>CM052962.1:16693681-17123539 GCA_028554685.1 Agrotis ipsilon | reverse complement strand
CAAATATTTGAGCTCGCTGATACTATCGAATGTCAGCCCTCTAGTCTCTTTTAACTGTCTGCACTCCTGGTACAATTTCTCTTGGACTTCAGGGTTTAGGGCAAGCTCATGGATGGTCATCACCAGGACAGAGGCCGTAGTGTCGAAGCCAGCAGCGAAGAATATGAACACTTGGCTTGTCATATCATCTGGAGACCATTCTGCGAAAGGTAAGAATAAAGTCATTGATTTCAGGTAGAAAAAGAACAATATCACGATAGCAAAGTGACAGATGGATGTCATTGACCTTTTCGTTCTTATCGTGGTAGGTAAATTAGTTACCTCCCTTAGCCTCCATGAGCAGTTGAATCATATCGGGTCGATCCACGTTGTTCCTTTTCCTGTATTCCATGGTAGATACCACGACATCCCTGAAGAAATTGTGCATCTTCTCGGGGAATAGACGCATGCCTAATTTCTGTGTGAAAAGATAAAATATTACTCTATTTAAAAAAAAAACCGGCCAAGTGCGTGTCGGGCCACGCACAGTGTAGCGTTCCGTAGTTGCCCATCAAAATACTTATGCGAACTGACTAAACTGATTCTAATTTTAACTAATTAAAGTTGACAAACTTACATTTGCAGTTGAAAAACATGTTCTCCGATACATTTTGTTTAGGAAAATATGTTATCCAAGACACGTTTTAGGGTGAATCTTGAGAGGTTAATTTTACGTTGTCCGAAGAAAAAAAGTACCCGTCGTATTTAAATTTGATGTCAAAATATTTTTTTTATGCCACGTTAATGTATGATCTAACGGTTTTTGGGTCTAATTTGGTACTAAATAGTCGAAAAAAAATCCCAAAGGCCTAAATATTGATACCCCTGGCGCGTCCGCTACACATTTTGCAAACAACAAACCGTCAAAACCCTAACTTACGAACATAAACAAAATAAACAATGCGGTCTAATCGCTAACAGGGTTGTTGTAGATATATAAAAAAAATATACGCCTTGTGCATTATGTGTGTATTATGATAGTTTTATTAAGAACTATAATATAAAGTTTGTCCGAGACTAAACAGTGATTCCCGTGGCGCGTCACTTAAGTTCGTAAATCTCTAGTAAAATATTCTAGAACAGTGTCTCCGAGCCGTCGCACGAGCGCTGCCGGTAGCGCTTCCAACGTAGTTGTAGAAGGTTGCGCTGCTCGTTGGTCCAGGACGAAATTACGAAGGTAAAGATTTGATTTCCCTGGTTTTGGTTCGCTAGCTCGTTGATTACCCTGATCACGTTTATAAATGCAATTTGACTTTTAAGGATTTGTTTTCGGGTGTACATGGAACAGCTTTAATGATCATTATTTATTTATTACATTCATATTATTTAAAACGTATTGTTTTTATCGGAATCGACAAAAACATCGTGTTTTTTGATTCCATTGGCATTGATTCCCTTGGTATTTGCGCCAAGGTAATCAAAATGTATTATGGAAATCAAAAGGTTTCTGTGAAAACAAGAAAGTTTTCGTTATATTTCTTATACATAATATTTTTAAACCGTCTTATCGATTAAAAATTATTTATGTTATTTAATTCGCACGACTTTTCTGCCGGTATTTTGAAAACAAAAATATTATCACTATTAACAATTAATATGAATTTCTTAATGTCTTAAACAAATAGTGATCAACGATGTTAAGTTTTTAAATTACCTATGTTCATATTTCAGATTTGAGCAATGCTTCCAAAACAATCAAGGCAAGAAAGATATAAAAAAAACGACTTGCAGAACATCTTAAACTACAAAAAAAATAGAGGCTACGTTAAAATAATAATAAAACTTGATTTTCTTTTAAAACATTGTTTAGATTTTGATTCCCTTGTCGTCTTTTTTGATTCCCCTGGCCAGAAAAAAATGAAACTGCTATATATTGAGAAGCATCCGGCCAAAAGTGATGCCAATTCGTTTGATGTGTTTATAATGAAGTTAAATTTTATATTACATTGTTACTTAGAAAGAATCTGTGTAAATAAATTTCGCCAGGGGAATCAACTGAATATCGCCAATCTCAGGATTCACCCTTTATAAGTTGGTCGACTATTAATCGTAAACTTGTAAAGCCTACTTAGTCATGATAATTTTCCTTTAAACTAGTTATATATACTACTATTGTGAATTTTTTCACACCCCCAAACATAACCTTAAAGGACTTTAAAGCTTAATATTTCACAAACGAATCATTTTATCAAAAAATTGTTCAAGGAAACTATCAATATTTTTAAAGACCTTTTTAATGATACCCCACACAAAGGGTACGCGAAAAAAAAAAAATCATCCCCACTTTACGTGTACAGGAACCCAGGTACCCTGTAAGAAAATATTTTACGAGATTTTATTTTACCACTTTTTCGGCACAACAAATCCGTATATTTACACCAAATTACAGCTCTCTAGTACTGGGCGTCTCTGAGCTAAGCTGCGGACAAACGGACGGACGGACGGACATGGCGAAACTATAAGGGTTCCTTGTTGACTACGGAACTCTAAAAAATTGTATGGTTGATTGTTATATTCGTACAATGGCTAGTGCTGATCTGTATCGTACGAATGTTTTAAAAATCATCACAAATTGAGATTGGTTGTAGTCTTGATGAAGTCAGTTTGTGAACATTATTCTAATATAATTATATAATAATAGCACTACTTCTAACGATCCCTACCTTAGTAAGTTCAGGCCACATAGTCTCTATAATCAACAATAATTTCTGTTTCAGGCTGAATTCAAACACAGTGCTGCCAATCCTATAGAACTCATTATCACGATCCTCCAGAGAGTTGATCTTGAGTCCGAAGCCAGCAGACGCTATGACGTCATTGGTGTAGCGACGCATCAGGTCGTCCACATCTATGTTTTCAGACTGATGAGCTGAAAAATAATTACGGTATGCGGATAAACGAGGCAGGATCTGCCACGGAGAAGTTTTTTAAACTTTTTTTTATAGATCACATTTACATAAATTTTATTGATGATTAAAACCAAAATGGCTACCATTGATTGGGTTGAGTTTCGATCCCACAATCTGATTAGTTATATTGACAGAATTAGGTACGCAAGCTATCGAAGCTGGCGTAATTCTGTCAATATATCTAGAAACCGGACCCATAGAACTCACATCGAATGCAGAAGCTGAGATCAGGCCCTGCAGACGACAGCGGTTGCTGTTACATTTTCAACATTATACCCTACCGCACAAAGTTGAAAATCTATTAAAGACTGCTGAGCGTAATAGATCTGTAAACTTCAATATATTTTTAACTTTACGCGCTGGGCTATTAAGTTGAGAACGTATTGGTGACTGCTGAGCGATAACGATTGTCATCTGCTGTCGTCTGATGTTTGGCTAAGAACTGCGTGAACTGCGTTAGGCTGATGAAGTATTATTTTCAGGCAATATTATTTTACACTTTAAATCATGTTTTTTTTTTCATCTTTTCTTGTTTTTTTTAAATTAATTAGGTGTAATTTATTTATTTTGTAATACCTAGTGTTAAGATGTCATGATAATAAAACAAACTGTGTTAAACTTGAAAAAAAAAAAGTAAATCATGTTAGTTTCATACATACCATGAAGGTACTCAATAATATTGTCCGCATTTTCCACAACTACTGGAAGTATTAACTTCATTTTGGAACTGGTGAA
Organism: Agrotis ipsilon; assembly: GCA_028554685.1. Lineage (NCBI taxonomy): Eukaryota > Metazoa > Arthropoda > Insecta > Lepidoptera > Noctuidae > Agrotis > Agrotis ipsilon. Next base: position 17,119,856 of record CM052962.1, on the reverse strand, counting down.
TGCTGGGCTCAGGGTGGTCCTCATCTCTCGCCATCTTTCACCTGAAAATATAATATAATTAAATCATTATTAAGTGGATAGAGAACTGAAACTAATGAATACCATCTACTTTTACCATTATCTTTTATTTTGTTGACTGTGCTGCATAACGTACAGTTTTGTTTTTGTTTTATATCAAAAGTCACTTATGCAAAGTGGCTCATAAGTAGTTGAATTTTAATCAACAAAAGGCAATGCCAGGCAACCTTCTCCGCTCAGGGTCTGGTGATAGTTTGGAATAACACATACATAGAATACCTTTCATCCCATCCCAATCAAACAAAAAGAATTAATTTTATTTAGCTTATACATATCAAACTTAGTTTTTTTTTTCAGTAAGCTACATCTTTTTTTATTTGTAACTGAAAGTATATAAATAACTAAAATTAGAAGTTTAAATATAAATAGTTACAATTATATTTTGCTTTTTATACAGATGTTACGAAACCATTCTAGATGGTCAAATTAAGGTCCCATCAGTTTCACCTATGATTGGTCTCATAAACACAATAACAACGGACTGACATTGAGATCTAGAGGGGAGCTACAATAACATGATCATGCAGACAGTGCATGCGCACACAAATGGGTCACTGTTTATAACGTTATAGCACATATAGCCGTATGGCTACCTGGGGATAAACAACTTGAGCATTTGTGTCCAATTTACTTTAATTTATGCTTTTGTCAGGGAACTTCTTCAAGACCATCGACTATCTTAGCGGTTTATTCCAGTTTCAAATCCCAGAAATCACGTAAAAATATCTACCTATCGAGTGAAAGTGTAAGTAAGATAACTCCGATGATTACACACTAATTTACAATTTCAACAAGTACTTATTTCGATATACAGTTTGAAGATGGTCAGGTCAGACGGCGAGTTGCCCTTTACTGGCCGCTCACATGCCCGTGCCTACGGTGGCCGGAGATCGTCCTGCGACGTCCGACGCGTCCACCACCGCGGGTGGGGCGGAGGTGGGACATTGTCCTCTCTCTGTCTCGAGCATGACTGCTTCGCAGAAGGAGGCGACCGCTTCCCACTCCGTCTCGCCCCGCAGCATGGCCGCGACCAGTGCTGGGCGCGAGAGGTCTCCGCCTATCGCCGCCGTGAGGACATGTCGGTGCTCCGCCCAAGCGGGGCAATCCTGCACCGTATGCTCGACTGTGTCCTCCGGGCGATCTTCGTAGTGGTGACACCCAGGCGTTTCCTCCTTCCTCATTAGACACAGGTATCTTCCGAAACATCCGTGTCCGGTGAGGACCTGCGACACGCGGAAGGTTAGGACGCCGTAACGCCTATCCAGCCACTCCTCAAAGGGGTCTTACCGCCGCTATTGCGGCGTGCCCGCATAGCGGCTGACTAGTTTGAAGATATGAAGGTGGATTAACTAGGTACATTAGGAATCTCTCTTGTGTCGTGGATGTTTTTACTACAATACCTATATAATAACTTGAATTCCAGTCGGATTATGCAACTTTGAATCATGAACGTTCAAATTCGATTAAAGAAATTAAACCTAAGTTACTGAGAAATACTCATAACACCTTTCTTATCTAACTTCTTTTAATGTTGATTTTATTACTAGTCACATTAATTTATACATCAGTGTTTTTATTTTGGTGGTAGGATACAAATATAACAACCAAATAACAACACACTACCTGTTGCCATTGGCTTCGCAGGCATGTACTTCGGAATTATCTAATTATATCCCACAGAAACGTAATACCATAATAAGAGAAAAGTATAAAATCACCTTTCATCAGTAACAGGCTACCAGCAAATAGAGGATCCGCCTCTTCACTGAAGAATTCTCGGTGGTCAGTGAAGTGATCAAAGTCCTTGACTGTGATGCTCTTGATCAGTTCAGGGTCTCGGATCAGTAGTACAGGCATCGTGAACTCCATGAATCCCACATATCTGGAAATACAAGTCAAGTTTATATTGAATGGGTACTAGGGTATCATAACAGAAAAGAGACAAATTAAACAAACTCGGGAAAAGTTCATATTGACCGATGACAATATTTGCAATTTGTTTGAGTGAATGATGAATATTAATTTACATTTTATGGATAACTAGCTTCTGCCCGCGGTTTCACCCGCGTCATGTTAGGAGTTTGGTCCTATAGTCCCGTCTCCATCAGTTCCCTTGAAGAGCGCTATTTCCGACGTCGTGGGTATCTTCAGTGGTGGATGGGGCGAGAGGTAGAGGATGTCTTTTCCCTCGCGCATTCCGACTGCTAACCATTCCCCTTAATTGCCACTGAATCTTGAGGTACCTACCTCCCGAAACGAAAAAAACGAAAACCGGTTGGACTGCGTCAGACTGAAGGTGAGGACGCAGCCCTTAGCCTTTCCAAACGCTCCTTAAAGTAGGCCGGTCAATATCGACATTAAAAACCAAACATTGCAAGCGCGCATGTAACTACGATTCTTTTATATGTTGTTAGGTCCCTTTAGAGTTTAGAGTATTTCAAACCCAAGTTTGCAACCCTGATAACCCTGTTCTGTCAAAGTCAATGTCGAATCAAAATCGCATATTTGTTGTTACAGCGGCAATAGACACACATCATCTGTGAAAATGTAACCTATCTAACTATCACGGTTCGTGAGAAACAGCCTCCGAAACATTACATTATTTTATAACATCTTCAAAAACCAGCAACAAAACCACGTTTTTTGTATGGGAGCCCCCCTTTTTTTACGTGGTAAAATCATCAAATGAGCCCTCCCACCCCGGGCTGGGAGGGACTGTCAGACTTGTACTGACTAAAATCCATGGTGTCCTTCAATAGTTCTTTTGTTCCGGGGTCACGGTAATGAAATAAGTCCCGCGACCAATGAGAGCCCTCGTAAATATTTATTGTATTCTGGTTTTTAGTATGTTTTGTTATAGCAGCAACAGATGTACATCACCTGTGAAAATTTCAAATCTCTAGCTATCACGGTTCATGAGATACACACGCAAAAACTACTGAATTGACAGCACAGGGTATTCAGGGTTGCAAATTATAACAAAATGGTAGTAATATGCGCGTTTGCAATGTTTGATGTCGATATTGACCGGCCTAAAGAGGGGTTTTATCGACGCAATTGTGCCAGACTGACATTATTTTGTCGCGGTATTATTTTGAAACTGTGATATCTCCTAAGATATTCATTGAAATCAAATGATGTAAAGGGCAATTTCGTTCAAAATTAAATGCTTGTGATGATTAACGTATTCATTTGGATAAGGATTAATATCATGTTAATGAAAACACCTTCGCAAATAATGCATTACTTTAAAACAAATTTGGTTCCCATAAAAAAGGTCATAGTGACTTAACCTTTAAAGATAGATATATGCTCTCGCGGACTTTATTTTAGGAAATTTTATGAGGAATAATTCCGTAGTACATAATTTTTGCGAAACTCTAACCGTTTACGCAGCGCACGCAACGGAAGCTCTAAAAAAGAAATTCATTTTCCCGATTTTGAAACATTTCTCATTACTGCTCCGCTCCTATAGGTGATAGCGTGATGTTATATAGCCTATAGCCTTCCTCGATAAATGGACTATCCAACACAAAAAGAATTTTTCAATTCCAATCAGTAGATCCTGAGATTAGCGCGTTCAAACAAACAAACAAACAAACTCTTCAGCTTTATAATATTAGTATAGATTTTAGATAAAAATAGTATATTTTGCAACGATTGAATAAAGAGCGGATTTAAAGCGAGGGCCATTATATGAATCAAGAGCAAGCGAAGGATTTTAATGACTGAATCACGACCGCAGGGAGTGATTCATGATGATTGAATCACGAGCGAAGCGAGTGATTCAAGTATTTAAATCCTGAGCGACGCGAGTGATTCAGGCCCTCGATTTAAATCCGTTTTATTCAAGAGTTGCAAACGATACTTTATACCATGACTACGAGAAAAAGAAAGATTTGAGCGATAAAAGATATTCAACGAAACAAAATAAAGTTTTTTTTAATACCTAAGTCTGCTCCACACACACGTGGGTGCGAAGTAGTTCAATCGCTCGGTCACTGCGCCAACAAGCTGACGTTAAAATCGGAGCAATGGTTTGAATTAAGGGCAATTTTCATATTAGCAAGGGGGTTGTCCAGCATCGCGGTCGATGTCGAATGTACTAAAGTGTTCTAAATTCAAACACCAAAACAGTGCGTAAAAGACTACTTTTACGCACTGTTTTCCGTGAGTAAAAGTAGCTTTTTCGAGGGGGAATGGTATAAACCATTATTACCAATAGGTATTTATTTACAAAATATTATAAAGAAAGACTAAGTTAAGACAACAAATATGATAATTTCTTGTAAGTACGAAAACCGATGTATCAGGAAATTTAGTCCTGATTATTTTGTGCACATACCAGGGCAGCGTAGGCCAAAAGAGAATGAATAACTTCATCGCAATCGGTATGTCTTTGCACGTGTGTTTGTACACAAGTAAACGAAACAAGATGGACACATTTCTAAAAATGGAAGGATTGTTACAAGTGTGTAGTGTTGTGTATTTTCATAGCGAGAAAGTGTGAATTGTTTACACAACTAAATCTTTCCACTGTGTCCCTTTGTCGCAGCCAGATTTAGACCATTCATGCAGCAAAGAAATCTCTTTACATATATCTGTTGTGCAAAGAAAACACGTATTGGAAATATCTTCCTTATTTCAAAAATAAGAAAAGTGTATGACTAATATTATAAGATACATTATCCTCACTTCTTCGTTAACATTAGGTCATTTATTTCTCGTTGGAACAACATTATTCGTTGATACAAAAAAAAAACAGAAGTTCTCGTATTTTGGTCGCTTCTGTTGACTAAGATGTGGATGATTGTTTTTGATGCCCGGGGAGCTCTTCGCACTTTTAATGTGTGTAGGATGTAAAGTGATGAGCGAAACACAAATCGAGCATATGTTTGGTTGCTGACCAAGCTTTCTTTTTCTTGCATGTTTTTTTATACAAACAATATGGATGTGTATGCAGCAGCGGCATGGTTGTCGAATGTCATGGATTTCCGTTTAGTTACGCATCATTCCATATAATTACGGTTACGAATTATATGTTTTTAATATTTAAACTAATAAATAGCATCGAAAATCTCCTCAACGTTGTCAGGATAATGTGTGTCCAAGAGACTGGTGACCCGGGGTCGCGGGACTCATTCCATCATCGTGACCCCGGAACAAAGGGCTATTGAATGACACCGTGGATTTTAGTCAGTACAAGTCTGACAGTCCCTCTCGTCCTGCCCGGGGTGGGAGGACTCATTTGATGATTTTACCACGATAAAAAAGAGACTGGTAGTCAAGTTGTAAACATTATAGTATCTCGTTTATTTTGAAATTAAAACAATGTTTTGTAATACGTAGAGCAGTTGAAATAACATGAGGTTATCTTTAATGTTGGTGTTTTTTAATGATTGGTTCATAGACCTCAAGGTCTTTTCAAATTGTGGGAAACATAATAATGCGTGTTATTATAGTAACTACTTATGAAAATAAACAAACTTTACTTGTTTGTAAAGGAAGGATGGACAAAACGTCCCACCCCTTGTAACACTTCCAACTATATATCAAATGAAAGCACTTGGAAAGTGTATCATTTCATTGTATGACAGCAAACCTGTAAACCATGGGAGAAAAAAGTTATTGAGACTTTTATGTCAAAATACCGACGATACATAATGTTAGGCAGAAGTCATGTATGTCTTAAATTATATTAATCCATACTCAATACTGTGTGCTAATGCATCGTTGACATTACTGTATTAAAAAAAAATGTCACATGATATGCAAAAAAAATAAAAACTTGCTAGTTTCAATCAGAATTCGTCATAGTATGTTATTACGAGAATTTGTATATGGAAGATCGGCCGGGATTCACAGAGTTTATAATGGCACACATTGATTTTGAAAATGTCAGTTTTAATATTTAATTATAGCGTTTTTGAAAAAGAATAAGGCGCTATCTCCACAATCGATAGAATCGCGGCGATATTATAGTCGTGCCACATATTTCCATATACTCTATACGAAAGTGTCTCCACACGGCGATGTTCATAGATTTTCACATGGAAATGATGGGTACAAGCGTTGGCGTTGGTACGCATCATTACCATGACAAAAAGCTATTCAGACACTGTTAGCACTTCGGGCCCTAATGAAAGAAACCAAAAAATGACTTCAACGACCATCCATAGTACACTGGTTTTTTTTTTACTTCTTTGCTTCCTCGTTAGTCAGTTGAGTAACATTTTGGTTGTGGCGGCATGTGACGGTCTTATGGCCATGTTCTTCTAAGTAGGGCCTGTGGTACCCTTCCAACAGCTTTGAGCCTCTAAAGCCCCAATCTAGTTTAAATTCATTATTTTCATACAATTATTACTACTAAGTACTATGATTTTCTTTTAAAGAGTCAGAAGTGGGTGCCGCTAAGTCAACAATGTTACTCTTTCTCATGATCTATACACATATTATCATGAGAAAAAGCTAAGAGCAATGTTTTCTTCTGAAAATCGAAATTCATCTTTTGACATAAAAGTCTCAATAACTTTTTTCTCCTATAGTTTGCAGGTTTGCTGTCATACATTGAAATGATACACTTTTCACGTACTTTCATTTGATATATGGATGGGAGTGTTACAAGGAAAGGGACGGGGTCCATACATTTCTGCCCATTCTTCTTTGTTTGTTTGTTTCCAGAAACAAAAAATAATTCAACAGGTCGTGCTAATATGTAAAACAAATTATAGAAATTAATATCTAGTACTTTATCTAGTCTGAAGAAGTAAATTTCGCTTACTATTAAGTACACCGTATCCATTTTTTCTACAAAATATGATAATAACTAATATTTAAAAAAGGAATTATCTACAGAAAAACTTCAATAAGATGTCTACAAAAAGTGGAAAAAGGGTAGCGTAGATGAGCACAAAGAAAGAAATATAAAAAGAAAACTTCGGTTAAAAAAAAACCTTCTTCATCAGAAGTTTGAAAGTTATCTTATTTTTTCTGACGAATTGGCCCCCACCGCATATAATTATTATTTTCCAATAAAATAAAGTAAAAAACAACTCACTTTTCATCCGGAAACGCATCATGTGTAGCTTGCATTTCATCCAGAAAATGTTTTTTCATGAAAGTTACGTTATACATATTTCCGAAAAATGGTAGTCCAGGAATGTGTTTCACTCCTTGTTGCTTGAAAAGATCATTTTTTTGTTTATATCTGTAGACGTAGTACCCAACAACGGCAGTTAGGAGAAATATTAATATTTCTAGTATCATGTTGATATACGCCGCGCGTCGGGGATCGACTGTGATAGTAAACTGCGCACGGGCACAGATTTTAATGACGAGGAAATTGAGGGATCTAGCGTGCGTGTGATATGTACATACCTATTAGTTTTTATAGTACCTACATAGTACATAGTAGTAGCAGCTCTTGGGTAAATAAACAGCCGCACAGGTCGATCTTCGAGGTTAAGCCGCGCTTGCAAAGGTTGGTCTGATGATAGGGATCATTTATAACAGCAAGAATCTTCTAAAGCCGTTGTTTCCAACTCCTGGGTGTAATTTGTAAATCTTTGACAGTTGTTACTGTTAATACAAACCCCGAAAGTCAGACAACAAGTCTTAGCAATGTTAAACCCAGTTACTGGGTTGTAGAGGATATATACGCAGGCGCTTCCTATAAAATACTGATAATCTGCTGTATCCGTTTCGACAGTCTACCCCAACATAGTTGAAAAAAGACATATTATAGTGCATTTGTCAGAGAACGCAATTTTAATTATTTTTTAAGCGTTAGTACATTTGTCCTACGGTTGTCATCTTAGAAAAGCGAAATAGCTATGATTTTTCAACAAATGGTATAAATGCCAGCAGGTCACCTACCCCAATCTGTTACCGATTGAACATTTACGTTCCAATATAAGGTCGAAAATCTAATAAAGTTTGAGATTAGTGCAATTTTATGTGCTGGCGTCTATATGTAATTTATATATTCATGTGTAGTACGGTATCTACTTTATCAAGGAGGTAAATATTGGGGGGAGACTACATCGTGACGCTGTCTGTATAGAATACAAACCATTAAACAATCATTGTTTACATTAAATTAAATGATACTTTATTACGGTTATTGTACGCAAACACGATAAAATAATGTATTTGTAAACAGGTTACATGATAAGCTATCTGTTTCTCAAGTGCATCGATATTGCATTGTCATTGTGTTATTAATAAATATTACTGTATGTAAATAAATATATTTATCGTAACCATGACTGGCGAAAACTTTTAACCCTTTTTCAAACAGGGTGAGTTTTCCAACTGAACGTGGATGGCTATATCCGAAACTATGAGAAATATCGAAAAATGCTGAAAGGAGTCTGGTGGCCGATTTTGACGAAAACTAAAACTGCGTCATTAGATTTTAGAAAAATCAATAATAAAATGAAAAACAAATTTTTGCTTTCTCCACCAACAAAGCTGCCGCATAAGCAGTTTCTCTATGTAATATCTGATTTCTGAATACTAAGCTACAGGTCTACGTACCTTGTTTAGGGGTAAGAAATCTGACTCTTATATTAGAGACCATTCTACAAACTGCTTAGTTTCTTATGATTTCATGTATTTGTGCCTTTTTGATGTACAAATAAATATTAATTATTATTGTTATCTCAGCAGACGTACTTGCGTCCACTACACGAGTCAGATGGTACAGTAAACACATATTTGCTCTAGATTATGGTTCCTTTTATTATCACAATATGGGTCATGTGATGGCCAGTGGGTGTCAATGAGCTCCATTGACCTTATCAATGCGTCCACACTTCCAATCAGTAGGATATACGTGTAGTAATTACTGGAGACAAATAATACAATAGATACTCAATTAGGAAGGCGTTCTACAAGCGCCTCAAAGTGCTGTCAGCAATATGATGGGGCTCCCTTAGAGGGCCAAAGCCTGCCGGTGTCGCACTAACAAGTAACCGTGGCCCCGGAACGTAAAGGGCTATTGAAAGACACTGTGGATTTAAGTCAGTACTGTTCTGACAGTCCCTCCCGCCCTGCCCTGGGTGGGAGGACTCATTCGATGATTTTACCAAGAAAAAGAAACAGTTTTGCTGACGCCATTTTTTAACGTGACATATTTTCAAGTGACAGTTGACGGTTTTCTTGCAAGTTGGGTCGTCTACCTATTTTCCTATTTTGTATAGCCACGCTCTAATGTCCAATGAGTATGAGTAAGTACAGCTACAATAAGTTAATTAGTGTCAGTACTAATTGAAACTGTGATCAATATAATAAGTTAGTTCCGATCGAATCTGACATTGCGTTATCTAATTGATCATATAAGTTATTGCTTTATCAATATTATTGATAATTGATACCTGATGATTAAAACGAGACAGCAGGATGTCATAACGTTGCAGGAGATGTCGCGTTCAATGCTTCAAATACATCCCTTAATCACTACTTTTCAACGTAATTGGCACTCTTGTCTTGTTCAAGCTTCCTCCCTTTGATGCTGCCCTGGTATGTGCCAATTCTCTTTTTTTCCGCCATTGTGAAAAGTTTGCTGTGTTGCTTGCACTCGCAGACCACTGAAACAAAGCAATATGGTGGTATGTAATCAGCATATTAGGGCTTCATCATCATTAGCATGGCATTAGTCGATGAGCACGGTAATTTAAGATATCAATTACTAGTTCGGCTGCAAAATAAGGTACAAAATCGCTCGACACTTAATTTTCAAGTATAGAAGTGTGTAGAAACCCTCTAAACGCGTTATTTTACTTTAGGTACTAGGGCCCTCTCCGTACTAACTACTATTTACGTAAAATATTTGTTAGTTTAACTAACCGAGGCAGAGTTTACCCTGCTTCATTATACTCCGCTGAACGGCTGTTTATACGGAGTTACCAAGTTAAACCATGAAAGAGTAAGTCGGGCCCTTTTGCTAAAGTTTCGCCACAATGTGTGTTGGGCCAACACTTAGTTGGCATTATATGACAATCATGCTTTCTGCGGTTGCAAATTAGACTTTGCGTCGTGGTGGTTAATTTTTGGCCTGGTACTAAGCAAAAAGTTTGATTTTGAATGTGATAACAATAAATTAATGATCATAAACGTCATTTGTACTTTTTGTAGCCTATTTCTATCACGCACTGCTGGCTCTCTTCCCTTTTGTGCTTTGCTTCCCTGGTACGTGTGAATGTTGATCAAATTATTCTCCGTGGTATTCTGTAGGTATTAACACCACCCCGTCCATTTATTCTTATGTAAGTAAAAAGGTAGCTGTTGGCGTTAAACTGTTATAAGTAAAAGAATTCACGTATCTCTAAGGCCGTTATCATACTAGCGGTTTGGAAGCGGCTGCGGGGCGGAGCGGACGCGCAGCGCATCCGTCGCGAACACGCCGCGCATCCGTCGCGAACACGTCGCGGACGCGTGGCAAATGCGTTACGTTTTCGTCACGTGTTTGTACACTCAGTAACAAAATGTATTCCGACGAGGAAACATTGCTGTTGACGTTATTACTTCGAAAACGCCGAAAACGAAAACGAAAGCATCGACGAATTTGGGAAGATCCATTATTAGATTAGGCTGAGGAATTTTTCGCTGAGAGTTATAAGCAATATTCATGTTTTGATAAAAAAAACATCTCGGCTAAAAAAAAATTATGCATCTATAATCTGTATCACCTACTCTTATCATATTATGCCAAATTTCAGCGCTGGAGGAATATTTCGAAAGTCTTCATACAAAAAATTCCTCGTTGATCTGAGGTGGGGCGGACGTTTTGGCGTTTGTTCGAGGCAGTACAAAATGGCGTCCGCTTTGCTGTTCGCGGCGATCCCGTTGCGCGTCCGCAACGAATTCGCTGCGCAACCGCGGCGTGTTCGCGACGCATTCGCTGTGCGGCCGCTCCGCCCCGCAACCGCTTCCAAACCGCTAGTGTGATAAGGCCCTAAATATAGATTGGGTACTACCATGGAAGTGTTATGATTTCCTAGTAAACCTCCAGTCCCTATTCCCTATGCTTTTTCAATAACACTTGTTAAACTTAGAACTTTGAGTGCTTAGTTGGGTTTTGAAAATCGAACCGTAGGTGCCAACCTACCGTTCGATTTTCCCCTGCCCTGTGCCAACAGGGCATAGCTATTTTGGCTACTGCGCTGTGTGTCGGTGCGATTCCAGCATAAAACGGTTATTTTGTGTACGTGAGTTTAGCAGGCGTAGCATGGCGCTGTAGAAACAGGTTTTGTCGACGGGAGAATAGACAAAATGACAGAACGTAAAATATTTTTATCGGTTTAATCATAGTAATGTTTGAAATATAGAAAAGATATGTTTTTATTCTATAATGGTGTAAGAAAAGTGTCATAATTGTGCAAAAAACAGTCGATTTGTATAGAAATAATGATCAAATAACTTTGTCTTTTCTTGGTAGGATAGAGATAGAATCGCTATGCTACGCGTGCTGGTGTCAGAAACGCATTCACTGTACAAGATAAATTTCTAATGTGGCGAACATTAAGTTAAAATAAAATAAAAATGTTTTCTTTAGCCATTACTTACTGACAAATCTTATTTTCTTATTGGGGGAATGAAATGGTACCTACCTAAGATTGACGTCATTTACCTTCTATCTATTTTCGTATTTCGCTTACATCTCAAGAGAAGTCTCCGAAGAGACTTGTCATTTACGTTAAAGATAATAAAAGTTTTCTAACAACATAAGCATTAAACACTTCGACCTGTCTTACTAAAGTTTTATCTTACGCACTTTAATACAGTTTATCGACAACCACGTTTAACTTCTGAGTGCCTAGTACCTAAAAATGATAATGTCACCCCACAACGAGATTTCACATTAGAAAACCGTTTAATTTTGTTCTTCGAAAAATGGGTGGCAAATAGAAAATAAGTTTTTGATAATTGGTTAGATCTTGAAAATAATACTTTTTCATTTCTCATACTCGGAAAGTAGTGTTTGTTTGATCAGAGTAGCGGGTCGAAAACGATGCTTCCCTCCCTTGGGCGGGAAAGACTCATAGTAATTGCTTCCCTCCCTAGGGCGGGAATGAATTTTAAAAATAGAACTAAAATTGGTTATTTAATCGACTATAATTTTCTGTATTAATAATTTCGTGCAGGGCTACGGTAGACTCCATCGAAAGCTAACCAGAAGAATAAAACATTAAAAAATAAAGATTTCGAGTCGACAAATTCGGATAGTCGAGTATTTTGTAAATTTCTAATGATTTTCTGACCAGAAAAATCGCAGCCGCCATTTTCGACATCGGTTATCATGTTGAGAAGTTTTTATTTTTTTTCTTTATTTTCGGCCAGTGTCATGTGGTGTATTATGTAGTTACTAAACCTCCTTAGAAAAACCTATCAACTTATGAGTTACCGTGACACCTACATTTAGTACCTAGATGTATATTATGTATGACACACGTTTCACCCGAGCGAAGCCGGGTTTTCATCTCGTTTTTACATAATTAAGAAAAATATCGATTTAAAAAAATGCTGCGGTCTTGTGAGTGTATACGGCCAATGTGAATTAAAAAAGATAGATACCTATTAAAGTGGGATGGCCCGCGGCGGTGACGCGGACGGTGTGTTCCATATTTGAAATTTAAATTAAAAAATTAAAAAAGACTATTTTTTACTTTCCTTATATTTGAAATGAAAAGTAGAGTGTTTAACACGGGTGAAAGTCATCAATTCCCACTCGGACTATATAATAGCCGCCCTCGCTTCGCTCGTGCGTCTAAATACCTCGTATGGGAATTGATTTCTTTCCACCCTTGTATAACAATCTACTATTTTTATTTAGCGACGAATTTTATGGCGACACATTGAAAAAGGAATGTTTATCAGCAAAATGTCTCCAAAAGAGCTTACAATGTTTGTTTATTCTTATAAATCTTTCCTATTAGGCTATAAATATGGCATGCATATCTAAGTCAAATAAAACGAGAAAACAAACTTAGTTCCGTAGATTTAGTGACATTAAAACAATGAATGAACAACAGTCATAAATACGACAATAAAACTTTAGCCAACTTGGTCGGCTCGTAGTGGCCAACGAAATATTTTGACAAGACTTCAAAAGTCGCTGAATTTGGAAGTCGAAGTCTTAAGTCTGGCCTATGGAGTGTTAAGAGTTTCTTGTTTTGTATTTAATTTGAAAGAATAATGTTTCCTTTTGAGTAATATTGCGGGAAATTATAAAGTTAAATGGAGGAATTTAACCTCAGCACATTATTCAAGGCAGAGATATTTTAGAAGATGGAAATTTAGGTATTGTGGTGGAACTAAGACTTTTGAGCAGTTGTGAAACTTAGTCTGTGAAACTTGAAAGTACACAATATGGTTAAAATTTGGGTTTAAACCCCGAACGTGATTGTGACGTAAACTTTTTAGCAAGAAAGTACGATCAAAAAGTTTTAATCTGTTACTGTGTTGCGTGATCATGTTTTCTCTATGTCCTGTTGTCCAACGTTTGCCTCAGAGATACTTGTAACTGCGGGTCATGTTACTGTAAAATGCACATCGACCTTTCAAAGAATAATCTTGTTTTGGTTTCATAAAGTTTTTCTCTCTCATGTGTGATGACTTTTCATCGTTTGTTTTGGTTTAACCAACGAAAACAAACTTCGTGACAGAGACAAATCTGCAATAGCCTATTTTTTTATTAGCGGGACCTACGAGCTACCATGACCCCGGAACGTAAAGGCTATTGAAGGATATCGTGGATTTTAGTCAGTACAAGTTTGACAGTCCCTTCTGCCCTGCCGTTTCTGTGTGGGGGGACTCATTTGATGAATTCACTACGTTGAAAAAAAGTCTAGTTTATTATAAAGGATCGACCGGCATTCTATAACGTCGGCACTATTTTAACTGGTTTTAAAAACGTATATTATTAAATTACCAAATAAATAATACCAGTCCATTTTAAACCGCAATGTAACCCGTCTTTCATTCTCCACAAAGGACGCCTCTTGCTTGTAACGTTACATTGTTACACTCCAAGCTATACAAATCGTTCGTTCTATCTCCCGCCCCTCTATTTATTCTCTACAAGAGTTACAGCGTCATCTCATCGATTTTATTAGCGGCAGTGATCGGGATTCCACAGCTTCCTATTATGAGCCGGCTTAGTTCAGATTTACAGAATCCCGATAAGCTGCGGATCATGTGTTTTTTTTTGTCTCCAGTTGTATGGTTTTTGTTGAATCCATTTTGATTAATGCATGTTTTATTGTTGTAGCAAGATAGGTGAGTAGTAATAGCGAGTACCAGGGTGACAGCGGTGCAGAAGAGTTAATTGACGCCAAAGTGAGCTCTTAATTTTCATTACAATAAGCAATTTAATGTAAATCGCTTTTCAAAACTTTTGGGTTCAAATTAAAATAATTTGAAACGTTCATTTTAAAAGTATTTTTTTATTACATCAAAGAAAAAAATAATACCTAAATATGTACGCAAATTTTCGACTAAACGAAACTATATCGTAATTATTTATTAGCTAAAACAAAGCATAAAACTAATTTTCTACATCACCAAAACCTTAATGACAACAATGCTTTATATTTCCATTTTAAACACAAAAAATATTCTTACAATAAAAATATAAGCCTCCATAGACTACAGAGGTTATTATTACCCGACCGTAAAGCCCCGGTTTTATCGGAATGTCAGGTAAAAGAGATATTTTTTAATGAAAAGTATAACAAAAACGTATAATTCAGGCAGAGAGGCGTGCAAACGACAAAACATTCGCTCATCATAATAGAGTAATGGAAGGGTAACGTGGGGAAAAGTGGAACACTACCGGGTTCCCGGTCAGGAACCTGGATTAGGACAGTAGATTATTTTGGCTAAAGTGGTAAAAACTGGCTAATTGTGGATGTACTAATTTACTCTTTTGCCTAACGTTACGTGATGTAGTACTGTAGGAAAAATAAGATAGTCTCCTTTTTTTTTAAAAAAAAACAATACTTAAATGAGTAGGGGTAAGCGCGAAACTCGTTTCACTTTTTTGCAGACTTAAGAAAATTTTACTTTTCTACGTAATCGTTTTTTCTTTAATAAGATATAGCATCTGTGCAAGACGCTAGGTTTCAATATCTAGTAGATTTTATTACAAGGGTGGGAAAGAATTCACTCCCATAACGAGGTATTTCGACGCACGAGCGAAGCGGGAGTCGCGGCTATAGTCCGAGTGGGAATTGAGGACTTTCACCCGGCTTAAACACTCTACTTTTCATTCAAATTATTGTATAGGACTTAAAAATAGTGTTTTCTAAATATTTATTGATAGTAATAACATGAGTAGTACCTATTTAATCGTCTTTTTAAAATTTCAAATATGACACCACCCGCGTCACCGCCGCGGCCATCCCACTTCTAGGTATCTATTTTTTTTTAATTCACATTGGCCGTCTACACTCAACAAGGCCGCAGAATTTTTTTTTATCGATATTTTCTTAATTATGTAAAAAACGAGATGCAAACCGCTTCGCTCGGGTGAAACGTGTGTCATACATAATACACATCTAGGTACTAAATATAGGTGTCACGGTAACTCATAAGTTTATAGGTCATTCTAAGGAGGTTTAGTAACTACATAATACACCACATGACACTGGCCGAAAATAAAGAAAAAAAATAAAACTTCTCAACATGATAACTGATGTCAAAAATGGCGGCTGCGATCTCTCTGGTCTGGTCAGAAAATCATTAGAAATTTACAAAATACTCGACTATCCGAATTTTGCGGATATATGTTGTCGACTCGAAATCTTTATTTTTTAATGTTTTATTATTCTGGTTAGCTTTCGATCGAGTCCGTGGCCCTGCACGAAATTATTAATATAGAAAATTATAGCCGACTAAATAACCAATTTTAGTTCTATTTTTAAAATTCATTCCCGCCCTAGGGAGGGAAGTAATTACTATGAGTCTTTCCCGCCCAAGGGAGGGAAGCATCGTTTTCGACCCGCTGCTTAGGTCAAACAAACACTACTTTCCGAGTATGAGAAATGAAAAATTTATTTTGTGTTCACATAAAATAAGTCTAATTCTTATACATCTGGGGGCACGGCAGTGCCCCCACCAAGTCGAGCAAAAAAGCGGCACGGCCGTACCATCCTTTTCTCGAAGCAATTCAGGCCATTTTCGACCCCCTGTAACTTCGTTGTGGATAAAACTAGAAGACTGAATTTTCAGTAACCATGCAGGAATTGTAAAGACACGGTATATTTCAAATTTCATTCAATTTGAACCAGTAGTTTAAGAATTATAACGGGTCAAAGTTTCTTAATTTTGTCACTCACTCACTCACCGATCATCAAAATTCTAAGGCACTTCCAGCAGACCTAGAAGCTTCAAATTTGGAATATAAGTAGTGTTTGGTGTATGAATCAAGGAAAAACTAAAATATTTGGGGGCACGGTAGTGCCCCCGCCAAGTCGAGTAAAATTTTTCAATTTTGGTCCAGTTTTCTAGATAGGTACATAACTGCTTAAATAACTTCATAATTACATATAAATATAGGCGCACGGAAAAGAAAAAAAGTAGAACTGTCTACAAAATACAAAAAGAAATGAAATCCCATCAAAAACAATACTTGTCAAAAAAACCAAGTCTCGCAACTCAGTTGTTCTACGGTAAAAAGTTGTGAGATCCATGTAATACCAAGTCTTATCCATGTAATACTTAAGCGACTTCCTGTCTTAATACGTCCACTCCCTAAGACCACGATCGTGGTCCATAACAATTGAAAATCAATTGTGTTTTATATAAATATATTGACTTGGTCATCGCACTAAATAATTTAATTAACACGTGTTTTCATGCGATGGCCGAGTCAATATATTTATATAAAACACAATTGATTTTCAATTGTTGTGGACCACGATCGTGGTCTTAGGGAGTGGACGTATTAAGACAGGAAGTCGCTTAAGTATTACATGGATAAGACTTGGTATTACATGGATCTCACAACTTTTTACCGTAGAACAACTGAGTTGCGAGACTTGGTTTTT
This sequence comes from Agrotis ipsilon, assembly GCA_028554685.1. NCBI lineage: Eukaryota > Metazoa > Arthropoda > Insecta > Lepidoptera > Noctuidae > Agrotis > Agrotis ipsilon. The sequence goes on along the minus strand of CM052962.1, from coordinate 17,102,727 downwards.
TTGACAAGTATTGTTTTTGATGGGATACGTTTTACTTTACGTAACATAACGCCTGTGACACTTTAGGGTGAGGGAATGAAATTAACATTTGAACAGTAGGTACCTGATGTTAAAAGTTAATGTCGAATTAAATAAAACCTTAATCTTAGGTACATACAGACCTATATAACTTAAGGCAGTGACTAAATGAACAGGAAATAAATTACAATGAGAAGAGAGACATCCGGAAAAATCCATTATTTTACACTTATCTTGATAACATGGCTTTAAATCTGTTCGATTTAGATCTTTTTAAGACATAATTTTCTCTTTGGAAATTGGTAGATAGGAGAGTCAAGATTCTTTGTACTTAAGATATATTTTAGAGCGGGCAATAAATTTTATTGTGACTCTTGGCAGACGGCGACGTCGCAATAAGGTTTATTTTTTATGATATTGGGAATATTACAATATTAATTAGATAATTATCGCAAGAGACGGGTACTTATGTGGAAGACTGAGGATGGCAGGACTCTTTGGGATACCTCGAGAGAAAAATGGATTGAATAGGGATGCCTTGTCCAGAAAAAGGAGACTTTGGGCTAAATAATTCAAAAATAATGATACGACTCCTTCATCATCATCATCATCATCATCTCAGCCATAGGACGTCCACTGCTGAACATAGGCCTCCCCTTTTGATCGCCACAAGTACCGGTTGGAAGCGACCTGCATCCAGCGTCTTCCGGCGACCTTCATAAGGTCGTCTGTCCACCTTGTTGGTGGACGTCCTACGCTGCGCTTGCTAGTCCGTGGTCTCCACTCTAGCACTTTTCGACCCCATCTGCCATCCGCTCTGCGAGCAATATGGCCTGCCCATTGCCACTTCAGCTTGCTAATCCGGTGGGCTATATCGGTGACTTTAGTTCGTCTACGGATCTCCTCATTTCGGATTCGATCACGCAGAGAAACACCGAGCATAGCCCTCTCCATAGCTCGCTGAGCGACTTTGAGCTTTGAGATGAGGCCGATAGTGAAAGACCACGTTTCGGTGCCGTAACTCATCACTGGTAACACACATTGGTTACGACTCCTTAGTAGAATATTATTATTTTAGTAGAGTTTTTTTTTATTATTTAACGATAGGTTTGTGCTGGGCCACTATCTCGTCTGATGATAAGCGAGGGTGTTCTCACTTCAGATGTTGTTATATACGCTAGAAGATACCCATTAGACCGATTTCGGCGGCTTAATCTTGAAGATCAAGCAAGACTGTAATTCATAGATTAGCCACAAGATAATCCACACAGAATGCGCAGTGGATCATTTATTTTAATTTCAGGTGGTAATTTACTAAAGTATAGTTAACTACACAGTTTATACTCGTAATAAGTCAAAACTAATTTACAGTAATTCCCAACTTGTTATATTTGACCTTCCAAGTACACGGCGAAGATAAAACAAAAAAAAAAGATTGCGTGTCAAGTTTCTCATAGAAACTTTTGCCTGTGGTTTCGCTTCCCCCATTCTCCTCTCCAAGATTTATGCAAAAGTAGACTTTAAGTATCTCCAGAGTCTCATAAACCTCTGTACCTAAAATTCATAAAAGGTTAGCGATTTAGGCGAAAAGCGTACAAACAAACAAACACATTTTTTTAATATGAGTGAATATTTTAACAGCATCCAACGTTTTTGCCTTAATCAGAATACCGCATAACCGACATACTAACATAAAAAAAAACCGTTGTAGGTGGGAAAAATGCAGGAAAAACTGTAAGTGGGGGACGCAGATGCGAGCCGACAATACTACCGCTGTCTCTTTCACACATATGCAGATTTGAACAGAGTGAATGAGAAGGCAATCAACTTTTTGTATTAAAAAGTGGTTGTTAATTGCAGTTGCTTAGGTATTCTTTTTTGTATACTGTCTGGAACGTTGCGAGTGTGTGCTTAAAGAATATTGTGTTACTAGAACTTTGTATTATTTCTGTGTTGGTTTTATAGGAATAACGATTACATTAACTTTATTGCATAATACAATAACTGTCCATAAGCCGTTCATCGCTCGTTTTAACTTTGTTTTTATGAAAATGTTTTCTTTTATCTAGTACAAACTTGAATTATGGCTGCTTTAAGTAATGCGCTGCTGTTATTTTTATATTATAAAAGCTTTTCAAACCCTAAATGCTTATCCATACAGCCTTTTGTTTTTAGAAAGTTAAAATTCATAATACTTTCATGACTAACAAAAGCCTCTTTTATTTTTAAGTGCATATAAGTTCTTAGAAGACTTGTATTTTTCATTAGGTACTAGGAGCGCATATAACGTAGGAGTCGATACACTTGAGTATGAACATCTTAGCTCGTTAGTTTTCCTCTAATAAAGGTCTTTGCCCTGCAATCATCAAGTCCTCGAATTGATTAATTAGATCTCTTATTATGACATGGTGTACTAGTACTAAATGCAAATTATATTTCAGTGTAATGACCATTGATGCAATGGTAGACGTGTGCTGCATAATTATCATGTGTTATCTACATCTATTCAATTACTGGCATAATGCCCCTAATGACTTGCCAGCTATTGGAATTCAATAAAATATTATTATAATAATCGCTATCTAAATGCTAACGTTAGTGATTCCAGAATAATCTGTGTATGGTCAATACATATGGCATGGGAATAAAAGTAAGTAAAGTAAAATAAATTGAAAGTAAAAGAGACTCAAATGTCTGCCTTATCTTTCAGGAAATAGAGATGACAATATACTGAATTTTTCAACTGGGCGTGGATGGCTACTTTCGAAACTAAGAGGAATATCGAAAAACGTTGAAAGGAGTCTCGAGGCCGATTTTGACGAAAACTAAAACTACATCATTGGATTTTAGAAAAATCAAAAATCCTGGTCAGGAATCGAACCCGCTGAATTTGGAAAAAAAATCACACCCTGTATTATTATACCGTTCGATAGTGTTGCTAATAAGGATCAAATTTTGGGAAGTAATCATATACAGCAAACTTAAGGAAAACGTATAATTACAAAAAAACTGATGATCTTCAAGGCAAAGACTGTATTATAAACATAAGTTACCGTTTCTTCTTTAAAATAATGCTATTTTTAGTTCAACTCAATAATGTCGTATTGATAAGTACAGTGGGATTGTTGAAACATCAAATCCAGTGAGACATTGAAAACAATGAAATTTTATAATTTCGAATAAATTATGGTTCAGTAGATGTAAAGTAACATGGAAAAATAGCAATTTCATAAAAATCAGCCATTTCTATAAGTTTGCCGAAAGAAAGAAGTAGAAAAAACGAACTACCGTGACCCCGGAACGTAAAGGCTATTGAAGAACATCGTGAATTTTAGTCAGTAGGTACAAGTCTGACAGCTCCACCTGCCCAGCCCTGGGTCCCAGGGCTCATTTGATGATTTTACCATGTTAAAAAAAAGAAAGACCATACGTCGCGGTTATTAACACTGACAGGCGCGAACTTCTTTAAACCAAAGCGTATCTTCTTAAAGTACAGCTTAAGAATAAATATGCCAACGAAATAGGTACCAATAGATCAAATTGCAGTCAACGCGTACTGGCAAACCATACTGCTGCGGCGGCGTATTGTCAAATTACTGCAAAAGTAATGTACTCTTTTATACCACGTTATTTGGCGAGCGCTGAGCCAAACTAGACTTTATTTTAATATATGAGCTCTTGTGGAGGCATAACATACGTCAGCTTAACTTGTAAGTGGTGGAGCGTTGTATTTTTATTTTTTGAGAGAATTATGCGATAGGATTTAGTGTGGGATTTATTAATGAACGGTTTGTTTACCTTGTACACATACAATAAATGCAGTAAATACTTCGATTACGCTATAAATAAATAACCTATAGAAATCTTGTCAGTAGGCCTCTAGGCCGGAAGCTCTTTTCAAAATTAAGACGCTAATAGAATTCATAATTATACAACGAAAAGGTGACAACGAAAAGGTCAGGGGGACAACATGATGTTAAATCAACAGATTGTGCACTGTAGCAGTGTAGCATCATCCGTGTTTCAAGTTATCGATGAGAATTATCGAACGTCGATTATTAGTACAGAATAAGCAAAGATGTTCAAATTGTTCAATAACCAACGTAATAGCAAAATCTAATTTTTGTTCAATCTCATCTACATAAGAATTGAGAAAAAAAGAAAAAAATGCCTACAGCGCGTTTAGGTTTTTATTCACGCATTTTCCTGTAGTCTGCGAAATCCCCATAGATTCCTCCAATAATAAGCTAATGGATTGCTATAATGGTCTTGAGGGGTTTTACGAAAGTTCTACATTCGCAATAAATATCCGAGTTTCATAAAAAAATGATGAACTTGGCATCCGTTTTTACGTGAACTTTATTTGTTTGGGAGCCAACGGCATGCGGCACATGAACCGCAAACCACATATATCATTGTGCGTTGTTAAAATACGGCCCAACTGATGGATGCAAGCTTTTATAATATTTAGTGCGCTGAGTCCAATTAGGCTTTATTATAAAATATGCGTTGGAATGCTGGGAGCATGTGCATAGTGCTTGTCAACTCTTCTCTGCTTTTGTAGTATGCCAAGAGAGATGGCTTTGAAATGAATAAATTAATTTTCACTAGGTCCGCTCTGGTTTTTGCAAGCAACGTTTCGAATTTATTTTTCTGCGTAATTAGTTTTTCGTGTAGCAATTAAAGTTTTGCGTGTTTGTGGTTTTTTGTCAGAATTTTTAATTGTTGGAGAACATGCTTCGTTGACTTCTACTTAACTAGCCTTCAGGCTTTTCGTGAAGTTTAAGGCATTTTGTTTTGCAAATAAATTCACATTTTTATTTCAAAATAGTTTATAATATTTGTTTTGCCCGCGGCTTTATTCGCGAATTTCCTACACGGACGCATTAACGTAGGTATTTAAAATCTTGTCGTAAGCCTATTCTTATTATTTAAATCCGGTCAGCTGAAAATTACTCAAAAGGCAATATACAGACAAACAGTTACTTCGACAGGTGCAAATTATTTTACATTTGACTAATAGAAATGGAAAAAATATGTAGAAACTTATGTTCATGTAGGCAAAACACAATAGAAACAAATGAATTCCATGCGCAATATTTTAGTTTTCAGTTTTATCAAACAAACAATATAAACTAACAAAGTGAACATTTACAAATCATCATTTATCACGAACAAATCACGAAACTGTAAAAATACGATAGTGTTCATGCATATTTGTAAAAAAGTTTACATACGGACGATTTTTCAACTTTTTGCGAATGTGATTCGTTGGTAATATGTCGAATATCGTGACAAATCGTTGTGTTGGGACGATTTGAGATTTACGGCGTCAATTCAACGTGTAAATTATGTATTTATGTTTACCATGTTTTTTTTACTATTTATTTTCGCGTATCTTTATTTTGATGTAGTGATGGATTTTGGGTCATAAATTCGGGATTCAATAAAACATGTTTTTGTATTGAAAATCTTTTTATTTTATTTGTGCTTTTAGTGTGTTTAAGCAAATCTTTACGCTCACAGAAATGTCTCAACAAAATATTCCCCTGTTTATTGTTATGCTCTCATAAACAGGTGTTGATTCTCCCTTGATAAAAAGCTCATGAAAATCTCACATCAGACACAAAAAACTCGGCAAAGTGTGAGTTGGATTCGCGCACGAAAGGTTCCGTGCCATTAAATGCCTTAAATAGGTGTATATTTTTTTTCTTTTAGTTATCTATTTAAAAAGTGAGTATGTAACTATGTATTATTTGAATAGTAACTTCTACCTGTTGTCGTTATCAATATCGAGCAGAAGTTAGCCCCTTCAATTATATATTTCATTCTATTTTTAAGTATGAGTTGTGAAATCGGCAGAAGAAATACATCATCTGTGAAAATTTCAACTGATCAACCATCACGGTTCATAACATGCAGCTAGGTGGCAGACAGACGGAAAGCTTAGTACTTAAAAAAATATTTGACACTTTTGGTGCGGAACCCTAAAAAGTGTACAAGGTACATTAATCGTAGGGGAGAGAAAAAAAACAGGTAGAATAATGTTGATAACATGTTTTGTAAAGGAAGCGACGTAAATTGATATTTTGTTGAAAATGTACATAAAGAAAGAGCTCGCTTAGATTATCTCAAAGACTTTTCACGCTAATGTGTTCGCTTGAAACAAGGCTTGCGATCAAGTGGAAGTTTATTCGTTTTTGAGAAAGTGTCACGGAGAGGTGGTATGGACATTGTTGCGACTCGTATAATGCCACTAATACAAAAAATCATAGTCTACTGGAATACTGTCATCATCTGCCTAGCCTTTTCCCAACTATATTGGGGTCGGCTTCCAGTCAAACCAGATTCAGCTGGATATCAGTGTCGGACCTCCACGACCCACATAGAGAAAATATTTGAATTTTATTAGGTAATGAATAAACTTAAACAACTACTACTATGTTAATCTCTGCAAGATACTGTGACGACTGACGAGATTTTCAACTGTATTCTCTGGTCTTTTATAATTTACGCGGTAAAATCGTCAAATGAGTCCTCTCATCTACGCAGGAACTGTCAGGACTGATTCAAATCCATGGTAACCTTCAATACCCTTTTACGCTCCGTGGCCACAGTTACTCGATAACCCTGTGACTCCGCTTTGACCCTCTAAGGGGCCCCGTCATAATACTGACAGCTCTTTGAGTCGCCCATTACTCGCCGTCCGCATGCCCGCGCCTACGGTGGGCGTCTCCTGAAGCGGCTAGGTCATGCGGTGGACACTGTACTCTCCCTCAGGCGTCCCACCTCCGTGATCTGGTCTAGAGCATAAAGTCGAAAATCCGTTATGCACAAACCGTAATTCTGAACTGAAACCACAGGTACAAGTTACAACTTAAAAATCTACTTCACTAAGCTGTCAGTGAGAATATACTAACTCAGTGTAGCTCATAAAGAGCTGTTGAAGTGACGCGTGAGCTGCAGAGTAAGTCATCTCCGTAGCAAGTTTACAGCACGCCACATTAGTCATAGGCACGCACGCGGAACAAACGGAAACATACGTCTTTGACGGTTACATGTTATGTAGGGCTGCCACCGTGCCCAGTTGTTGAAGAAAGCGATTGTGAACAGGATTTTAACCTGTGATCATGTGATATAATATACAATCTTGCAATTTATTTCTTCTTCCTTTAACTTCTACTCACCACCTTCCCAACTGCACTCCTTCTTTACTTGATCTCATTTTCGTTTCTTCTAATGTACATGTCGCTAAGCATGGTCAATGTTCAGCTGACGCTTTTTCTCATCATGATCTCCTTTTCCTTTCTTATAAAATTCGCCCTCCTAAGAGTAAGCCTAAAACCCTGTTTCAGCGCAGTTTTGGTGGCATGAATCTCGAAAGCCTTCGTGAGGATGCCAGCAACATTGACTGGTCTGATCTTATTGATGCGGAATCGATAGACATAAAGCTTGAAATTTTCAATTCTATTATTATTCAGCTTTACGATGTCCATGCACCTATTCGCTTAGAAAAGATCAAACATCTTCCTGCACCTTGGTTAACTAACGATTTAAAGGATGTTTTGCACAAGAAGGCGGCAGCAAAAGCCAGACTTAAACGCACTCCTAACGCCACTAACCGTGAAAAGTACGTCGCGATCCGCAATCGCAGCAATTTAGTTTGTAGGGATGCACAACGCCGCCACATTCATAATTCTGTTGAAAATGGTGATCCAGCAAAAGTCTGGAAATTTCTTAGGTCAATGGGAGTTGGAAAGTCACGCCAAGAGTCTATTCCAAAAGATGTAGATCTTGAACAACTTAATAAACATTTCTCTATCTCTTCTAATTTCAATGATGCTATTAAAGCCCAATCTCTAAATAATCTTTCATCTCTTCCTACTCCCGATTACTCTCCTTTCGTCTTTAATCAATTCTCGGCTTGTGATGTTAAGAAGAGCATTTTATCAATTACTTCAAATGCTGTTGGTAGTGACTGTGTCAGTCGTAAGATGATAATTCCTATGCTTGATGAAATCCTTCCTGCCATTGGCCATATCCTTAATTATTCCGTATCCTGTGGTGTTTTTCCTTCATCTTGGAAAGAAGCACAAATTACCCCTCTCCCTAAAAAGTATAATCCTGTGTCTTTTGCTGATTTTCGTCCTATCTCCATATTACCGTTCCTATCCAAAGTCCTTGAACGCCTCATTCATAACCAGCTTAGTGCTTTCCTTTGCAACAACAGTCTCCTTAATGATTTCCAATCCGGGTTTCGTCCAGGACACAGCACTACTACAGCCCTTGTTAACATTACTGATGATATAAGATCGGGCATGGAAAATGGAAATCTGACGGTACTCACTTTATTAGATTTTAGTAATGCTTTTAACACCGTCGATTCTGATATCCTACTCGGCATTCTCTGCTCTCTTAACATATCTCCAACGGTAATTGATTGGTTTCGTAGTTACCTGTGTGGCCGCCGACAACGTATTTGCATTGAAGGCTCGTCGTCTTCTTGGTGCGATACCTCTGCCGGCGTACCACAGGGGGGCGTTTTATCTCCACTACTTTTCGCTATATTTATAAATTCAATTTCTAATGATCTTCTTTCATCCTACCACCTATATGCTGACGATTTGCAAATATATTCACAAGCTCCCTTAGACGAATTGTCGGAGGCGGTAAATATGATAAATAAGGATTTAGCACGTATTTCCGGTTGGAGTACTGCCCATGGATTAAAAGTTAACCCGGCGAAGACACAAGTCATTGTTGTTGGCAGCCCGAGATTGCGTTCGAGAATCAACTGGTTGCAGCTACCCCCAATTGTCTTTGAAGGTTCTGTTATTCCTTATAGTGACAAGGTTAAAGACCTAGGTATTTACATTGACAAAGACTTCTCTTGGGAACCACAGTTGCAAGAAGTTAGTCGCAAATTATTTGCATCTGCAGGATCTTTGCGAAGATTACGTAATTTTCTTCCGACTGCCACTAAAACTGCTCTCGCTCAATCCCTCCTTCTCCCGATCCTTGATTATGCCGATGCCAGCTATCCCGATCTCACAGAAGCACAATTGAATAAGCTTGAGCGACTTCAAAACTTTTGTATAAGGTTCATATTTGGTTTGCGCAAATATGACCATATTTCAGAGTTTCGCAATAAACTCAAGTGGTTACCTATCCGCCTTCGCCGAAATGCACACGTTTTAACACTGCTTTTCAGCATTCTTTATAATCCCCTGACTCCCTTTTATCTCAAAGAGCGTTTTAAATTTCTACACGATGCACACTCTAGGACGTTGAGATCCTCAGAAAATTTGATGCTAATGATGCCTGCGCACTCCACAAAGTTTTATGACGATTCCTTCGCGGTCCAGGCTGTCCGTTTGTGGAATGCATTGCCATTATCAGTCAGACAAGCACAGTCGCTGATTTCTTTTAAAAAGTCAGTGATAAATCATTTTCTTTCGCTTTAATGTATATGTATTTATATATTGTATGTATTCGTATTTATATATTGTATGTATATGTATTTTATATTTTTGTGTCTATTGTATCTATAAGTAGGTATGTTGTTTGTTTAGGCGCATTGATTGTGCGTATATTTGCTGTGCACCATTAACTACCTTCTTTTTAAGTTATTTAAGTCCATTCAGAGGTTGTCTGGAAGATATCGCTGTCAGCGATAAGACCGCCGTTGTACCCTTAAGATTTACAATGTTCTTAAACGCTGTTTGTAATTTTGGTGTACAATAAAGTATATAATAAATAAATAAATAAAAAATAAATATAATACTTTAGAAGCTCTTTCCTCAGAACGGAAAATTCGAAACTGTGGGCTAATGCCCACGTAAGACTTTTTGTAACCTATAGTAAACAGGAACTTTGAGGTGCGCCTGGAACATGTATGATCCATGATCGGATCGCATGCTCAAGCCTGCATGGGCGCCTCCCACGGTGACTGGATCGTAAGGTGGATGCTGTCCTCTCCCGCACGAGTTCCGCTTCCTGCTTCGCTAGCATTACTGCTTCGCAGGAGGTGGTGACTGCTACCATTCCGTCTCGGCCGACACTAGGGCCTCAACTCGTGAGAGGTCGCCGTGTTAGTGGCTCATGTGTCAGGGGCAGGGCATACGGTGCAAGATAGGTGTACCATTGTCTGTGTCATAATATACGAATAATCTTTACTATGGCCGACTTGAGCACCTTCGTATACATAGATTCTATGTTCTTATACCTCCTCTTTATACCTTATAATGTAGATGTGGTATTAGGACTTCACGAACACGTGGCAGCCCTGTGAACACAAATAAGGTTACACACGGCAGGTAATCCCCTGTCGGCTACACACGTGTTGCGCTGAACGATTTCATCCAAGTTCTCGCACTTTCCTCTTATCAATATAATCATATTGAAGGTGACGACCGATATAAATCCATGTTCCTTTTAGCGTGACAATCTAAATGAAATCGACCTAAAATCCGTGTAGAGTTCAAGTAGGAGACAAATTGAGAAATTTAGGGGAAAAAACAATACATTTTTGTTTAATTGAAGAGAGGGATAGATTAATTTCTATCACAAAGACAGTAACGGACGATATTTGAGTTTATTTCACGATGTTTTATAATAATACTTTATTACGAATAGAACACATTCACATTCTCAACTTTACCTAAATAATCCTACAACACCCCTAACATAGTTTCTGGCCCCGTAAGTACAATATAAATATAATATAACGCATTACTGGGAACGTAATCAAAATAGATGACGCGCGTATGGCGGATAACACCGAGGTTTACCGCAGGCGAAGCAATGGCGGCCAAACGGCTGAACACAGCCGTCATATTACTTACTCCTCACCGGCGCTGCTCGCCTGGTAGGTCAGGGAATATTGGGACAAGTAACATTAAGCTTTATGATGACCGCGTCATTAGGGTGTAGCCTTTTATGGGCTGTTAGGATATGGTGTAACTACAGTGTGGTTTCTATGAATTTTCCTGTTATTTTTTTGGTTGTTGAACAAATTGTAGGTTGTTATATAGCTTGCATAAATGAAAAATGTCACGTCTCTAAAAGTGGGAGAGAGTGTGTATCCAACGTGTGGGCTGAGTGATTTTTCCTTCACCGCATTAAGAACAGTGTAGATCTGTAGATGGGGTAAATTATGTAGATACCTACAGGACCCCCGTAAGGGCTTCTGGCGCCTGTGTGCAAAAAAGGATTTTGGCGCCCCTTAAAGCATTTTGAATCCTCGTTTTTTTTATGGTAGGTAGGTAAGTGGTGTATTTTAAAATTCAGCGCCCTGAGCTGTAAAGCTTGACTCCTCGGAACTTAAACACAAAAGAAACCATCAACTTCACACCCAAACCAGAGTGCCATACCATCTTAGAGAAGACAAACTTTTTAAAATGTTGTAGAACACAACAAGATTAAACTAACATACATTTTTATTGTATGTTAGTTTAGCATTTGGTATTGAAAAATGAGCTATCAAAAGGGAGGTCAAGAAAACTGAACGGCAATTTATTAATTAAAAGCGCGAGCGAAGCGAGCGCGAATTTTTTTAGGTTTTTGGAATAGAACAAGGTAATTCTTCATAGAAGAGCGAGCGCAGTCAGCTCTAGTAAAACGTTTCCGGACTTCAAGTTTTAATCTGAAAGTGAGATCACATATTTAAAGTACTTACTTGTATGTAATCCTATTTTCTCAACTCCTATTTCTAAATTATTTAAAATCTTTTTTTTATTATTTTTTTGGGCCCTTTGTTTTGGCGCCCTTAGAGGATGGCGCCCGTGTGCATTGCACACATTGCACATATGGATGCGGGGGCCCTGGATACCTACGCAAAGTAGAGCTTGCCTGGATTTTAACCCACGACCCAAACCTCTGTAAGTCAGGGAGGAGGCTAAGGCCACTGGGCCATCTTCTAGTTCGAAATGACTGAATGATTTATTAATAAACCTTTGATACAAAGTTTAGATTAGTATTCTAGCAACAATATTGATCGTTAAGATTAAGAAAGTCTTACTTCAAATATTCGGTGCTACTGGAGCTAATGAACTTTCTTTGATCTCATATTTCATTGAAAATGAAAATGAACCCCTCTCGGTTCTGCTTTCCTGGTAACTCATAGTCACTGAAGTGAGATATTTATTTTGATACTTTAATTAAATAGTTTCGTGAATTTAACTTTCTATGAATTGGTATCGCTATTAATGTTATTTAACACTGAAATTTTCACGCAATGGAGAATTATAATTATTGTAATCGTAAATAATGACCTTGGCCTTTTAATCATGGCAAAGGTCATTCTTTACGATTCAGTCATTACGTTTTAATAATACTCCCAATTTTATCAACCTTTTTTCACACAGCTTCAGCTTTTCGAAACGACAATAAAATGCATTCGTTGCGAATTATTTAATCTTCGTGGAAGTCACACGCTTTGTGAGTACGACAGACGAATGGCAATGCAACGTTTTACATACTAAGTACTTACTCATAAGTATAGCTCAACATTTTTGTCTCATTGTGATGCAGATAAAACCGTTTTGCAGTTTTCATGTTGTTCGTTATAATATATGCGTTTGCTAAATTGTCTTATTTGAATTTAAAAGCATCCTTTTGTGTTCAGTTTTATCCAAAGACAGATGCAGTATTGTTTTTTGTAGTTATCTCATAATATTTAGTCTTTGTGTGTGTCAGTTTTTCTTGCATCACACTGTTCCTTTTATATAATCTTTTTGTTGTGTTATTCGCTTTGTTTTTCGCACGACGTTGATTATGAGTGATGGTAGGTAACTTTTTTATCTCCCCGTTTTTCTAGTCGCCTGGTAGTTTCTGGCCGTAGGCAAGTCTTTTAAAGGATTTCCCTGTCCACGTGTATTGTTGTTTACCGACTATTTTATGCGAAGGTCTTTTATAAAGCCCATTGTTTCCGTTTTAATTATGTTTGTATTTGTGAAATGGTTTGTTTGTATTCTGTGCTGTTTACGCTTTCTTAGAAGGTTGATGAACAACACTGTTAAACGTCACTTATTACTCAGTTTTGTGTTTGTGAAAATACTGTTTTTTAAGCGGAATTTTTTCGATATAGTGACGTAGTACTTTCGGGATTTCAATAGACGGAAAGCACTTCGCAAAGCATAACGTAATACTAGGATAAGGCTGCGGTTCCACTATGATGGAACGGAGCAGAGCGGGCTTGAATGGAGAAGAGACGTGGCTCTCAGTGAAACCGCAGCCTAAACGATATCAGAATATCATAACATCAGACTATAACCTGAGCCCAACATAAAGATCCGTTCTGTCGTTCTGACATGATTGAGACATCCATCCATCCAAACTTTCGAACTTTTAATATAATATTGGTAGGATATAGTTAGATATCATGCTATGAACGCTATTTTCAATCCCTCCCTACACTAAACAACATGACTTATCAACGATTTTCCCGGCTAAACACAAAAGTAGCCACGGACACACAGCACACACGATGAGCCCCACGAACACACACAGCACACACGATGAGCTCTAAGCTCACGTCAGCTTATCAGGGTTTAACTCTCTGCCATTTATTATTTCCAGCAATACTTTGATCCTGGCTGGTTTAGCGATTTTACTTTTATTTTGTAAAGCAGGCAATAACCACTGGTGATCGGAAAATCATTGAATAGAATTTCAAAAAATATATATTTCGAAAACTTTGGTGCCTATACCAAAATTAATAAAGAAAAATGCCCAAAAATATATGTAGCAAAAACCCAGAATCGATTAAAACGACTTATGTGTGGCAAGGTAGAGTATACATACTATAACCCAAATTCAATGATAGATATCGATTAAACCATCACCAACTAAAAAAAAAAGTTTCTAATTGACTGAACTTTTAAAAATCTATGACTTGTTCAAAGCGGTTTTACAAACGATATTGTTGTGAATTGTGCTTGATATTGAGAGAGATTTGAGAGTAAAGAACATTTACGTATCTACTGATTATATTTAAATCTATGTAAACATTATTTATCATCACTATCGCATCACTACATAGTATAAAACAAAGTCGCTTCTCTCTGCCTGTCCATAAGTATGCTTATATCTTCAAAACTCCGCAAAGGATTTTGATGCGGTTTTTTTATAGATAGAGTTATTCAAGAGGAAAGTTTTTATGTATATAACATGCATGATATAGTAGAGATTGCACCCTTGCGAAGCCGGGGCGGGTCGCTATTAAAAATGATTACGGAGAATAAATGAAAACAACTGAATACACGCGTTTTATCTTCTATCTATCTTTCTATAATATAAAAATGGATTACAAAATGTGTTGCTAAGCTCATAACTCGAAAACGGCTGGAAAGATTCGGATAATTCTTTTTTTGTTGTGTCTGTAACCATTGGGACCGGGTTTTAGAGGACGAAAATCATCGTGTTCACCCGTGTGAAGCCGGGGCGGATTGATTATAAAAATGTAACATATTTTCTAAATCTAAAAAATAGTCGAGTGGGAAGCGGTCGCCTTCTTCTGCGAAGCAGTAATGCTCGTGAAGGAGGAGGCGGGCCGCGAGAGGGAGAGGACAGCGTCCTCCTTCCGCCCCAACCGCAGTGGTAGACGCCCACGGCGTTGGACGTCGGCAGACAACCTCCGGCCACCATAGGCGCGGGCATGCGGACAGCGAGTAAAGGGCAACTCGCTGTCCGCTCCATGGACCATGCCCGGGTCGACGGCGCGTCGTGTTCCACGCGCGCCTCAAAGAGCGTCAGCAAAATGACGGGGCCCCCTCTCAGAAGGCCAAAGCCTGCCGGGGTCGCGGGACTTATCTCCATCACCGTGACCCCGGAACATAAAGAGCTATCGAAGAACACGGTGGATTTAAATCAGTACAAGTGTGACAGTCCCTCCGTGCCCTGCCCGGGGTGGGAAGCCTCATTTGATGATATTACCACGAAAAAAAATTCTAAAAAATACGTTTTTTTTTATTTACATTGCTGCAGGCAATAGATCAGATATTCTGCCAGTTATTACAACGTTAACCAAATAGGCCAGCAGAATATAACAATTCTATATAGCAAGGCGTGTGCCGTCCTAGTTCCTACACAGAAATTGTTATTATGCTCCTGCCTTGTTTGGTTATGGTTTTCTGCGAAACTAATAGCGTATTTATGACCTCTTATTTAAGGTCTATTTAGATGTTCATAAATTATTTTAATCGACTCTGGGTTTTTTTTGGGCATTCTTCTTTCTCTTTCTTATTACTGTGATCCCGGAACATAAAGAGCTATTAAAGGACACCGTGCAGTTTAGTCAGTACGAGTCTGACAGTTTCTCTTGACCTGCCCGGGGTGGGAGGACTCATTTGGTGATTTTACCACGTAGAAAAAAGCAGTCTTATCACGAAAAGAATCAAGTAACTGGATAAAAAAAAAAGCAATTTCGTTCATAAGTTGAAAACTTTTAACTAATATGAAAAGATACACATTTCACTGATGACGTGACTCGGTGCGATCAGTTGCCCTTTGCGGATCAAAGACCGCTGTGCTCTTTTGACAGCCCCGCGAGCGCCAAAAAGGGCTTTCTAGGGCTCGCGGCCAAGCACAAGGCGGGCACCTTGTTGTGTTGGTCGATAAACTTGTATTGACCATTAAGCCAATGGCTGATACGTATCTAGGCAAGGTAATCGCTGAGGCCACGTCTCACACGACGATAAACTCGTTAGTCCAGATACTGAATCATTTATTAATTTATTCAACTTATTATAATCATACTATTTGCCTCCATCTTCTCTATACTAACACTTGATTATGCGTGGACGGGTTCAGGGCGGGTTATTCATAGGGGAAATAAAGTTACATTTCAACCCAACACTCAAAACATACGCCCCGAATTCATAAATAAAGTAGGACAAGTCCCTGAAACACTTAAGGTTCATACACACAAAAAATCGATACAAAAATTTTAAATTTCATTCATCAAATACTAAGCAAATTAAAATTCAGAGGCGTCACTCCGGCATCGTCTAAGCGACTGAGAAGACGATATTTTTCCCGGAGAAAAAAAAAACGTGCCCGGATAAGTCAGCCGGGTATAAGCCACGGGCCGATGACGTCACGGGATTCGACGTAATCCCGGGAAAATCCCCCGCCACGGACGGAGCCAGTGTTGAATTTGAACGAGCCTCCGCCTCCGCCCCAGTCGATGAATAACCGGTAAGTCAACTGTAATAAATTCGTTAGTGCGTGAATTTTTGAGGCTGTCGGGAGATGATTTTATTTCATTTTATGTTGGATGTTTAAATTGATGAATTCAATTACTTAAAGGGTTTTGTGGAAAAGGGATTATGTTGTTTTATCTTGATGGGGAATTAAATAACTGGGTACTGACGTAATTGTTTTTATTCGGCCTTTAAAATATAATAAGTTTCCCTGAACCAAAGTGTTTGTCAACTATGACAACTTGTAGGTAGTTGTCATCTTCAACAAGTGGTACCATTGTCACAAATAGCCCGTAAACTTCACCCACTGTTCCTTTCACTACGCTGTCCAACTGAATGTTTAATTTATTTCAGTGCGTGGCGGGTAACGAGCGGTAATCGATGGCTCCTGTCTGCCCTGTACTCCTGGTAACTAAAAAATCTCTCACTTTCTTTTTAATCTCTAACTAGACTTTAACTCTTCTTCTTTTCGTAAAGGAATATAAGTTAGCGTAAACAGAGACAAATTAAAAGCTTTAGAAAAAATTAAATATCTGTTACTTGATTGTTATTTCACAGAATGCAAACATGGTATTGAACCACCACAAATCATTAGCGGTTAGCATGCCCTGTTTTAAAAATAATATTCATTAAAGTTTAAAATATCATGATTATAATAAACTACAAAGATGACGAGTGTACAGATGCGTTAATGAAAAAGACATGTTTGCCTGACCCCAAATGAATTTGCTTTGTCGCTTATCACCAATCAGCGAATTACGAATAAAATATTGTACCACACTGGTAAACAAACAATCACTATTTCACAAATCCCGATGAACAAAATTCATTCCCACAAAAAATAATGTTGCAGTATTGTCACAATTTGTACCAGGGCTGCAGAGATAACATGGAGATATGTTATGCAGGTTATAAAGTTGTAGATAACAGTATGCAACTGCGTGGCGTCATTGCCGCTGGTTAATTGGTAAAACTTTTAATTGGCCACGGTAGCGCCGTTTAGAGTTTTCGTCTGAAGCCAAAAAATTAGCGTTGTTGAGTTGTTGTTTCATTTGTGCTTACCTCTCAACGATGCCGTATTAATTGCGGGTGGAATGTGCTTAAAAGTTTAAAGTTAAGCTTGTTTGGGGAGCTGTCGTTTTATTTCGTGGATAAGACAGTTTCGTGATGAATGACAGCTTTCCTGTAACTTCTGTGGGAGTGAAGCAGTATTGGTCAAATATAAGCGCGCGCTATTTGATTTGACCAAACGTGTCATTTTATGAGTAGCGTGATCCGGCAGATTGTAAGAGCTCTTACCAAGGACCAGCTCTTTGGATGACTGAGCAAGGTCAACCAACATTTTGTCTAGGTTTGTCTATGGATTGGTCTCTAGTTAAGGCAATTTGTAAGTTGAACGGCCTTTCTTACTCGCTTTCCCATAATTGTTTATTAAAACCACAAAATAACAGGTTTACAAAGTTCTTTAAAAATACTTTATAACCAAAGCATTCTGTATTTTTTACTTATTGTGACGAATTTTCCAGATTTACTGTTTTCAGAACTAACCAGGGTTTGAGTAGTGGTTTCAGTAGAAAACCGTAAACTAAAGATAAAATCCATTAAAACCCTTTTACTGCTGTTCAAGATCCAAACAAACACGCATTTACAAAGATAAGCGTATCTCCTGCAAAACCACAGTCTTCGTGGCCTTAACTATCCAAATGCGGAAACCCAAAATCAATCACTACAATACCTACCTTATCCCTATTTAGTTAAAGTTTTAAATTGTTTAACAAATGTGGTGATAAATTAAGTGATAAATTCAACTGGGTTTCTAGTTAAGGGTGGAAACTTTTGAATGTCTGGTCATTGGTCAGTTTAATTTAAAACTAAATGTTCACTGCATGTAGTTTTGCTGGGATATTGAAACTGACCTAACTGTTCGACTGCAATATTCTGGATATCAAACACACAGTGCCGGTTCTAGGGAAGGGACGAGGGGGCAAGCGGTCTCGTGGCCCCAGATTTAAGGGGCCAAATCATAAAAATAATTGCTTGATGTATTCTAGAAAAATAAACTAATCACCTAGCATCTAGTACACGTTATTAGCATCAAGATAATGTGCTCTGGATACTAGGGTCACATAAGCTGAGCGGTACAGTACCTAGGGCGAGCACACATTAATTTCCAGAAAGTTTCATTCATTGAATGAATGATTTATTTGCCAGGATATAGGTGAAGTTGCAAGGTAAATTACTCGTGTTTCACTATATTCGACTTTCAAGCCGTGTAAATATTTAAATTACTGACATGCATGAGTTTCCAAAATTACTTAAATCACACTGTCTCGAACAAAAATCTGTTGGTCAGGCCTAGTAACAAGTTGTTTGACATTTAACTTGAAGGGGGCCCCACTATCAAGTTTTGCCCCGTTTCGAAAAAATTATAGAATCCGGTGCTGCAAACACATTGTGGGTGTATTTGTGAAGGGATGACAAAGCTTTTCGAGTCCACCGATAGTGCTCGTTTTGCTTTTACGTGGACAATTTTGTTCCACTCATTCATGCGCGATCAATTTTGTGTGACATGACTATTTTTTTACGCTTTTACTGTTTGATGGCTATCGAACTGTTTTGAAATGTATGGAGAAAGAGTTTGCTTTTTTTTGGTCTATTTTGGAAGGTATTTTTAAAGGTTATGGCAATCCGCCCTGCTTCATAAATGGCACATGTGTTTTTCTGGGTGGTAAAATCATCAAATGAACGTTCCAACTTTCGGTGGAGCAGAAGGGGGCCCTTTATTACATTTAAGATCCACCTTGTTACTTCAGTTGCCCTTTGCATTCCGGGTTCACGGAACCTTATTCCGTGAACCTGGAACGCAAAGGGCAATTGAAGTAACAAGGTGGATCTTCAGTTGCCCTTTGCATTCCAGGTTCACGGAACTTGGAATGCAAAGGGCAACTGATGATGACATGCAGTTCCCTCGATAGACGATACCGTGACCCACGAACGGTCCCGCAACCTTCGCACATGGCACCTATAGTGTCCAAAACTATTCTATTTGTTAATCTGAAAAGAATATTCTAATTCTACTGAAATTTTGTTATCGTAGTTGCACGTAATTTTAACCTCCTTCTAAGAAGGAAGAGGTTCTCATTTCGGTTTTTTTATATGCGAAACTTACTGATTTCAGTCTATGACGAACAATGTTCCACTACGTATTCTGGATACTTCTGCCTTGTTGTCTAAAAAAGAGAGTAGGTTTTTTAAAACATTTCGACAATATAGTATTTGGTTTTTATACATACACTTAGGTGCCTCCTAATCTCATGAATAACTTTTCTAAGGCACGGCGCGCGTGGGAAGATTGGAGTGGTAAAAGTAAGACTTTCACATTTCTATCACAAGTTCTATTAATTCCTTACTTAGTGCTCGGTCTAATTAAAACACTAATTCATATTCTATCCACACCTATGACATTTAAAGACCTCAAGACCTCATACAAAAATATTATTATTCAAGAGCCCCATCGTATTTTCTCTTTCTATCACGGATTAAAGTAACAAGGTATGTACGGAAATGGATCGGCATTCTATCAGGTGGACGTAATATACTCGTCAAAACAAAATAGGGGCCACTTATTAAATTGCACTTTAATCAAGTATCACTCTTATTCTGTGTACATAATAGATGGTAAATACCTTGTTATGGTTTCTTTCAAGTATTAATATTGTTTCTACTGCATAATTGGAAATTCATAACTTTTTTTTCAATTAGATATTTAAGATTTCTTCGAATGTACGGTTTGGTGTTTTTTATTTTTCAAACTTCTAACGGAGTTTTCTTCGACTCATACAGCAAGTAGGCTATAACGATTGTTTAATCTCATAATGCCATTTATTCGGAGACATATGGATGCAAAAACAGCCACTTGGGGTGTTACCTTAATCCAGGGGGGGCATAGCCAGAACAGGTAGGTCTTATGGTGGAATATTCCCAAACAGTGGTTCAAAAAGTTTGAAACTGGTCTCAAAAGACGGGTAATATCACCAGACGCCGTGATCCAGGAAGAAAGTAAGTAAGTAAAGCCTAAGGAGACCAATAAGTTTGATTAACCGCGCAAATAGTGCGAAAATCTACCGCGCGGACCGTACAAACTCCATTGCGTTGAGCTACAGGCACCCCTATAATTGACTAGACTAGACTATTCCGAATCGACACCATAAAGACTAGCAATACTCAAGAAGATGCTTGGTTCTCCTCCAGTTAACTAGAGCGTATGGTGCAAATCGTGAAACGTTTGCAAAGAGAAAAATTATTTAACTGTTTTGAATGGTCTTCATTGCTTTTTATTTATGACTGCAGGCTTATTTTTTTTAAATAAAGACCGATTCATTAGAGTGTAGAGAAGATCTAAATAATAGGTTTCAGATCCTCGCACTCTTGAAACAGACTGTTCCGATGAGACCTGAATTATGCTCTGGGGCGGTTGTCTCTATCACGCAAAACTGAGCTCGCACTTCGTAATAACGTTGCTGTAACTGCTCAAAATTGCGTAGCGAATGTGGTGCAACTCCACATTATCCCATTCGCACAGGAGCAAGTACCTGAGTTCATCTTCAAGCAGGATAATGTTCGAGCGGACACGCCGCGACTAACAGTGCATACATTCGCTGACGTTCGAATTACAATGCTAAAGTGGCTACTCAGGACTTTTACCTGAGTTTTATTCAGCAGTTAAGAGATGAGTTACAGAGGAGTGCAAAAGAAAGTAAAATTCCCATCAACACCCAGCTGGATCTCATAAACTGTCTGGAAACTTGCTGGTAGAGAATCCCAAAGAAAATGTTTGGTATTTAATCCTGAACATTCCACCTCCATTAAAATGAGTAGCACAGAGAGAACAGAGTTAAAAGAGAAGCTTTAAAGAACACTTTGGAACATTAAAGACGTTTTTTTTTGAGTTTTTTGATGTTTTGCGTAAGTTGATACATTCCTGCAATTCCCCACTTTTCATTCAATTTCGTTTAATTTAACGATTGATTGGAATACAAACTTAATTTTTGTGTATTTCCAAGTAAAATCGTTCATATTTATCTGATTCAGCCATTATAACCAGTAATATTTAAATATTATTTAATAAATCGACAAAAATAAGTTGGCCCTTATTTTCTTTTGAGTAGTATATATGTGTATAATATTGAGCTCCTTTGCTACTATGACACCCTGGTATCTTTAATTAATGGCTTGACGTTTCTGATAGGCTGATGTCGGTCTTATACGGTCGTGAATGAAAAAAATGAGAAAATGCAACGTGGTACGCGCCACTGATCCACGTCGGCGTAGCATTATGATGATATAGAACACAATGTCCATTCGTACGCGAAACCGACGTACGCACCAACATCACCACAACAGAAATTGAAGCCTAAAGATTCTACGCACAAACTTGCTATTCATAAGGTTATAAAAACCCTAACAAATTGTCCTCATTTAAGCCATTTCCGTGATTACCGTCGTCTATTCTACGGGGGGATATTTCCACGGGGGCGATATTTCCACGGCGTATTTTCCACACGTAGGTAAGTAAAGGGCACGACTCATTCATAACAAACTTTGTATTCATTTCGTCTGATACGACAGCTCTGCGGGAGGTGTCGGGCGCGTCATAAATTCAGATTAAGCGAGAGTTCACTGTTATTCTTAGTGTTGTTCCTGATTTTGATGCTTGTTTTAATATCTTCTGCAATGTTCGGGGCTCCTGGTATGGTGACCGCGTGGGAAATATAGGATGGATTGTCGTCGTGGTAATGTTTATGGGAGGCTAGTGTCCACCAGTGGACTTCCCCGCATTACAAAGAAGATATTTAAAATTTTAAACATACAGTTTCAAAAGCGCTGAAAATGATGTGAGAAGTCATCTATTATGCTGTGACTAAAATTGTGTTCAAGTAAATAAAATGCATTCCTAAACTTTTGAAAAGATTTTTGATATTTTGTATCCAACGCCTCAT
The DNA here is from genome assembly GCA_028554685.1 of Agrotis ipsilon. Taxonomy (NCBI): domain Eukaryota; kingdom Metazoa; phylum Arthropoda; class Insecta; order Lepidoptera; family Noctuidae; genus Agrotis; species Agrotis ipsilon. The sequence goes on along the minus strand of CM052962.1, from coordinate 17,080,508 downwards.
CCTTACCGGGACAACCCTAAGCAACTAGAAGCAGTTTATACAGTAACATGTTCCCACACGTCTCAGGAACTAACTTCCATCAACTGTGATTTAAGCGAATTTTGATTAAACGCTCTCATACACGGCGTGATTTATTCACCGCCATGTCGTTTCATCACCTCTACTCCTTTTATTCACGCCTAGTACCTACATATATGAAGAGAATGTTTGCTTATTGTACTCGAGAAAAGGGTCGGTTTTAAACGTGGGGAACGTTTCGCAAAGTATCGCTGTTTCATCTATACCTACTTAATTTTTGTGTTGGAGATTTCAAACCTAGTTGCATAACTAATTAAACCTGCAAAGAAAATAACAAGTCTAGGAAATCTAAAAAGTCTGGAGTCTGGACTCATATAATATTTAGTTCTTATCTTTCCAAAATTATAACGAAACATTATTAATTAGACAAGAGAAAGCAAATAATGTCAAGGTTGTCTATTTATCCAAAGTTTAACTCGTTCCCTTCACAGAACATCGTATCGATCTAAAATCTAAAACGTTCCGAGTAATCAAGACGTATTTCCTTAAGTAATCTTACTGGATAACTTCGTCAATAGCAACTGAGAATTGAACAGACTTGAGAGTTGTGGCAAGACCGGCGTTCAGTCAGATGGACGTAATGTAATATTGAGTGCCTTTGCTACTATGACACCCTGGTATCTTTAACTATGTTTATTATGAAGTACGAACAGTAAACTAACCTAGTTACTCAATTTGTTTCTATGATGGTAGTTTAAATGGATATTTCCTGTATATCTTGACCATTTTGGTAGCGATGCATCAATTTAAAGGTGACATCACAGTCATTAACCGAAGAGAATGGCGCAGTTATGCCTGGAGGGGTTCGAAGCTAAATCGAGCCAAGTCAATTCGTTCTAGATCCAACGGTTTGAGATCCCTCCTAGTCGCTTCTGAGACCCTGATTGTTATATTTATAGCTATATACGCTTGCTTTCTAGTCCTATTTCAACTGAGCCAGATAACACTCAACTTGGAAACGAAATTAATTCTGAGATAAAAATATCTTGTTTTCTTTTTCTAAAATTGACAAATTCTTCTTAATTTAGCGTGGTAAACATTAGGTAGCTGATATTTTTATTTTATAAAGCTTTTATTGTTCTTGGCCTCGTATAGTTCCGCCAGTTTCAAAGTAAGACGATAGGTGGCGTTACCAGGAGCGCAGCGACAAGGTAACAGTGGCGACATTTACATATTTACACCATCTTGGAGGAACTGGATACCTCGTTATAAAGTTCAGCTCATGATGCTGCGCTCGTAAAACTCACTTCATTACCTCGAGTGAGAGGTCGACAAAGGATCTAGGTAAATAATGTTACTTTGGTAGCTAGCAACGCGTTTTACTTTTGAAATATTCGAAAGAATGGTTGGTCTTAACAAGTTCTTTCCTGATATGAAGCCTTGGTAGATTGTCCATAATTATATGCTACTTTAAAACTAAAATTATACTTAAACTAGTATCCACAGTTTTGCAATAATATATAGGTACTAAATAAATGCGATTTGACATACCTAGGTACCATATATTTGTTGTAATCTACAAAAAAAATACCGAATATTATAAGGCGTTTTTATATAGGTAGTAGGTATCTCTGTTCTGTTCTTTCTACGAACAAAAAAAATATAACTAGCATTATTTTTAAAACTACCATACACTCTGAATTTATCCGGTAGCTTCCAGGCACTTTACAGACCTTTAATTTCATACACAAACAGCTGGAAAAACTACTTGTAGCTCATACAAATATTCTTTCTAAGCGGGAATCGATGCCGCCACACGCAGCGTAACTGTTAATCACTGCGCCAACCTTTACTAAATAATTTAGGTGTCTTGAGAGTATTGCTAAGCTTTACATAACTACGAAATCGATTCTGTTTTCACAAAGGAGACTTAATCAAAGTATCTATTTAGATCACATTTGCAATTTAACGCTTGAACCACCCAAAGTAAACTTCTCAGTTTATAAACGACGCAACAGATGACGGAGATCGTGGCAACTACGAAGTCATTTAAATATTCTACTGTATATCGCCTAAGGAAGAGAACTGGGTACTTGTTATGAACTCATGTTTCCTTAGTACTTTGTCGTTTATAACTTGACTTTAGTTGAGAGTAAGTTTACGTCATAACAATGTTGTAAGTGCAGATTCCTTAGGGTTTATTGTTTCAATCAAAGTTACTAATTTGTGCCTCCATTATCTTAAATAGATAATCTCAATAGGTGACACAGTTTAAAAAGTAGGTATACTCAGATGATTGGATCATGTAAGAGTCTCTTCAGCAACTTGTCGTCACCGCTGGAGTCTCCCCTTAAAAACTTCAACCATCTACTGCCACCCATCTTCTCCAAATAAATCAATCCATCGTGCCGTAAGGCGTCCCACACTACGTTTGCCAAAACGTGGTCTCCACTCTAACACATGTCTGCTCCACCCGTGGTGAGTGTCGTCCGTAAGCCAGGAAAGAATCGCACTGGTTATAGATAGACCCTGGTCTTAAGAGATTGTGGGATTGAAGATTCAAAGACTTGTTTCTCGGTAATACTTTCCTTTTACTGAAAAACATTAATAAAGATGGCAAGACGACGTTGAAGTTTGAAGCGACCCTCGAAAAGTTGTAATTCACGTAAGGAATTGGGATAGGCGTTTGCCCAGCAGTGGGACAGTACAGAGTTAGAAAAAAATACCTTTTACAAGAGCTATTCTAATATTATTGTACTAATAGACCAAAATAAGAAGAAGTTAACAACGTACTAAGAAATGCAATACAAACACTAAAACAAAGACAGGGTGAAGTGTACAATTGCCGGCTCAAGTCTAAATGGATAAGTAACTCGTAGAGTTGGAATTAGCGTTCGGCGATTGGTCGAAAGTTTTAATTAGTACAAGATCCAGTTGCAGCTCAGTTTGAGCTTTTGATGCTCTGCCGAGACCTCGAGAGAGGATTCTGTAAGTCCCTCCATATTGAGACCACTTCGGAGATGGGATTAGTTAATTATAATTACTATAATTTTGTTGAATTGTCTTCTGAACGATGGAATTTAACTGGCTAAGGATATGGATGAAGTTTGTTTTCGCATTTTGATTTTAATGAAGTTACTGTGCTATAAGTATTCATTAAAACTGAAAGAAGCCACCATTGTGAAATAAAAATGTTAATTAGCAAACTATTTTAAACAAACAAGAAAGCTCAAGACTCTTTGGTTCTACAAAACTAAAAACCGACCACAAAGGCACTCGAGACAAAACAATAGAATTAAAAAGGCAAAGTGCCTCCAGTTTAGAGCTAAAAGTCTTTAATAAAAATAAATCACGCTTAAGTGGAGCAAATTAGGAGCATTCACCCTTTTTATTGCTTACTATCGACATTGAGAGAAAAAAACCTATTTGTAGGGTCTGGTGTGATTGTAAAAAACCTGCTAAGCTCGTGGCGGACACACTGTAGGGGTTCTGTATTCCAAATTATACTGAACTAGCAGACCGTATAATTGAAAATTTTCAAAAATAAACAGAGGCATTATCACAAGATTTCAGTATTTTACTTTACAGCGTCTTTCCAGTATTTAACAGCGTTTCTTGTATCAAAAAATGGTTACTAGTTTACGTCACAATAACTGAAAACTCATGATAAGGCCTCTGAGGATCCAGTTTTTGTAACGTAAAGTAAACTGGAACTTTGACATTTTAAAGGAAAAAAAAAATTCTTTCTTCGCACACAGAGGCGCTGTTCCATTTTTCCATACAATAAACGTAGTAAATACTTCAAGTACGATGTAAATAAAATACTGAAATCTTGTGATGAGGGTAAAGGTCTCACCTTATAAAATAACATCAAATTGGAAAAAAAAAACATCCTAAAATTAGATTACATAAATAAATCTCGTTGACAGATTTGCTATTAATACTCAGATTGTACCAGGGACTCAGAGTCTTTGACACAAGGTCAAATGGATGAATGAGAAACCTATTATTCTATTCACGGCGCCTAGTACACAAGGAACGCTAAAACGAGGTCTTAAAGACCTATCATTTGAAACTCCAATATCTGGACTCCGCCTGTAAGACCATTGTTTCAAGCTAGACTATAAAGTAGCGAGCTTATTAGTTTGGACTTATTTGAAGGAGAAAACTGGAAATGTTTGAAGATAGTTTTTTTATGACATAGTCTTTTGGAAAACTGTTTACTACTTTCCACACATCACACGCATGTGTCGCGAATTTGCCTGCCGGGGTCGCGGGACTTATACCATCACCCGTGACCCCGGAAGATAAGGGGCTATTGAAGGACACCGTGGATTTTAGTCAGTACAAGTCTGACAGTAAGGGGTGGGAGGACTCATCTGATGATTTTAAAACATAAAAAAAAATGTTTCTCGAATTTCAGAGATTTTCTGTAGAAATAAAAATTGAGCAGGATTTGTCAAAAATGTGTGTCCGTAGGTTTTCACCAGTATTAAAGAATTCGACGCCTTTTGGCTGGACCTCGTCGGATAGGTTGGTAAGAGGGTCGAATGAACTTAGGTCGGAGGTCGCAGGCGTCTGGCAATTGTTTTGCGTCAATCCTACTAATTATATTTGAATGTGTTTGTGAGGACTGATGGATGGATGTTTGTTACTTTTCACGCAAAAAGCATTGAACGGATTTTAATTATAGATAGTTTATAATTAAACTAACATAATGAATAGTTCATATCCCAATTTTATGTTCCTGTGGGATGATCTACGAACTGTAGCGGGAACAGCTAGTAGACGTACACACGGCTACACATCAAGCTATGCAAAACCAGTATAAGCTGACCGTTTATTGTGTGTAAAAATCGTACGAAGTGAGACCAAGACAAACTGGTTTTGTACAGCTTGATGTGTAGCCGTGTGTACATATTAAAGCAACGAGTATTTAGTTGCAAGACTGTTTCTTCCCAAGGAGTTACTTGAAAAAGTATAGCTTCCTTTTTCAGCTTCTAGAAAGCATTTCAGTTTTCCAGCTTTTCAGGTATGCTGCTGAAAATCCAGGCTGAAAACTAGACAACTACCGGGAACCGGAACAGTGGCTCTTGGAATGGTTTTTCACCATTTAGGTAGAAATAATTATTTTGTTTTGGAAATGGTGCAAAAGAGATTGAAATAATTGTAGCAGTTACTGTATTTTTTTATTTTTCAGACACAATGTACACTAAATAAACTCAGTTTAAAGGTTTACTACGTTGCTTCCGATATAAAATAAATGTTACTTTGAAAACACGTAATACGATCCTGTTCATTTCACTTTAAGGGACGCAATTTCCTGTTATTTTTTTTCTCGAAAGTCACGCAAAGGCATTCAGAAGGCGTTACTTCAAGAATCGCTTCCATAGTTTAAGTCCATGGGATCCAGCTAACGATCGCCGTTTATGGTATAAACTTATAGCGTGTGGAAAATTTTCGATAAAATTTATCTCTGGACTAGTAACAAAAAAAAGTATAAAGATAAGATCATGTTTAAAGCAGAAATCAGCACAAGATTTCCGTATTTTACCGTACGTATGGAAAGTGAAAAAGCGCCTCAATTGTGTGAGGAGCAAATTTTTAACCAGATTTCGCGATTTGAATGAACTCTAAATTTTCTTAATTTGAAGATATGAAGACAGAAATGGAGATCTTGTGTTTGGGCCGTTGTCAATTGGCCTGGTTAGATGTTAATGAGCCGTAGCGGAAATGGTGAAGAGCAATTATTATTACTTGGTTCCTAAGAATAGCATTAAGGCAAATCGGTTTCTAAAATCGATGCTCTGAGTGCTAAAAAAATATATTATTTAAAAATTGTGTTGACAAAATTACTTTGGTGACAAACTATCAGGAAAAGAGTAGATGCCAATCTAGTCTTTTCTGATTTTTTGAGAATTCGATTTGCCTTAATACACTCCTCAGGAACCAAGTAAAAATCGTCACCATTTCCGCTTCCGCTTCAGTGTTCTTCTCACACCACAGACCGACCGTGAGCACTTTAATGGCGAGAGCTCCGGACGTCGATCGTTCGGTCTTTTTTACGATACGGACCCCCGACTGCCAGCCTTACTTCGCCTTATAGTGCCATCTCTCACTGCCTCTGCCGCCCTGGTACCTAACGTTTGATTTCTATTCAGATCATTGGCTATGACGTCTTGATTTTATTGCCGATGTGCGCTTTGTCTTTCTTTGAGATGAAGATTTTGTAGACGTAGATGTAATATAAAACAAGTGTATTATGTAATCTAAAAGAAGTGAATGACTGATCGATCAATGTACAGCTGAAACCACTGGTTCTAGAAGCATAGCAAAGATGTTCATGAAATGACGTTATTGTGCACCCACAATTGTAAAATACGTAAATTCAAACTACAAAGGAGTAGTTGAAAATCAAAGTGTAAAATGTGAAATTCTCGCGAACGCAGTCACGGGCGGAGTGCTAGTATGTTAAATCGGATACTTATTACTCATGTAAACAGATTCCAATTTATTATGGATAGATAAAATGAGTTAACTTGAATTGACCTCATTTCAATTATAGTTAGTTGACTCGGGTGTGTAGGGAGTAAACGTCTATTGGGTCTAACAAGTTTTATTAACTTATGTAACACAAGTGATTCGATTTTATTACTGTTTTATTACGTCAAGGTGAGCCAATAATAAAAAAAACAAAATGCACATAACATCTTTTGTGAGTTATTTCATTCAAAGACATAATGTAAATTCTTTTTCTAAAACAGTCAAACATAAAATTAATTAATTATCAAACGTTATTCAAGTTAGAACAAACAAGCCTCAGGCTATTTACATTTTTATACAGTACCGACTTACTTCATTTAATTACGAATGCGTCGCATGTCGCTACACTCGAAGGTAAGTGAAAGTACCCTGCCTACTTGTAAAATAGCGTCATAGTGTTATAGTTTGCAATGTGAACCTCTATTTCGCAAATTTAATCAGTCGGGGATGTAACTCAGTGGTAGAGTGTCTGCTTCGCATGCTGAAAGTCCTGGGTTCAAATCCCAGCATCTCCAAATATCTCTTTTTAATTTTAGTGGCAATTTTTTTTTTTTTTTTTTTCTCTTTTAACTTGCTTTTAACCTAAAATTTGACAAAGACATACCTAGATGAAATGTTTTGAGAAAAGAGAACTTTTTTGAGAAAAATACTTTTAAGTTTTAAGTAAGGGAAAGACTAGCTTGCATCCTGACGTCACGAGCTCTCATTCTCGAGTTTTGGTCTTTAAAAACACTAATAAAAAAAATAGTGTCCTAATTTTTCAATACTTTAAAGGGCGGAATAAACAGATATGCAATTCATTGATGCTGGGATTTAGCTTATCCTATAATGGAAAACAAGCATAATATTAATGTCCAATCCAATTCAAATCAAAGTCTTCCCAATTACGTAGTCACACACGTCTGTTGGAATAGTTAGTAATTAAGTGACACAGATAATTGGAGCCCTAATTGACGACGGCAGCCCAACTTGGATTAGATCTAAACACACAGCTTTAGTGGTTTACAAGAAACAGTTACTGGTTAGGTAATCGAATTGTGGGTACTAGGATTACATAGGTGAGTAGGCGTTGATATTGTGCTCAGGTGTAGTAGGTATTAGAACGGCTGGACCGATTTGGCATTTTTTTTTGGAAGTACTGGGAAGATTTAAAAGGTGTGTGAAAGGTGAGTTGCTGGGTCATCTAGTAATATTATAAATGCGAAAGTTTATGGAGATAGGTAGATGTTTTGATATTTATTTTTTAGTCTTACACGCAAAAATCATTTACTTAACAGATTTGTGAAATTTGTATTTCAAAAGGTCTGGAAAAGAAAATTGCACAATGAAATCTATGAAATTTTTGGGCTTGTTTCAGATTCTGCCTTATATCTCCGAATCCATGCATTTTTAGATGAAATCCTTGGTATACGTTTTTATTAACATTATATTTGTGACAAATTAAGCCCATCCGGGTGTCTGTAGGTCGATTAGATACCGAATTACGACACTTATGGCAATAAGGCAGAAAAAAATATAAGGCAAAAAAAACAGTTTCAAACCCTTTAGCCCAAAATTGCGTATGTATGTGTGGTGTGCTCATTGGGAAAGACAGACTGAAAAAGAAATTGCAGAAAATCATGCCGTTTTAGCTAAATGATAAAAGAAAATGAAAGAAAAGAGAAAAAATTGACGCAGATAAAAACTGTACATTTCCGTGTCGCCATATCGATTTTTCGATAACGTCGCAACCGGATGCATTTTCCTGATTCACAGTCATGTCATGTCGTGTCAGAGAGGCAGGTGTTCTTCACAAGGACGTAAAAATGTCGTTAATACTTATGTGGTTCAAAACGAATGGGATACGTTTATTGCCTGACTGACTTCGGAATTTGATGTGCATTCTTGGGGGTTCCGTACTGGGTGGGGTACTGGGTGACACAACACAAAAACCTTAAAGTATGGTTGTCAAAATCATCAGCTTCTGACTACTTGCAACACTATAAAAATCTACAAAATGACAGTTTTTTTTTAAATTTTTGACCTAGAGGAGTTTGTCAGCTGCTTTATCGGATTTTCCTGTTGATGCCTGTAATGAATCTAAGACCTCCAGCCAGTGTACAAAATGACAGCCCAAACAGAAGCTTTATTATAGAGGCCGCGTCACACTCACGTCATGAACTGCGGAAAATAATTACTACATTTTTTTAATGCAATTTGATGACAACAGACACTTTATAGCACCGCGTCAAAAGTTCATGAGAGGCGCTGACTCCAGCATGACTTTTCCAGTTTTTTTACTATAGTTAACATGAATTTTGGCGATAATTTGATTAAAACAAGTTCCTCGTTCGTACACTTAAGACATTTTTTAATTTACCATACAAAAAACAACTCGAAGTACGCTGTAAATAAAATACAAAATCTTGTGTTCAGTGCTCAGGTTTCTTCACCATGGAAAAAAACCGCAAGCAATGCAATGGCATAGCTAAAATCCTTCTAAATACGATTAATATCGAATTACTTATCCCTGGCCATCAAATTCCAATGAAAACGCAAAACTAATCCGTTCTCTAATTCCAATATATCCCCGCATCAATACATTTAGTTGCATAAAATCCAATAAGATAAAACCTACCTACTCGTATATCCTGATACCCTAGTACCCTGGTTATAGCGTGCAGTTTGATCGCGGGTGTTAAATGAAATTGTTGAAACGCGACGACGGCTCGCACCTGCCCGCCCGGAAACCGATTAAAATGATAAAGCGATGCGCCCAGGATTTTGTACAAAGAACTAGATTTATTTGTGCTAGATAAGCTTAAAATTGTATTGGTCCTTTCAATAGTATCAATTTATTGTAAGAAGAAGAAGAAAAGAATTAGAGAAAATCTGTGGACAACAAATTCATAATTACTCAATAACAATAAGCACAGTTTCTGCCGCGAGCGGAACTTAACTTAGGCGGAGTGGACCAAAGGTGATTTAGGCACCTTCTTCGTTTACCTCGCAAAGGCAAACTGCTAACATATATTTCCATCAACGAAGAGTCGAGTGAAAATGCGCTTGTCAATGTCGCTTTGGGAATTAAAAAGTTCCTGGAAAAGCAGGAAAATTTCACTAAAAAGGAGTTCTTTTTCAGTGGAAACCATGCTTTATAACACCAAGTTATGAAGCCCGGTTTCCCCTGATTCGCGATTTTACAAAAACTATTTGGAATTTACTAAACTTCTTGTCTGGGCACGCACATACAGCCCCCTCCACGAAAGGGGCTGAAGAGATTGATAACATGAACTAATGAACAACAAAAGAGATCTTTATGTGGCTCCCATACCATAGGGAGATAGATAGATTCGTATCCTCAGTAGCTGTTTCACCACATTAACATACATAGGATACAAAGCAAACATTAATTTACCGAAAAGATTTGCTCATTTCACGTTAAATCCTATCAAATATGGACACTTTTACATTTTTTCGTGTCTCTCAAAAGGGTATGTTATTTGTTAAGTAAATAAAGAGGAAATGAAATTTCTTTTTACAGAGTGAGTGCTTGAATAATTCTTTTGTTTTGTGAAACATTCGTTTGTTGGAAAGAAATTGCTATGGGACTACATTAGAATTTCTTTTAAAAGAAAAAAGAGATTTTCTTTCAAAACCAATTAGTGTTGGGTGTTTTAGCGTAGTCACTTATTATTAAACAGCATTCATACGCATGACAAAAGACTAAATCGCTATCCGTTCATCTGTTTGGGAGGTATGGCTACACAGACTGACACATAGACTCACGTTAAACTTATTCCGCCCCTTTTTTAACTTCGAGGGTTACAGAAGCCACTTCCACCACATCGACATCCCCGAGAGCTCCGATTTAATCTTTCATTCGTGCCGTATTGCCTCAGTTGAAATTTTTCAAGCGTTCTGTTCGCTTTGACAAATGTTTTGGGTGCCGGCAAATACCATTCTGTCCCGCAACGATTTAATTGGCGTGATGTGTGCCTTTAGAATTACAATTCAATGAGTTATTGTTGCCTTTTTTAGGCGGACAGATCATTTTTCCTATTTTTTTCCAACGTTTTTTATTTATAAAAGGGTTTAGATCATGTTTTCAATGTTTTAGCGAACATGGAGCTTCAATTTATAAAAGCGGACATCTTTATTGTTGGCTTATCAAAGAATTTCATAGAGATTAAGTAGTACCTTTGAAGTAATTTTACCAGACAACGCTTCTCTTTTGTGAGATCCTAAACTAAGAACGCTTTGAGCAAAAGATAAGACTGTTTACATTTTAATCAATAACGGACGGGACGGTTCGGTTATGTTTGAAAGAAACTTAGCAAAAGCGGTTTTTAAGTCACGTACTATAGTTTGATTGTGAAAAATATTGTCTCAATCAAAGAAAACTGATCAATACCTCTTACAGTTTACTGAACCCCTGGTACTTGACTTTATGAAGACCTCTGGTAAAAATGAATATTATAATTACAAAAACATAATTAAATTATGACAATGCACACAATTCACCATCCCGCCAATTATTTGCCATAATAATTAAAGTATCGTCAATTACAGCAATATTTCAGCAAGAGCCGGCGATCCGTTTGTTTATCATTAACAGAATATCTCATTTTTTAATTGACAACCCCGGCCCCGGGGACTGCAAACAATCCCCGCCGGGTTCATTAGTAGGCTCGCTGTCGGTAATGATGGTAAAACGAGGTGGCTTATGTCTATTTAGCAAGTACGTCCCATTGTACATAATATAGGTTGTAGACTGGATATTTTTACATCCATAAATGATTCGTTTAAGACCGGGCGCTGATTGTGACTCTTAGGGCGCCTGTCACTGGACAGCCTCCACCATACCCAGTTGCGGGAGATGCTCACGGAATCGGACGTCACATTGCGAGGCGATTTTCGGACACCGTAGGCGCGGGTATGCGGACTGTGAGTAATGAGCGATTCGCCGTCCGATCATGGACCATGCCATGTCGACGGCGCGTCGCGTTCCAAGTGCGCCTCAAAGAGCTGTCAGCAATTTGACGGGGATATCCTTAGAGGGCCAAAGTCTACTGGGGCCACGGGTCTGTTTTATCAGGTAACCGTGGCCCTGGAACGTAAAGGTCTATTGAAAGACACCGTGGACATTAATTTGTACAAGTCTGACAGGCCTTCCTGTTATGCCCTGTGTAGGAGGACTCATATTGCCTGAAGTTATCACAGTTTAAAAGTCTCTTTGATTGCCTAACTGGAATTATGAGTTTGACCTTATCCAGAAGTTTATGCGAATAAACTTGTGGGTAGTATCACAATATAATTTTGGTAAGCCAACACACTACACAAGAGCCACTAATTAGTTACTTACAATGAATGCTAGGTATTTTTCATCAGACCCAATCGCTGAGAGAACCTCCGTACATATGGATGAAAAACTATCGGAATCTGAAGAGGCGAGCGAAACAATATTTTGTTTGATTTCGTATCCAACTCGCGACTGTATCGGTTGGTGGTGGGTCCAAGTTTTGAGTTTTAGCGGATTATAAAAAAAGCTATCGATGAAACAAAAGAGAATTAAAATATAATCCAATGTCTCGAAGTGTAAATAAGTCGCAGTAGAATTAAAAAATAAATTATTTTTTTAATTTTGTTTCTGCAATGTGAAAATCCATCATTTTTATAGTTGATGAGTTTGCAAATATTTAAACACACACAAACAAACACCCAAACCCTAAAGAACAACTTGTATATTATGCAAATATTTGCTCCGTGCGGAAGTCGAACCCACCCAATGCAGCAGTCAGCACTGAGCTATACTGTGCCAAACGTGCCGTTGGCTTTGTACCTAGGTCAATTAAAATATTTTTTTGATTGATTTTCTTTCGTAGCAAACCGGATTATGGATCTATCACTGGTTGATGTCGATAGGCTTGCTCCCTTTCACAAGGGTGTAGTTACGAAAAGTTCACTTTCGGTCATTCAGAAAAAACAGCCCTTCGAAATTATTCATCACCTACTTTCTTGTAACTTGGACCACACCCGTACCACCTAAACATTCTGATCACGCTCGCACCCTGTGGAGAGTTAACGTGCGTCGAACTCCCAGCCCAATACTGATTTCTGTTACCCTGGTTGTTGAATTATACAATTTATGGCCGGCCTGCAAGTTTGCCGAGCCAACGAGACATCGTTTGATGGGTGCATTATGTTTTTAAATTTAGAGTTTTGTGTATAACTTCTTTTAGTTTATGTTGCTCTAGTACCTACATCTCTTTCTGCTTTTGTTACCAATGTAAAAAAGAAACTCAGATACACAAATACCCAGACCCGGAACAATCACTTGCAGATCATACAAATATTTGTTTCGTGTGGGAATCGAACCCGCGACACAGAGCGCACCAGTCCAATTGCTCAGCCACTGCGCCCAACGTACCGTCGCATCATCATGTTAAAACCGAGGAGCAGAGCAGCAGGGGTGAAACCCTCGGTAAGAACACCGTGGATTTAAGTCAGTACGAGAATGATAATCCATACCGTACTGCGATGGGTGCGAGACTTTTTTGATAATAATATAATAATAATATAATAATATTCCACAACTATCACACAACGCCATCTAGTCCCAAGCTAAGCAGAGCTTGTGTTATGGGTACTAGACAACTGATAAACATACTTATATATTTCTAAATACATACATATTGTAGATAAATTACACCCAGACACAGAACAAATGATCGTGCTCATCACACAAACATTTGTCCTGGGTGGGAACCGAACCCACGACCTCCGGCATAGCAGTCAGGGTCACTAACCACTAGACCAACAGGCCAGTCAAACGATGTGATGATTTTACCACGATTAAAAAAAAGTGTTGTAGTAGTTACGGCAATTTTCTTTGATGCTTATTGAGGAATAATGTTTGCAGCAGAAGATGTTGTGTGTGCCATGAGAGATTAATACTTACCATATCAAAGTGACCTTGTTGTTAAAAGAAATCTCAAAATGATTGTTTGACGACACGGTTAGCACAGTGGCTGAGCGATTGGACCGCTGCGCAGCGAGTCGTGGGTTCGATTCCCGCACGGAACAGATATTTATAAGACCCTAGTAGTTGTTTCGGGTCTGGGTGTTTGTGTATGTGTTTCTATGTTTGTAAACCCACCTACGACACAGGAGAAATTCCTAGTGTGGGGCAAAGTTTATATAAAAGAACATGCATGGCGAAGGCTTACGCCAGATTTGTGGCATTGGAAACCCTTTAATATGATATCCGAAATAGATCACTATTATACAATATATTATTTATGTCTGAATGTCGGGGTTACGGTTCCAAAAATAAAGGTCAGAAAAATATTTGGCCATCTGACCAAACTGTTTATTCAATATCATACGTATCACGTATCGGCTAAATGTGATAGGGGAGAGAAAATATTATATTGGGAAAAATTATTTTGTGGAGCAGATAAATATGTCTCATCTCTCCCGGCTTCGGTCTCGAACATCTATCAAAAATCTAACAGTCATTCCTGGAGAAAATCTGAGATGAAACCACGAAAGAGAATGATGTGGTATTTTTTAATGTTTAGCTTAGACGTCATATAATTTAAACTAACATGGAACATCGTGGAGTTTAGCCAGCACGAGTGTGTCAGTCCCTTAATCCACTCTACCCTGTGACGACTCATTTCATGATTGTATCACGTAAACAAACGTAGATATTTAAGGAATAATTACGTCTTGGCGGATAATGCATGCAATGATAACAGATAATGGGTCTCGGGACCGTCCGCAAGGATTGAATTCTTACGCCGATGTCTATGAAATCAGCATAATAGGAATTTGAGCCAATCCAAGTAGCCGTGACCCTGGAATGCAAAGGGCAACTGAAGGAAAATGGGATATAGTCACTAAGTCCCGTATTACAGAACATCACTGAATACTCAAGCATTGGCATCTTTGCTAAACTTAAGTACTAAACTTTGTACTGCAAACTAGTTTCAAGTAACGCTTGAGTCTTGAGGCACGTTCTGTAATGCGGGCTGTCCGACACTCCATTCCGCGGGGGTGTTTACATTTTGCCGCATCCATCACACAAGTGGATCCTACTCGGCGCCAAATAAACCGGTTGAACGGATTACCGCATCGATGCGTCCGCGTCATCCCAGCTAACGACTATATGTTGTCGAGCTATGTCTACCTTAAGGCCTTTGCGCACAGTCCGCGACACGATGTGGCGATGCGATACGGTCGTATGCGACCTCTGTAAAGGTAGAATGCGACGCGATCTGACGCCAGCAGTGAGAAAGCACATTATAGACATCGATAGGTTACAGAGATCGCATGGGTTCAGATCGTATGGCGTTCTGTGGGTAAAGGTATTCATACCAATCTGCATGTGGATGAGTGCTTAAGGTTTAGCAATGGTCGCCAGAGATATGTCAGTGGAAAGGTGATCAGGAATAAAAACAACAAAGAACCAGAGGTAATTAAACAAAACAGTAAATTGAAAATTTTTGTCTATATTAAATTGTCAATTGGCATAGACTATAAGTATAATACATAATATAATTTAAGTGAGTGAATAGTAGAGAAAATAATCACAGAATTACCTGCAGTTCACACAAATAAGTATTTATTCCGCGATACGCTGGCCAGCAGTAGATTAATCAGCCACTGGGCCAACCGTGTCTTTAGTTAAAATGATACTGAATACCAGCATTTGTCATAGCGCGACTGTATTTATCGGTCTACGACTCTTAACATGCTCCCATTTGAACCTCAACGCTGACGCATGTCTGTGCGCAGTGTACAAACAATCACAGTAGAGTCCGGGCGACCGACGCATCTCAACATGATAATAGAAATATTTATATTCTTCATAACAACCATTGTTGTGTACTACATCTACACATATCAGAAGATACATAAGTTTTACAAAGAGCGTGGTATTAGGTACGTACCCGGGTTGCCGTTTTTTGGAAATTTGTATCTTTCGACGATACAGAAGAGACATTATCGGAAGAACAGAGGTCCATACGCTTTCTGTGAAAGTAAGATGACAGCAAACCACTTTAGTTTTCTCTTTCGCAATACTTTTATTTTCGAAAAATCATTGGAGAATGTAAAGGTGACTTGATTTTGCACAATTTTGACCTTGTAGTATGAGAAAATTATTAGGCTTTTTGATAAAAAACAAACAAAGGTAGTCTTATTGCCCTTCTTATTTTCTTTTTTCACACAATTTTGGTCTACAGTCTTCAAACGCGGCCTATAATATTCTTGCATTTATTTTTGAAGTTTTGTTTTAGTTTGATCACTTTTTGACCAATTTTTCCTCTTTATTAGTAGTTATTTCATTGTTTTGTATTATGCAGCAGATATAAAAATGCTCGCCGGCAAAACCAATTAAAAGAATACGGCTTTAGTTCTACAAAGTGAGTTTAAAAAAGTTTGAATTAATATTTTCCCAATTACATAAGACGGTTTTAACTTTCTAAACTTATGTAGAAGATCTCACAGATGAAGAGACTCGGATATGATTTAAGTCAGTTTGCTCAAATATGCAGGTTAGAGTAACTTTTGTCAGAATTGTATGTATTAAACCAACTTATGGCTAAGGCATTGTTCGTGTTATGTTCGACAATTGTCCCAAGGGATCATATACCGACATAAAAAATGTCCTGCGTCCAGGTACACCCACCTTACCAGGTTTTAAAATTATCTGCTTGCCAAATTGTGTCAAAATCCATTCAGCCTTCATTTTTCCTATAATAGTTGTAAGTTTAAAATATTCAGGATTCAGAATGTGACAGTTGACCGATTTAAGTACCTCACTCAACTAGGTTCTCAGGTTACTACGTAAGGTATTTTTTATGTTTGTGATTATGCAGATACACTTTTAGGGGTGCCAACGCCCATGGGCATAATACAGATGCATTAAAGTTAAGCTAACTCACCATTAAAATGAGATAGACGTATAAACCGTGGTGTCAGTAACTGGTATATTCGTACATATGGTTAATGACCAGCTATTGACATGTCATGTCAAATAAATGGTTATTCATACATTTGAGTGTACCAGATATTGACCCCATCATTTTAACAAGTTAATGATCATTAAAACGTGAAAATCCTGTGGAAAAGCATTATGTGTGTCTTAAATAACGAAAAAATACCAAAATCTGAGGAATCTATCGTGTAAAACTGAAAAAATTACCATTGAAAAACACCGTACAGCTTAGCAAAATTGTTAAATTTCTTGATGATTAGCAGGTATTTTATTATCTTAGGTTACGGACGGGGCAATATTGCTTGCTTAAATTTTCTGTGACTAATATATTACAAGATAATTATTTTTCATTTGCTGTAGTCTTTATGCAAGCACTGCAAAGATTTATTATTAGTTGATAAAAAAAACTGTTAAGATGGGTCAGTAGTTGGTGGGAGGTCGGCAATTGGGTACTTTACCCTACTTTTATTTTATTAATTTGCTAATCGTTTTGGCCAGTAGCTTTGCCTTTGTTTAAGTCAACATTATTCCAACGGATAAAATGTATCCTAAGCAGAATCTCTTGCCTTGTCCACATTCGTTTAGAACTTTGACTATTCTGGAGTGATTGATTTTAAAACATCTTCCATCCACATACTAACTTGGTTCGAAATTTTACTAACTCATAGCCATTGTCTACTTAACCGTGTTTTCGCGATATTCCCGTAATTTCCTGCGAAAATTTGTTTAAAATTATCTTACGAAATAAATTTTCAGATACGTCGGTTTTGTGGAATTCACGTTGCCTGTACTCATAATCCGAGACCCTGATCTGATTAAGACCATCACCGTCAAAGACTTCGATCACTTCACTGATCATAGAGAGTTCCTCAATGACGATAATGATCCTCTGTTTGCTAGCAGCCTGGTGTTCATGAAAGGTATGACTGTGTTTGTTAAATACTCGGCTTCTCCCTCTTTATCTGCGCAAACAGTGACACGTTTGGCGCAGTGGCTGACGAATTGACTGCAGATTTGCGTGCCGCGGGTTCAAACTCACCAGATCGTGCACGATCGACTCGAGGATTGTTGATTAACCCATTCGAAATAATTAAAAATGAAGACTGATTTTAGCCTTTACCTTTACGAGCTTCTGACTAATAGTGTCGACTACCAAAGACTTAAATGACAGTCAGGACCAATGGCTTCATCTTCATGTGCTTTTCAATCCATAGACCAACATTACCAAACCAAGCGCCATTGGTCGCCTTGTGTACGAAGGGTCAAGATGCGAAGCAAATAAATGGACCATTATCATCACTTATGATCTCAAGTGATACTGCCAATTTAGGTGCGCATGCACTGCATGAATGATCCTAATAGATCCTACCTTCCACAAACGGTCTGATCAGTTGACTGGTAATTTGGGAGGAGGGTCAGTCAGCTAACCCTAAGTGATCTATTTTCGTGGGTCCGCATGATGATGATGACGATGATTTACTAGCTACATGTCAGAAGCGTAGCATGGCTTAGGATGATTTATGCAACGTATAAAAAAAAAATTGGATCCCTGAGGACGGGTAAAGCTTTATCAATTATCACGAATAAATAAATATTGTAATATTTATTCATCTGTTTGTCAGTTTTTTCATTTTTTTTGTTGTTTAAGTAAATGCTTTAAGCGGGAAAATCCCTCAACCCGCTCTTGTTACACCACTTTTGAACGCCGTTAAAATTTATTACCGCCTTTTTTTTACTAAAACCTGTTACTGTCAATCTTTATAAAATAATGTAAGACATTGAAAAGCTTGTTTACTTACTTTGCTCTGATTTTCACCAAATACTTACTTTAATACTCTGGTATTCAAGATTTATTCAAGACATGCGTAAACAAGGTTTCCTTTAGTCGTTATAATTAGGTAAAGGCCAAAATAATTAAACGTTTTTTAAGACATTTCAGAATGTTTCTCTTTTCGGGGATGTATTAAAAGATTTTCCTTTGTGAATAATTTCGTCAGCAGTCTGTTTGATAAATAATTAATTTGCTGACAGTTCTGTTCAATGAGATACCATGATAAAAGCGTGTAATGATGGTGCGTTGTAATTAAATTGATTAAAAATATTTTATTTACAATTTAAATATTATAAGAACAAGATAACATCACTAGATCCCGCGGCTACTGAGCAATTCCATAGAATTCTAAAGAGAGAAGTCCGTGAAGGAAGCCGGATTTGATTGTTCCTCCCTATTCTTCAAAATGTGATACTACCCAATTCTAATTAATTGAGCAAAAGTTTGATCATTTATTATCGACTGCATTATCAATACTTTAAAAATATGTGGTAAAACATGCTTGATAAAAAATGCTAGTTTTTTGTACCATACGTTTTCGTAGTTTCCGCAAAAAAGTAAACACTAAGTTCAACTAATGTGAGTTAATTTTCAGGTGAAAAATGGCGAGACATGAGGACTACTTTGAGTCCAGCGTTCACAGCTTCCAAAATGAAGTTAATGCTTCCATTGATGGCAGAAATTGCCAATAATATTATCGAATATCTACATGGTAAGTTGATATTTATAAGGACTTAAAACTGCCTATTTATTCTATTTTTGTAAAAAAAATAACTAATATGGATCTTGATTTCTGGTTTGAATTGACTGAGTCTGGCAGTCCGTCCCGCCCTGCCCGGGGTGGGAGGACTCATTTGTAGATATTACCACGTAAAAAAAAACTTGTGGCAGTATTTGGGAAAGGCATTAAGTACCAACAGTAGACATTGGTTTAGCTGGAGAGTTATAAATATGCCTGTTTCGTAATCATAAATTCGAATTCGTATTAAAGTTCAGAAAAAATATCGTATTCCCTTTTCATTCAAATCTCTAGCCATAAAAGATCGAATAATGCAACGTTCGAGTCTTCCGTTTCCGAAGTGGGAACTTGAACCAATGGCAGAGCGTTATGACAACGTTCAAACGTCCCGTCCAATCACAGGCCTTTCGGCCGCGCTCTCCGCGCCCTCTAATGGCGCGTCGTGTGTGAAAGATTCACCGGCGCACGTAGAACGTGCGATCGATATAAAATTCTAATAAAAGGAACTATCTCAATATTTTGTGTGTGTGAAAGTGTCTTGTACAACCTGTGTGACCCTTGAAGCCCAGGACAAGAACTATTACAAAACCTTACGCGCGACTTAGCAAACGAGGCACAACGTGGGAGCTCCCAGCTAGGTACACCGCAGAGTACCCTCTGGACAAGACGTTCGTGGCTAAAGGTAAGAGTTTCTTTCTTTGGTGGCGGACTTCTTGAGCGTTGCAGCCCTTCGATAGATTACTAGGCTGCCCCCAAATGGGCAGGTAACGTCTTCCTGCCACATTTTATTGGTGCCGAAACCAGGGAACTTTAGACTACAACTCATTCAAATCAGTCTAATTTCCCCTCACATCGTTATTTTTACAGATTTTAGATATATTTTACGATCTAGACTAATAAATTGTAACTTTCATCAACATTCTTTCAACTTTTCTCAGTAGGAGGTACCTTGGCAGTTTCTTAGAAACTTCAATCAACCGCCATTCCGTAAAAGTTACTTATTTATTGTGTTAAAAGTAAAATCCGTCATCAGTTCTCGAATGCAAACGAATATTTCCATAATATTAAATTAATTCTTTGAATTTCGTTAGTGTTCCTCGTGTAGAAATTCATTCATCTCGCAAAATAACGAAAAACGCATTAAGTGTAACCCGACAAAAAAAGGTTGGTTATACACGTTACATACGATTCGCTCCGTATACCGTACTTCCACGTTTGCGCAGAAGCACTATATAATTTAGTCGCGTATCATTAGTCCGAACTCGGAATATTTCATTTTATTGTTGTCGATAATTTCACATTCCGTCCGGGCTAGTGTTTTTTGACGTCTTTTCGGATTCGTATTACGACTTCTCACACGCCAAAATTTAAAATATACCGAACAAAACGGTTATCGTGTCGTGCTTAGGTAACATTCACTCGATCACATCGACCATACGTCATTTACCTAAGACTCACATTCGCTTGCGCTTCGCATCGGCTACTCGTTTTTAGCAATTTTCCCCGAAGTGCAAATCTCTCTGTTTGTTTGTTCCTTTAATTTAGATTTTTTTATTTCAACCTTAAAGGTTATTGATCTAACCCGTTCACGCAGAATAACTATATCCGTGTGGGTACCTACCATACGTAGGTTATTATACCAATTCCCGTAGGTACTTATAACGATCTTTTGTGTTATTCTCACTTTCTGCAAACCGTCCATAGTAAAGTGGTATTGCAGAAGGCTCATTCGAAGTAATTAACCTACTATAACTATTTACGTTTTATCTTGTGTTTATTACAACGCGATAGTGGGTGGGTACAGTGCCTATTCGTTCTACGTTATTTATTAGACTCGGACTTCTTGTACTATACAACAATTTGTTTTCTATCTCTTGTATGGTGCCTTTTCGTTCCCGATTTAATAATTTAAACGTAGGTTCTCGCGCTGCACTTACCTTCTGTGTCTTTAGTGTATTGTGGCATTTATTCGTTGCTCGATTAAGTTGCTGCCTACACTTTTCGTTTGTTGTTCGCTTTCGTTCTCATCCGTTGTTTACCTACTATTGTGATAGGTAAATTAAGTAAGCTTAACTTTATTTTCTTTTATCGTTAGTTGTTAAATCTTAACAAAATGTCTTACCCTACTCGACGCAAGTCAAAAATAGACCTTGCATCAAAGAAACGTAAATCTTTGACCGTGGTTGATGATGAACCTGCACTTACCGTTCGAGACCTACCTGTTTTGCGACGTAAGCGTACGCTCGCATTAAATCGTTTAAGGAAGACGCTGGAAGTAGCTGAGTTGGCTCAGGAGAAACCTTCCCAATTGAATGCGTTTCTTGCTCATTATTCCGTCATGCAGAAATTAAGTAAGAGCTTTGAAGAGGCACATTCAGATATTCTCTGCGTTGTGGATAGCGATTCCGAAGAACAGGAAGATAATATTCGAGTAGACTTCGATCAGATATATTTCGACATCATGACCATTCACAGGCAGTTAGTTCCCATCGATGCAGGAGAATCTAAATCAAATACAATCGCAATCGACCACTCTTGCATTTCTAACGTGAAGCTGCCTAAAATCAATATTCCCACATTTAGTGGAAAAATAAAAGATTGGCCGAGATTCTATAGTCTTTATAATTCGTTAATTCATAACAACAAATCGCTTTCAGACGCTGAACGCATGCACTACCTTTTTTCAAGTCTCTCTGGGGACGCTCTTTCTCTTATTCGCACATATCCTCCAGAAGGCACATTGTATCTTGAGACATACCAAACATTGACTCAAAGATACCAAGATAAGCGTGAATTAGCTTTTACTTGCTGGAAAGAAATACTCGATATAAACTTAAAATCGACATCGCCTTACGAACTTCGTCGTGTTCTTGATTATACAACAGAGAACTTAAATATTTTAAGAGGCCTTGGATTACCCACGAACGAATGGAATTTCGTTCTTTCATATCATTTTTTATCCAAATTAGATTCGCAAACGCGGTGCGCATATGAACGAAAACATGTCAATACTGAGCTACCAGACTTCAAGGAGTTGTTGGCATTTTTGCACACTAAGTGTGAGGCGCTCGTTCGAGACACACACTTCTCCCTTCAGGATCGCTCAAAGACCCCTGGTAGTCGTGGTCAAGAGAAGCCTCATATTCAGACAAAATCAAACTCGTCAAAACCCAAAACCACCGTATTTCTCTCCAATACAGAAGATAAGTCAAAGTCTTCTCCTCAGACGCCTCAATCTGCCAGCTCGAAATCTTCATCACCTCCTTCGTCATCTGCGAGCTCAATCGTTAAGTGTTCGTTCTGTTCAGAAAATCACTCTGTTAGCCATTGTAAGCGGTTTGAACAGATTCCCGTCGCTAAGCGCATTGAGCACGCGAAAAGTAATCGTTGGTGTTTCAACTGTCTTAGGCCTTCTCATCGTATCACAGAATGCAAATCTATTTTCAGGTGTCAAAAATGTCGTCAGCGTCATCACACTCTTCTTCACCTAGAACAATCTGATAGCGCAACCTCGTCGTCAACTCAACCTATTGCTTCGTCAACTCAACCTACTTCTTCACTAACTCAGCATGTTTCTAGTGCTTCAAGCGACAATCAAGTCCAAGTACTTACAAGTCTCCGAGATCAACCTATGGTGCTTCTTTCTACAGCCAAGGTTCAAGTTCGTGACTCTTCTGGCAACTTTCAATCGTTTCGCGCCCTCATAGATTCGGGAAGCCAGGCTCATTTCATCACGGAACGTGCAGTGGCCCGACTTGGTGCGATTCGTTGTGAACCTTCACGACGTGTCATTGGTATAGCCCAATCATCTGCTGCTGTTTCAGGAACAGTTCGGATTGAAATTGGTGTCAACGGCCAGTGTCTCTTTAAGGTCAACGCGCTTACATTACCAAACATCTGTGGCAAAATGCCATCTACTCGCATTGATAACTCCTCATGGCATCATTTGCAGGGTCTTACACTGGCTGATCCAGATTGTTGCAAGCCTGCGCCCATCGACCTTCTTCTTGGCGCTGAGATCTTCGCCTCATTATTGCGTCCTGGTAGTGTAGGTGGAGGATCAAAGCAACCAGCGGCGCTTAATTCTGTATTTGGTTGGATCTTGCTCGGCGGTGCCGGTAGCCAGGATCAGGTACAGTCGTTTTTCGTGAATGAAGATGACTCTCTTCATGAAGAAGTCAAACGGTTATGGGAGCTCGAATCATTCGAGACCACTCGACGCCTTACTTCCAATGAAGAACGCTGTGAAGAAATATTTGCAACTCAACACACTCGCGATTCCACGGGTAGGTACATCGTTACTTTACCGTTCAAGGAAGAAAACGAAGATCGATCGTTTCCAGGGTCTCGCGACATCGCTTTGCGTTGCTTTCATTCAATAGAACGAAAAATTCTTAAGGACCCGGATTTATATAAACAATATAACGAATTTATGAAGGATTATTTAGACCGTGGTCATATGAGTGTTGTTTCGATCGACGAGCTAACAACAGCAAAGTATTATATCCCTCACCATTGTGTCCTTCGTCCGGATTCCACTACTACTAAATTACGTGTGGTGTTTAATGCTTCGGCGAAGGATGCCACCGGCGTGTCTCTCAACGACACCCTTTTAATCGGTCCTAAACTACAAACAAATATCGTTGAGATTCTCCTCAAATTTCGAACACATTTCGTTGTGTTCACCGCAGACATGCGGCAGATGTATCGTATGATCATGATGGCTAGATCTGACCGCGATTACCAGCGCATTTTTTGGCGCTTTGATACTGATCAACCCGTTCAGGAATATCAGCTTAACACCGTAACCTACGGCGTGTCCTCCGCTCCTTTTCTCGCATGCCGTACCATTAAACAGTTGATTTCCGATGAAGGTCGTGATCTGCCAGTCGCCGACGATATTGTGACCGGTTTTGACAGCTTTGATACCGCTCTGCAAGCTCGGGATGAGGTTATCAAGTTGCTCAGGAAAGGAAACTTTGAGTTGCGGAAATGGGCAACTAATACTCCTGAGCTCCTTGCTGATTTACCTCTCGATCACTGTTTATCCGCTTCAGTCACTCTAGACGATAAAGAAAATCCTACCCTCAAGGTTCTGGGTCTAAGGTGGGATCCACTCAGTGACTGCTTCTTCTTTTCCGTTGTTCCACAGGACAAGAAATGTACGAAGAGGAACATTCTCAGTGAACTTGCGCGCGTATTTGATCCCTTGGGTTTTCTTTCGCCCTTGACAATCGTCGCCAAAGTGTTAGTACAGCGTCTTTGGGTTCTCAATGTAGGATGGGACGAGGATGCTCCTGAGGATATCATTAATTTCTGGAACCGTTATCTAGAACAGCTTCCCCTCTTAAAGTCGCTGCGTATTCCTCGCTGTGTATCTGTAAAAAACATTGTATCATGTGAAATACATGGGTTTTCAGATAGTTCGGAGACTGGTTACGGGGCTGTAGTATACTTACGAACTATTGATGTAGACAATCACATTCAAGTCTTCTTCGTCTGCTCAAAGGGACGAGTAGCCCCCGTTAAATCTACGTCGTTGCCTCGTCTTGAACTTTGTGCTGCAGTCCTTCTCGCTGATCTGTTGAAATTCGTTAAGGAATTATACTTACCAGTTTTTCCTTGCACCGGTGTCTTCGCTTGGTCTGACTCCACCGTCGTGCTTGCATGGATTCGCTCTCACCCTTCGCGTTGGAAGGCTTTCGTCGCGAACCGTGTAGGTCATATTCTCGATGTCATTCCAGGTGCTCGTTGGAATCATGTGGCTTCCGAAGACAATCCGGCGGACGTAGTTTCGCGTGGTCAACTTCCGTCAGCTCTAGTCAACAACCGTTTATGGTGGGCGGGTCCTTCGTGGCTTTCTCAACCTGTTTTCTCTTGGCCTAGATCTATCGAGAGGCTTGATCAAACCGCACTCGAAATGGAAGAAAGGGGTCCGCATTCTTTACTCACCCATGATGATTCTCTGGCTTCATTCATAGATATCTTACTGGAACGTTATTCGTCAATTCGCAAAATCCAACGCCTTTTGTGCGTATGGACAAAATTCATCGATTTCCTTCGTAGCAAACGTACACGCAGCTGTAATCCCGCATCAAATCGTACAGAACTTCATAACGCGCTTATGATTATTGTGAAACACATTCAGTCTCGTTACTTCCCTAACGAGATTCAACAGCTGCAGGCTGGAACTCTCGTGTCGAAGCAGATGCGTAAGCTAAACCCATTCCTGGATGTACAGGGAGTACTTAGGGTGGGCGGCAGGCTGGCGAGATCAGGGTTGGAGTTTGAACATAAACATCCCGCTCTTCTCCCTCGTAAGTCAAAATTCACCTACATGATAATCGAAGCGCTTCATCGTGAAAACTGCCACGCCGGCGTTAATACCATGCAGTATCTTTTAACTCAGCAATTCTGGATTCTCTCCCCAAAACGCGCTATTCGACATTGCTTGTCAAAATGTTTACAGTGTTACAAAACTCATCCCACACCTCTCGAACCGTTTATGAGCGATCTACCTGCCGTTCGTGTAAATCAAGTTAAGCCATTCTCTATTGTGGGTACGGACTACGGGGGTCCATTCCGTATTAAATTAGGTAAGCATCGTGGTGCCAAAATCGGCAAGGCCTATCTGTGTCTATTCGTTTGCCTTAGCACAAAAGCACTTCACCTCGAAACAGTTTCGGACCTCTCAACTAACGCTTTTCTCGCCGCACTTCGTCGGTTTGTCGGTCGCCGCGGTAGGGTTAGCATTATCCATTCCGATTGTGGCACCAATTTTGTAGGCGCGAGTAATCAACTTCATTCGCTCATGCAATCTGCTGCTCATATTGAGAATATTGAATTCCGTTTCAATCCACCTTCAAGTCCTCACTTCGGTGGAGTGTGGGAAATCCAGATCAAATCTGTTAAATCTCACTTGTATCGTATCATAGGCGAACAAGCACTTACCTTCGAGGAATTAGATACTGTTTTCGTTCAAATCGAGTCTATGCTTAATTCACGGCCGCTCTGTCCATTGAGTTCTGACCCCAATGATTTAAATGTACTTACTCCGGGTCATTTCTTAACGCTGGAACCGTTGACGTCCGTTCCTGATGAGGACTTAACTTCCATCAATATAAACCGTCTTGGTCGTTGGCAGCTAATACAGCGTTTCCAACAAGATTTTTGGAATCGTTGGAGACGCGAATACCTCCAAACTTTAACTCAGCGGGCAAAATGGACCAAACACTCCAAACCCTTAGACGTAGGATCGGTTGTCATTCTTAAAACTGATAACGCTACTCCATTACACTGGCCTCTTGCGCGTGTTGAGAAACTTCACCCTGGCCCGGATGGAGTGGTGCGCGTTGCAACCGTTCGCTCAGCTGATGGTGCTCAACTAACGAGACCGTTGGCAAAGCTGTGTCCTTTACCGAACCTCATTGATTAATGCGTTATTCGTTAACTTTAGTTTTAGCAAGTTAGTTTTTATCATAAATTTAGTACATAGCTCTTCTATTCGTGTGCATTCAAGTTTCTAGATACTAATTTCCATTTTCATATTAAGTTAGAAAATACACAAGTGTATTTTGGTGGGCGGTATGTTTCGTAATCATAAATTCGAATTCGTATTAAAGTTCAGAAAAAATATCGTATTCCCTTTTCATTCAAATCTCTAGCCATAAAAGATCGAATAATGCAACGTTCGAGTCTTCCGTTTCCGAAGTGGGAACTTGAACCAATGGCAGAGCGTTATGACAACGTTCAAACGTCCCGTCCAATCACAGGCCTTTCGGCCGCGCTCTCCGCGCCCTCTAATGGCGCGTCGTGTGTGAAAGATTCACCGGCGCACGTAGAACGTGCGATCGATATAAAATTCTAATAAAAGGAACTATCTCAATATTTTGTGTGTGTGAAAGTGTCTTGTACAACCTGTGTGACCCTTGAAGCCCAGGACAAGAACTATTACAAAACCTTACGCGCGACTTAGCAAACGAGGCACAACGTGGGAGCTCCCAGCTAGGTACACCGCAGAGTACCCTCTGGACAAGACGTTCGTGGCTAAAGGTAAGAGTTTCTTTCTTTGGTGGCGGACTTCTTGAGCGTTGCAGCCCTTCGATAGATTACTAGGCTGCCCCCAAATGGGCAGGTAACGTCTTCCTGCCACAATGCCATTTTAGGAAAGTGGCAAACTTGTCCCATGCTTCTTCAATTGTCCCTAAACGTAGAAACGTAGAAATCTGGCTGAGAAGTTCACTCGTCCGCGTGTCACTGCGTGGTGCCAACTGAAAACCAGCGCTGGGTGTCTTTCACCCAGCTTATGCTGAGTTGGTATCTGATGTATCTTGAAACCTTTATATTTTTTTAAATAGACGTGAAAAATCATGAAGAAGGTTGCTTCAAGTCTTCTATAAATATTTTTCAGCTCATCAGTCTGAAAACATAGATGTCGACGACCTGATGCGTCGCTACACCAATGACGTCATAGCGTCTGCTGGCTTCGGACTCAAGATCAACTCTCTGGAGGATCGCGACAATGAGTTCTATAGGATTGGCAACAATGTGTTTTCCTTAAACACAAAGCAGAGAATTTTGTTCATTTTATTTAGCTTGTTTCCTGAAGTTTGTAAGGTAAGTTATGTGGGGAATAATCTTAGGGTAGTATGTCATAGAAAATGTTATCAAATACACAAACAATGTCATAAAATAAATAAATCCTTTAATGGTGAGCTGTGGGTGTATTAGACAGTACATCCACTTTCGACCAAGACTGACCCTATTACCATCATATCTTAGTGGTCACATTTGTGACAAAATACCCAAGGAAATTCTGCCTTACCTGTAAATTTGACTGATGGTCTTTATGCAACTGCGCTTGCGACGCATAGACTAACTAGCCTCTTGCCACCTTAACATAGGTGTGGCAAGTGTAAGTAAGAGTGAAATCAGCCGCCATAACCGTAAGGTTGGGATGTCGTATCTAATTATTTTTTTATTCCTTGTCGTGCAGAAATTAGGCTTGCGTCTATTTCCCGAAAAGACGCACACGTTCTTCAGAGATATCGTGGCTTCTACCATGGAGTATAGGAAGAAAGAAAATGTGGATCGACCAGATATGATTCAACTGCTAATGGAGGCTAAGGGAGGTAAATACGTAAAGTCTAGAACAACCCTTGCAAATTATCTAAAGTAAAGATGATTTTTGAGGATATACAGATTGCAAGTGGAAGTAGAACCCGCGTCTTCTGGATAGGTACGCCAGTCGTCTTAACCAACTAGGACATTGCAATCTACACCTGCAAGCTGAAATTAGCTATTCCTCGTTTTTGAACGTTTTTCAGTAGTGTGGCGCCATCTCTCGGATTAGTGTTAAACTAACTTCCACCTAACACGTTGACATTACAGCCAAATCAATGTTGTATAATGAGATAGCGTCTACCATACTTATTAATTATTATTTAAACGCATTAACGCATGCGACGCGCATCGTAAAGATGATTTTTGAAGAGTAAAGAAAAATTTTTGATTGCTAGTTTCTTTCCTCAAAAATCGTCTTTACGATGCGCGTCGCATGCGTTAATACGTTTAAAAAATAATAACTGAAGTAATATTATGAATGCGATAGTTTGTTAGGATAAATGGATCAATGTATGTTCGTTACTTCTTCACACAAAAACTTTCGAACGAATTTGAATGAAATTATGGTTTTCCGACCATATCAAACCTGGATGAAACTTGCACAGACAATGAAGGGGAATGATCAAAAAGGGACCGTTTATAACCACCAGGAATGGAAGGATCAAGGCTGCTAATGATGATAGTGATGAGGAGCATACAAGAATAGGTTTTAAATTCTTATGCCCCATTCCAGAATGGACTCCACAAGATTTAACTTCGCAAGTATTCATATTCTTCGCCGCTGGTTTTGATACATCAGCTTCAGCTCTAGTCATGGCTATCCACGAGCTTGCATTAAACACCGATTGCCAAGAAAAATTGTACCAGGAGTGCAGAAAGTCAAAGGAGGATAAAAAACCACTTACATTTGAAAAGCTCAGTGAACTTAAATATTTGGATTGCGTTATCAACGGTAGGTGTTTTCTTCTATAGTAAGTAATTCTATGGTACTGCAAAATGTCTAAAGAAATTTTAACTTCTAGAAACTCTAAGGAAGTGGTGTCCAGCTATATTTATGGATAGGACCTGCGTGAAGACTTATGAGCTTCCGCCGCCAAGGGAAGGAGCACAGCCTCACATTGTAAGTTACAACATCGTCAAATGTACACTTCACTTATCGTGTCGGTGACAATCTAAATTGACTCGGTCCAGAATTGGGCCACTGGCACTTATGTAAAAGTTCATCTTTATCTTTTTCTCAACTACGTTGAAGTCGGCTTCTAGGCTAATTGGATGCTGTTGAATACCGATATTTTACATAGTATGAGTGTCTTACTCACTGACGTAAGTTCAAAATAAAATAAATTAGTTAAAGGTGCAGCATTTGTGCTTCGGCGCGACACTGTCATGCATCAGTATTGCCACTGTTTTGCATGATGCCATCTCAAGTGAACCTATAGAGAATACACAAAATGGACCAGAAGTGCTGCAACACATTTCTGGCTACATCTGGGGTGCCGCAGGGGTCAATATTAGGTCCCTTATTATTCGTTGTGTACATAAATGACATAAGCAACTGCTTTCATAACAGTAATTTTTTGCTTTATGCCGACGATCTAAAAGTTTTCAAAAAAATAGAAAGCATCAATGATTGCTATCTCCTCCAAGATGATTTAAACAGACTATCTGACTACTGTGAAATTAATAAACTTAAATTAAGTATCCCTAAATGTAAAATAGTTAAATTTACCAAAAATAAAAACATAATTAACTTTAGTTACTCACTGTGCAATGAAATTCTCCTTGGGGAAAACGATATTCGTGATCTTGGTGTACATTTGGACAGTAAACTTCATTTGAACTTGCACGTTGAAAAGATAATTGCTAAAGCTTTCCAAATGTATAACCTTGTCATAAGATCTTCCACTGATTTTAAACGGCCATCAACATATCTGTATCTATTTAACAGCTTAGTACGTCCACAAGTGGAATATGCCTGCATGACATGGGACCCGTTTTATGCAAAATATGACCAAGCCATTGAGAGAGTACAACGAAAATTTTTGAAAACGATGCAGTACAAATGTCGTATGATTCGTCTTTCTTATAGGGATTCATTACAACAATTCAACCTCCTTACCCTTAAATCAAGGCGTCTATTACTCCAAGCCATGCTTTTGCATGGGCTTATACACAATAAGTATGATTGTCCTGAGCTTATTAAAAACATATCATATATAGTACCCAGAACTGTGATTCGACGAGAGGCGCGCGTCTACCCGCTTTTTGCTACGACGGCCAGCCGTACAAATGCGGGTGAACGGGCTCCCCTCCAAAGATTAGTAAAAAATTTTAACAAATATTTTACTGAAATCGACATATTTGCCGAACCTCACATTAAATTTAAGAGAACTGTAATTAAAACATTAAAATTAAATTAAACTTACCCAGCTAAATTAATTTCATTATTTTTTATTGTTTTACTAAGTCTTGCTAGAATAAGCCACACATTGTACTTTAATTTAAATTGTAACCGGTGGAAACGTAGTGAATTGTACTTTATCCTAGTTATTAAGATGTACTTAGATGTAAGCTACAATGTACAATTGTTGGTTTTCCCTAATAAAATAAAATAAAATAAAATAACAGAGTTCCGAGTCGTAACTTATGTTTTTATAAACTGTTGTCAGGTAAAACCCGGTGACATCGTCTACAACATGGTGAACTGCCTGCATTTGGATCCACATTACTTCCCTGACCCATATAAGTTCGATCCTGAGAGATTCTCAGAAGAGAACAAACATAAAATTAAATCGTTCTCTTACTCACCTTTTGGAGCAGGCCCGAGAATTTGTATTGGTTAGTCATTGAATAATTACTGTTTTAAATCACTCAAATGATACTTGTACCAGGAGTGCATTATTAAACAGGAGGTTTCTTTCGCAGGATCGAGGTTCGCGCTGATGGAACTCAAGATACTTTTGTATCTCATCATGCTGAACTTTAGCATCGTAAAGACTGAGAAAACTATGAACCCGATTAAGTTGAAACCTCATAACTTTCAAATCAAAGCAATGGAGGGAACTTGGGTTAAATTCCAGAAGAGAGAGTAATTCAATGTAACTTTAGGATACCACCACCAGTCTTTTGGGCGCATTACCAGGCTCACAGCGATTACGAGAAGATTTTTTATTCCTTTTTTAGTTCGTTGCTAGTTTAGTTATATTAACCATTTGTAAGTGTACTATATTTTTATTTTCTATGCAATTAAATGCATTTTATTTTTTTAGTTACCACAAAAACTCACGCTATGACTCTATGCAACAATGAAAAATGTAAACTTTACAATACCTACCAATAACGGTGTATCTGACAAAAACCTATTATTTCAACAATGATTTTTCAGCTAGTCCTTGATTCCCTTTGTGTTTAGTTTTATTTAATTTATAGATACGAGAAATTGGATTATTTGCAAAGATGTAGGATTAAGTTCCAACCCGGTGTCGGCCGGTATTTGGGAACATATTTAAAAGCACTTTTGGTACCAAACATCTGATTGAGGATATTGCCGATGTTTATGGCGTTTCCCAATGAAAGGTAGGTTATATTTTGACATCATCAAAGACTTTGACCACTTCGTGAACAGAAAGGAGACATCTGCTTCTGCACGTTTGATCCCATTCACTCT
Source organism: Agrotis ipsilon (assembly GCA_028554685.1). NCBI lineage: Eukaryota > Metazoa > Arthropoda > Insecta > Lepidoptera > Noctuidae > Agrotis > Agrotis ipsilon. The sequence goes on along the minus strand of CM052962.1, from coordinate 17,048,602 downwards.
CAATGCTAAATTCGCCTTTTATCTTGCCCCAGAAAGTACCGAAACTGTAATTATTTTACATGCTGTAGTAAGATTTAATATATTAAAGCCAGCTTCAACTCTCAGTGGTCGTGAAACTGCACTAAATTCCGCTGGTTTCTGAGATTAGCTCGAACTCATTAGATCTTAAATTAGCTTGGGAGTAGCCGCTGCCGGCTAGCTCTGTTGTTTAATTAAAAAAACTGCAACTGAATCTTTTACATGGTGAAAAGGAGTATTTAATGTTGTGTGGTTTATGTGAATTGTGGCCGCTGTGCATTTTTCTTTAACATTCATTCTGAATTATGTTGGAAGACAAAGTTGAAACCTCGAAAAATATATAGCTGCTTGTACCAAATAAAAGATCTATAATAAAAGTGTCGTTTGGCTTAGTCGGGAAATGCCATAAAAATGAACTATTTCTTAATGGCCATAGTCTAAAAAATGGTCAAAGTCTAAAAAACTTCATGTCTTGTCTATTAGACTATTGGTGGGTCATAATCTGCATGGCCTTTTCTATCTATAGTTGGTTCGGCTTCCAGTCTAACCGCATGTATAAATTAACGACATCCTTGCTTCAATACATCATTTAATATGATAATTTCATGCATAATGTGCAGTTGATGTTTTATCAAAGTGCACATTAAAACTTTTGCAAAACCATCATAAAATAAACATACGCCGTATCAACATAGTGTGAGATAACATACGGGACAGCATTTTGATGTAAACCGTTGCGTTTAAAGCATGTTGTTAAACGAATGACTCTAAGTATATTGTGTTAAGTAAAAAGTCTCTGTTTAGACATAAAAAGTTTTGTCATTTTTTATTTAAACATGGTTTCTCAGAAGAAAAATCTCCAAAACAAATCTGTTTTTTTTTACTGTCAATGTCACATAAATAGTATTTACGTTATTTTGTCGTTATTTACTAAATACATGTCTTGCTTATTCATTATCAGTACCCATAGCACGAGTTTTCAGTATTTGTGACGTAAAGTAAACTGGAACTTTCACAATTTCAAAATGTAAATTTTCAAGGAAAAAATTAGTTCCTTCTTCGCACACCAGAGGCGCTGTTCCATTTTTTCAAACAAGAACCGCTTCAATCACTGGAAAGACGCTGTAAAGTAAAATAGTGAAAACTCTGTGTGTCAGGGGTACTGTCCAGCTTTACTGTAACATAGTGAAAACCTGGTTTACCTGGATTAGATACAATGGGATGCTAGAAATTTATTACATGAAGTGACTTTTCACATCCGATACCCATCATTGGAAAGTTGGGTTTACAGTTCGGGTTCATGTATCTTTAACCCATTAACTGGGGATAGTCCAGTTAATGGGTGATTCTTAATATCTGCTGGGGTTGTGAAACTGCCAAAGAATTCTGTGGAATTTTATTCAGTGAGAATCTGACAGTTTCTTCAGCTCAACCCTGGGCGGGTATACTCATTTTTTGGAACTTGGGGGATTTAATTAGTCAGGAGTCTAACAGTCTCTTCTGCTCTGACGAGAAGACTGATTTGATGTTATTACCAGAAAAAAGCCCGTTCCCTGTTGCAATATTACCCCGTATATCCGAACATCTAAATAACGTACATTTGGCAGCTTTTCATCGTGTTTTTAGAACAAGCACATTTTAACTTGCCGCGCCGTTGTGGCTTAGTATGACCATAACTACACTAGAGCCAGGATTTCCCTTTTATTAAATGAATAAGGTTGTATAATGGAATAGACTAGCAGCACGGAACGCTTACCTACATTGTTTTATGTTTATTACGCCAGATAAGGGGAATTAACTGGTTTTTATACTGTGGGGAAAGTAGCTGATAGAGACGTGTTTATGTTTTTGTGTAGTGAGCTGAAAACATATTATGAAAGGTTTTGTTGAAATGTTGTGGATTTCTGTTTGAGTACTCGTATTTTCGGGGATTTTACTATTATGTAAAACAGAAGAAAAAAATTACAATTAATTACAGGCAAATAGTAAAAAGAAAAACATTTGATTGACAACGACGTGCATTTGCTGGTCTTTGGATCTTGCAATTAGTGCAATGAGAAGGTTTCATTAATATTCTTTACACAAGTGGGTTTTATTAGAAAAAAACGCAAAAATTAAAATAAAATCTGCTAACCCAAAAATGGCTTTTAACACTCATATCCTAATGCGTTGACCAGCATGGTCACTCTAAGTAGTTAGTGTGCAATTTGCGAGTTATTTTAATGTTAATTCAGACCCGGCAGAAGCCAGCCCGACCACAGACTATAAATCCACCGTGTCACCACTTTGCTGGCAAATAAACTGTTGCTATTATTGAACACCCTATACTTTATAAAATCTGTTATTAGTCTCCCCCTGTATTTTGGACGGAAGGCACTTTCCGTGTCATCATCAGTCACCCTTTAATTATTTGGCGGCGGATTCCAGTTAAATGTGGCCGAATTAAAAGGTTGATAAAGTGACTTAACCAGAATTAAATGTACAGCTTAGTTGGGTGCTTAAGGAAATTCTTAGGGGATAATCGCAAGACCAATAAAGGGCTTTTTGTGTTGTCTGGGGCTTAATTTTTGTTTTTGTAACACTTTTTATTCCATAGCTCTCTGGAATCAGTTAAAACTATGGCCAACATGTAATAAATATAAATGCTAATACCAGGAGCACATACCCGTAAGAAGCCTTGCCACAAAAACAGAGATATGAATTGAACAACCAAAGTATGAACACGTGCAATAATAAAGTTCTGCATCAAACGGAACCGAGCGCTGGCGAATAAACAATAAATTGGCCACTAGTCAAAAACTTAATAGCGAAACTGCGATTTAAACTTCCATCTGCAGGGATTATATCCAGGGTATTGGGTTTAAATCGAATTTAGATGCTTCTTAGACGCAGTTTCGAGGAAGATACGACTTAATAGCTATAACTTGGGTATTTTATTGGCGCTTACGTAAGACTAACTTTTATTTATGGTGTCCTGGTACATTGATTACTTGGATTTTATAATAGGTACCTGTTATCGAAACTTATAGATAACTGACAGATTAGGTACCTCTAACAATTATTGACATCGATATTCCCGCGGGCATTTTGAGCCTGTCAGGTCACATCTGTTTACTGACAGCTCCATAGAACGCACGTGGAACACAAAATGCGGTGTACCCTTGTTTTACCGACCTACTTTAAATTACAAGCTCCTGGTACCTCTCCGGTTAATGAGTATAATTATGACCGCAAACACATCAACAGCAAAAACCATGTAAAATAATCAAAACCAAAATCAAATTGATTACAGTTCCATTTTTTTCTGAATTAAATAAAATAAGCGACAGGTGACATTACGGTGTTGCCATACACAGGACTAATGTTCGGTGTGGCCTCGTCGGAGTCGCAAATAATACGCTAATGTACGACTACGCCACTCATTATGCCTAATAAACCCCATTTGTGATAAACATTGTTGAGGCAACAGACGGGCAACTTTACATTTTTTTTTTATGATATCTTGGGTAATCCCTACTTAATAATTATTATAAATACGAAAGAGGTGTATGTTTCTTTCTTTGCTTGTTTTCAACTAATTTATAACAACGGCTGAACTAATTTCTTTCGTAATAAGTCCTAACACAAAAATATCGACATCTAAGAACCGGAAATGAGGCTGTGCGACGGATACATTCACGTACACTCCATCTCTCAAAGACGTTCACTGTCCCAGCATTGAAAATAAAGGTGGTACAATCGTGCTTAAAACACAATATGCGTGATCAATAAATATTAGGAAAGCGTTATGAACAGTGCTGAGAAATCTGAAATTGAATCCTATCCTATGATATAAGGCAGGTCATAGCCTGACAGATTTCTTGGAAGTACCTTGGAGTTCGCAATTGAGGTTAGGCAAGTCAAAGCGTTATGTGTGAGGGATTTCTAAAAAGCAGCTTGTAGTTTGTATTTGCGGTCTGCTAAGGCAATATACTCGCTCTTTGGTACATAAGGCATAAATACAAACGTAGGTGTACTAAATAAACATCGAACTAAGCTGAACTACTTCTGGAATACCTATAGACGGGTTCTGTTATGTTTGTCCTGGTTACGACCTCCGGCGATGCGACTTTAGGAATGTCACGCGTCGTTGCTACCTTAGCAGTAAAGTTTTTTTTTTTTATTAAAGACTTAAAATAGTACATTGTTCACCGAGAGGAGAAAGTGACCGATTACCATCGAGGGTATCGTTTAAAGGACGAGGCGTCGCCGAGGACTTTAAAATACCCGAGATCGGGAATCGCACTTTCTTTCGAGTGATACATAGTGCTTTATACTACACCTACGAGGAAAATAAATTACTTTCTACGAAAACTGAATCCTCAAACAACACACAAATTGAAAATGGCTCCAATGGCGTCTGCAATTTTCACATGTTCTTTTTTCAAATTGATTATCCTGCCGCCGCAGGATCGCACTGCCAGCCCGAGTCCATCCAACATACAGCTAGTGGCCAGTGTCATTTTGCGAATTTGGAGATACAAAACTCACTGTAAAAACTTTTTGGCTTTTGATATTTAGGTTACCGGCGCATAGTCTTACCCAAAATTAAAAAAGAAAAAACACGTTAGAAATGGATTTTCATACACTTTTCTCTCCCGCTCAGATGCGTTTTCTCCCCGCATATTTGGTCGATATGCAATGACGTACTTTCTACCGTAAATTTGATAAAGTAACAAGGTACTTTCCAAGCAGGTGTAGTATAAAAGATATTTTTTTACCTTTTGTTCGTGTAATCTAAACTAGATTTACACGGTTTCACCAGTATGAAACTCGGTTACTGTCCTACGGAATTACTGTGATCCTATGTGTATGTGTCATATATCATGCTAACTGTGTAATTCGGATCAAAGATACATTTTGATCCGAATTTTGCGTTATTGAGATACAAATACATAAACTTATCTGACTTATCAAAATTCCTGATCATGAATACTCAAAGGCAAGCGAGCTTCACCGTCGACCACATCATTTCCCACCATTAAGTGAAACGGTTTACAAACGACATTTTAAATAAAAGGAAAACAAATATTCGCATTTGTAAAAACAACGCACAAAATAGTTGCCCCTGAAAATAGAGGCCAACTTTTTAGTGTTCCGTCTACAACGTTAACGAGAGTCAAGTTTCCAGTTTAAAACATTACACCCCCTCGCCACGGTCGGTTTAATGGAGGCACGAGCCCCAAGCCACCCCGAGCCACCCTCAGCTATGACAGCGTAAATAAACGCTAAAAGCCTCCTGTAATTTTTTTCTTTAAGTTTCACATTATTGTGTAGACGAATATAAATTAGAGTAATTAGGTATGATTACGAGAAATAATTAGAATTGATGTTGCTTACGTGTTTGTTTTACTTTGTAAGAATATGAAGTCAATAGTTTTGGTTGTGGCGGACTGTCGTCCGGCGTGGCGGTCTTTTTCTTTTACTTGGTAAAATCATCTAATGAGTCCTCCCACCCTGGGCAGGGCGGGAGGGACTGTCAGACTTGTACTGATTAAAATCCACGGTGCCCTTCAATAGCCCTTTATGTTCCGGGGTCACGGTGATGGAGGTCTGTGCTTGCCTGGCTGAGGAATACTTTTAACTTCTAACATTTAATTTATTTAAAGTCGGGGCGATTTGGGACACCTAATACACAACCTAATAACAAGGGGGAGAGTAGTTTTTTCAGTAAAGCCATATACATTTTATCAGACAACACCAGACTGTCTTCTATCCTAATCTTGCCAGACAATTTGTCTTAAATATGCATGAGCATAAAAAGTGGTTGTATTATGAATGAGTTCGGAATAGTCGCCATGTGAACTGACTGCTAAGGTCGCGTGCAACGACCCCTCAGCTCCTTGTTGTGGCTTGTTTTGATGCCACACCCGTCAGGCCAGGAAATAAGAGGATAGTGGAAGGTTGTGCATGATTTATTTGGTTGTCTGTACCTAACTTAACTTTGAGAGTCATATTAATGAAAAGTCGAGAGAATGATTTAACAATTTTATCTCGAAACAACCTTTTGTCGCCATAACCTATTTCGACTACTTATCGAATATTTGTTAATCGATGGACTGCTCTTCGAAGAGCAAGAGCGAAGCGAGCTCAGGACTTCGAGGACACTCGCATTCGGACAGGTTAGGTTAGATGAAGTTAAGGCCTCGTTTGTCGTACAAAAGGCTGTGACGACAAGGGGTGAACTCAAATTCCTAAATGTAGAAGAAAACCTTGTGGCACTATTGTCCCAGGGGATTACTATCCTATATAACCTCTAACTTTATACTCTGATATCGTTAGATAGGCCCTTAAAAGGAGATAATTATGTGCAAAGTTTAATCAAAATCCGTTTCGCTTTAACCTTTTTTTCTCGAAAAAGTAATTAATGAGTGAAATTTTCCAATTTTCCGCTGCCTCTGTGGCCACAGCAAGCTCCTGCTCCACGATATCTCATTTTATTACGCTATTATTATCAAATTGCATTGCCTTAGTACCTACGTCTCGACAAGACCTTAAAAAGGGTTTATATTGTCTTAAAATAAAAATAAAACTCCAATACAAAGCCAGAGTGATGTTTTTAGAAATTGCATTGTATTTGAAATTTTATTGTGAGAAACAACAAATGGTTTTTGTAGTTTCTTATTGCGTTGTTGGAGTGCTTTATTCTTTGTTAAATTAGTTATTAATTGATCTTTTTCTATGAGTCGGGATTCTAGAGTTTATTTACAGTATTTTTTGTGTGTGTATACGTAGATTTTTTTTCATTGATTTGTGACGCTCATATTTTTTTGATTTTAAAATCCTGTTTGAAATAGTTAAATCGGCCTTATGTAACAAATGAAATGAATAGGTTCGCGATAAAATACGAATTACAATATATAAAGTGTATGTAGTAGTGTATATAAAGTGCCGTAGAAACATAATAAACTCAACTCAAATTAATTCATTATCCTAAGCAAATAATAGAAAATGTTGCTCAGAAAAAAACCATATACGTGAATTATTTAATTTTCCCGACTTTCTTTGTGTTTCATATTTTCCTATTAATTTGGGGAAAATTGGTAGGTTCTCAATTTTCTGTTATCATGTATTGGCCTCCAATAGACCAAAATATCCAGTGTTATGACTTGGTTGATGACGATGCCTTACAATCGGTTGACGATGCCTTACAATCGGTTGACGATGCCTTACAATCGGTTGACGATGCCTTACAATCGGTTAACGATGCTGGATTCTCACCGAAGTCTAAATAAATTTTGAGACATCTTGCAGGGGCGGGACAGATTCGCGGCAGGCATGTGCCGTTGAGTCTGCAGCCAGAGCTCATCCGGACTGGGAGGTATACCAGCTGTTCACAGTCCCTGTCAGTGATGTCATGCTTCAGAGGAGCTGCCTCATGAATCTTCTTGGGTTTCCTAATATTAGACTAGCTAGAATACATTTGGATAGCTACTCTAAACGTACTAAGGTACAGTCAATAGTCAGTAGAAGGTTGCGGAAGAGCATGCTACCAGCCCAGCACACTAAAGACATCATGAAGATCCTGACGCTCCACAAGTGGGGCGGTCTCAACATAGGTCTAGACATGCTTGTGAAGACGTCACTTAATTCTCTGCCGGACAATTGGATTGCGCAGGAATTGCCATTGCAAGTAGCTTCTGGAATTATGAAATTTTCTAAAGACGCGGTTGGACATCACTTAACCGAGGAAATTCTTGGGTAGTCTATTTTGTTACTGTCAATTATATTTATCTTCAAGTATTTTCTTTCTTCTACCTATTATTTAATTACTAAGATTAGACCTTCCGAGCATAGCTGAGTTGTGGACCACCACTAACATTATTTTTTTAGTGCAGAGAAATTGCTTCAACATATTCTGTGATTCGGTCGTTTAATGGTGCCTCGGCAATCGAATGAGTGCAGAGTGCTTATGAAAAGATGCAGGGAAGTCATATCCAACACTGGGTCTTGTCAAGGTAAAGTAATAACTCCAGATTTACTCCCTGATGGCTGAAACTAGGCAAACCCTGAACGTACCGCCCAGACAAACGTTGAAAGACAATTAGATGTTGAAGTAATATTTTCATATGCAACAACGCCTGCGTTGCGTCTTAGCAAAGATATTTTTGAAGACCGAAAAATTGAGCTGCGGGCAGGGTTCGATCCTGCATTAAACAGCTTATATTTTGTAAGGCTTAAAGTTTTTTTATTTATTTTTCCCGTCACTGATCCGCGGAGTTTCTTAGATATTTCCACTTCACGGAATCAGTGTCTTACAACTGCATTAGTGGTGTCGTATTGAGTTTTCTCCGTGCCTCGAAAACCACGTTTCACCCTTAGTACTGACTATAAATTGGACCTACATCTTTGAAATTAAAGCGATACAGGAAATCAGTGGCTCGAAAATCTGACAACTAGTCTTACCAAGGGGTATTCTCCCGTTCTAACTGGGAGGACAAACAGATAGACATTAAGATTGGTAGAGGTTTATTAAAAAATAAACGATTGAAGTACCAGGATTTCATAAAAGACAGAAGCAACATTTAAAAGTCCATCAAAAAATTTTAAACAACAAAGGAACAAGGACAAACCAAGCCATCCAATTAATTTGAATGCCATAAAATTCTTCCTGAAAAAATATTTTTCAATTGAAAAACCTTTTCTGTATAATCCCATTGTCTTGCCGTCGTAAATAAGGCAGTTAGTTGAGAATACAAACGAAATGCATGAATAACAATAAGATGGGGCAGATGAAAGCTGATTTTGTTTAATTGCTGAGCGGAGGGCTGGGGGGGGGGGGAAGATGAAATCAGTGTCTGACTAAAATGTTCAGAGGGATTTGGTAATATTTTTTGAAATTCTGTCATTACTTCTAGAAAACATTACTTTTTATCGAAGTTTAATATATTGAGACGTGCAAATCAAGTAAAAAATAGTGCAATTTTGTAAATGTTTTGTGATTTATAAATATTGTGTTTTCAGTTCATTCTCAAGCCTTGATTCTCAGGTTTATGAATTCCTTAGTAGCATTTAAAGTATTTGGATTTGTTTCCGGTTGATAGCAATAGGCTAGCTCTATAACGTAGGGGGCTTAAAGATAAATGGCAAAGCACGTCACTGCCTAAGCCTACCAGGAATTACATAACGTAATCTTACGTATAGTCTGTTAACTAACTTACATTATTATAAAAATATCCCTTACCGTTTCTGTGCGCCTGGTAACTTGATTTACTCCGACCATTTGCTGCCTTTCCGTCTACAGTCTACACGTTCGTGGATCCACACATCTAATCTCAACTGGCATTACATAGCTCATTACCCACTAATTTGCGCGTTAACTCACTAACTAGCGCCGACGCTTCCAGATAACCAGCTCTTTTCCATCTATTTCCATTTTATTCTCTGATATACACTCGTTATCTCTGTTTACGCGGAGCTCTTCGACTATAAGTCGGTAAGGCTGAAATACATTGGCACGGGGATGAGTCGAAATGAACGGTTACTCGGAAAATCAACCAATACAAATGAAAGATGATAAATTAATGTAATTTCTTTACATTAATTTCATCACAAGCTTATAAAGGACGGACACTAAAGTATGTATTCTATTGAATTAACGCCTCTCTCGGAGCTTCGGGATACTGATGCAAAGATTGGACTTATATTTTAACCACAAAATGTACACCATACAGCTGTATGGCCACCATTAAGTGGATTGGTGATCTGGTGAAGGTTCTGGAAATCCATTGTGTAACGAAAGCACAGTATCAGTCGAACTAGACTACACCAACTGCCAGTAGGCCACTTTGGCCTTGGATTGAAACAAAAAATATCTAGAAGCTATAGGAAGAGGCCTTTGCTTTGGAATCGGGATGCACGCTACTTGTAGTTATAGAACAGGTTGAGCAGTAGAGGGTATCGACCCATAACCATCTTGTAAGCATGGTGCTTTCGATTCGTAAGTGACACTAGACACTGCACCTTTTCTCAAGCTTCTCGATTTGCTCAACCCGCACCAATGGACACACATCCTAACTCCGCACTCGCTTCCATTTTGTTTTGCTTCATTTTAATGCTTCTTTCCGAGACCAGACGCGGTTTATTGACAGTTAGTGATGCCGGAACAAGATTCTTTATTATGATTGTACACAAAAATGTAATACTGTTGCGAGATTATTTGATTGGACGGCTTTACGGCCTTAGACTTATGAGATTTGTTCGTTATAATTGTGGTGGAAGGTTCAACATTTTTAGGAATTGTGTTTTATAATATTATTTTTTGTTTCTTGTCTTGAAAAGAACGGGATATGTTCTGGACTTGACAGTTTAATCATCATTTACAACAGTTTGTTGCAATTTCTTTTATTTTGCTGTTAAGAAACGACAATTAATGTTTCTACAATATTCTTCAAATTTTATTTCTTTCTTCTAGCCACCTAATGTCTGTTTATTTCCTCTTTTGCTGGTTTTGTGCCATCGAAATATCAATTTCTTCATTGATATTTTGTTTAATGTGTCTTTTCGCTTTCTAAGTTTAATTTGGACGTCACTGACACTGGTGTTTTAGAAAACCTGGACTTATGTAAATCCAAAGTCATGTCAGAGACCTAGCTGGTTCCCACTAGAGGACGGCCACATCTTTATACAAAAGAGAAAGAAAGTTTATGTCCTATGATTGATGTAACAAGCAGATAGCGTTTTTTTTTCCTCAAACGATGTAAAACTCTAGCCTCACGTATTATAATGCAAGACTAAACACAAATTTGTGTATACTTCTATTAAACAGAAAAGTTTGTGAGGTTTAAAGGGATTGATGGATGTTTATTACTCTCTCACACAGAAACTGATGACAGATAAGTTCATAACCTATATATGAACATACAGGATACTTGCATGCGGGCAACGCCGCGGGCATAACCTCATAATTAATTTTATTAATCAAGAATATATAATTCGTAATTAAACTTATAAACGAATTCCAGAATAATATACGTAATTGTAATTTGATAGTTTAACTTCGGGCACCTGTGCTAGAACACTAAGTTTTAAATTCGCAAAATATTTTGCTTATGACTACAAATGTTTCAGACGACTTGGGAATTCAGGTCGTTTGGGACATATTAATTAGTTTTTTAAATGAATAACTAAAACTTTAATTTATGATTATTTTAACAGAGTTTATTATGAGATCTTAAATAGGGAACATTTTTTACTGAATGAAATTTTAATTTACGTATAAGGATTTTAAAACCACCTTGCTCTTTTTGGGTGCGATTAACCATCGAATGAGTACTCCCACTGTAGGTGGAGTGGAAGGGACTGTCAGACTTGACCGACTATGAAAACCAGATGGTTTATTTAGAGCGCATTCATATGGGAAAAGTCTATTCTTGTGAAAACAATACTTTTAAACGTACTAGGGTGACATAAAAAGAGGAAGGTATTAATTTAATTTATTAGGTAAAGCCTAAAATAAAGTATTAATTTATTAGGCAAAGCCGCGCGCCGACAGCACGTCAGTTTTTGGAAAAAGAGGTATTTTTGCACATGTATTTCATGTCTCCAGTGCGCGTCTGTGCATAGCAAAATTTCGGCTTTTTGTAACGTTTTGTAACTGCTCTTCTGCGGTTTCGTATGGCACGAGTTTTTAGATTGCCCCAAGCGGAAATATGCAGAAAACGATTATTAATAATTAAGAATAGCCAAGCCATTAGGTACCGTACATACTTACCTATTATATATAATAATTATAGTGTTTGCAAACAGTCACCTCTGCCTCAATGCAACATTAGCAACAGACTAACAGCTTCGGGCGCGTTCGGCGACGATCGGCATCCCTCGGGTACAATTTGAGCCACTAGCTTTTAAGTCTCGCTCTACGTTTTGACTTCTACTTTAAGTGCCCGAAAGTGCAATCTGTGTGGTCGGCTCCTATTGGCACCGGTCAGTTTTGAAATGTAGGTCGGAACACTCCCGATATTTAGGTTAGGTTTGAGTACCTACTAATAGGTCAGATAAGGGACTTTGATTGAGGTTTGAGGTGATTTTCTGGTGACGAGTACCAGGATTTCATAGTTAAGGGAATGTGTTGCTTAAAAAATATTTCTAGTCGTCTTTGCGAATCATAGACAAGGAGGTTTGTAAACTTTACGAATGAAGTATTTCGTTCACAAATAAATTGTAGCTTTTCCGATTCATTTCTTGAAAGAAATAATAACTTTTAACACGTTTTGCATACACAATTTTAATTTAAAGTTATTCTGAAGAATGTGATACACCAAAAACATAAGGCAATTAAAATTCTACACCTTCACTCATTGTTCCAAATTAAAATCAGACTTTACAAAACTAAAGTTTAATCGCCACTTAAATTAAATTTAAATCTGTTAGACTTTCAAACGACAATTAAAGTTTAGAGATTAAACCTTAAAGTAAAGTAAGTAAAGCTGAGTATTTTACAATTTTCCATTTTAAAACGTCGGCACGCGTTCGCAGTGGAATGCCATTAGACTAAAAATTCCAATGGTGTCGTTTCTGAACACTCCTAAAGCTGAGGAGTCACTGCGCGAATGTAGCTTCGAACTTAAAAATAAAATACCATTTCGTTAGTTTGACTATAAATAATTACTCCTTAGTGACGCTGCGTCCCTGGTAATTGTCTGGTTACCTTGTGTGTAGGACTAGCAAAATAAATGTATCAAATCGCATTTTTATTAACTTTTCAACTCATGGCGGGGAATGTCGATATACCCTTGAAAACACCGTGTTAATCGATTTGAGCTTTTATTGTATTAATTATAGATAGAAAATTAAATGATGTGAAGTTCAAACTTTATACCACTGTTTACTCAAATGACTTACGTGGACATACGAACATGAAATTCAATGTTAAAGTTTGTATGGCGAAGGGATTCAGAAAGCTAATTTTAATTTTCTGAAAAGAATAACGACGACAACTAATATTGGAATAGTAATAATTTAAGAATCTTACGTAGAATAGGAATAGAAATTGAAACGATTACATTTTGTAGAAAAATCTTACCTTACCTTCCCAAAAACCCAGTAATTATTGCGGTAGAGTTTAAATATCTAAATAAAGAAGTTCAGTCAAAACCCAGCTTAAAAATCCACTCAATTAATATTCTTCTCATTAAAACTCACTGGTTCAGGAATCCGAATGACCTATGCATGACCTCTGCGACTTTATTGACGCGGATAACATGCCCCGCATAGTAATTTATAACTTGCGATCTTCTTGAAATAAGGCTGCTTTTTGGAGAGGCACAAATCTCCGTGAATTCTGTTAAGGAACGAAGGGAAATATCAGTTTCTTATTTACGAAACTTTTCCTTTAAAGGTCAAGCCCACCGGACAATAGTACCAGGGTAACAAGGTCAGAATGCCACCTGTTGTGTACGATATTCTCCTATCGCTTCATCTGGTCTGCAATATTAGTTGAAAGACTAGTCCAACCAAGTCATTTGGTCGTGGTACTGTTTAAGTAGATTATCTTGATCCTGGAATATAAAGAGAAATTGAAGTAGTACTGTGGATTAAAATCTACCGTACTACTTTTTTTACTAATTTTTAAGTCATAAAAGTCTGAAAGTCTCTGCTCCATCTAGGACAGGGAGCTATCATTTGATTATTTTACTTAAAAAAAACAGTCGTTTATCCAGGATTTTGGTTTCACTTGCTTGACAAGGAGTACACGGAAATCATGAGATTAAAGGAGGTCAAATAAAAACAGAGAAAAATGTAGCAGTGCTACGCAAACCGTAGCAATAACTACGCAAGGCGTACCCGGTTAGCAAGAACCACACAGAGCGTAGCAAGCTACGTAGAACACAACCTAATAAGGCGAAGCTGAATAGATACTACACAACCGTAGCTAAGGGATTTAAAAAAGCTAAAAAGAAATTGTACGGTAGAATGCAGAAAAATAAAAAGTCACACCAGAGGGTTCCGTACGGAACATAACAGTAGTGATACAGTAGAATCGTGTACTTTTATGTGCGCACTTTAAACGTCGCTCGGGCACAATTAGAAAATGGCTTTCTTACCCCCTTTTTATATTTGAGGACTCCTAATCGAATATTACGTACTTTCTTATGTTTAATTTAATTTTCTTGAAGTTATGAAGTTAGTGGTAAAACGTTTTAAATTGGAATTCATAAATTATTTAACTTTGTAGAAGTTTATGAGGTAACGTCTGCAAAAAACAATATTAAACATATTATTAGATCACATCACTATACAAAGTCACTATTATTTCTTTAATGAAACGTTTTTAACACGCATAGCTTTTACATGCCTCTGACGTCACGAGACTTTTTTTCATCATGGTAAAATATTACATACCAGAACCACGGTCACCAGGTGAGAGAGTCCAGCGACCCTGGAAAGTTTTGGCCATCTTAGGGGGCCCCAACGGATTACTGGCAGCTCTTTGAGGTGGTGAGGACTCACGTCACGAGCCCTCACGCTTGATTTTGATTACCTTTGTAAAAATGCATTGATTTTAAAAAAGAAAAAATACGTATCAATTAATTTTAAAAACTCTAGCTGTCGGATTAATTGGATTTGCAATTAATTGATGTTATCGACATGACTTAAAGTGCACCACAAACCATTTTATAATTTGGCACTATTTAGTTGCACGCTAGTGCCAATATGGCTTGGATAATTGTGTTAAACATGTGTCAATCGATCGACCTAGAATAATAATTTTCCGAGCATTATTATATAGGTCAACTGAAACTTTAAAAGTTAAATTAATTTACTCAAGAAGGGTTGAATTAATTAATTTATAACTTGACAAGACTTTTGTTCTGATTTAAACTAATGTACTCATTACGCAATTTTGTTGGAATTATGTTATTATTTCAAATTAAGTTGCAATTTTCTTTTATTTATTAAAAAAAAAGATTCTCTGCCAGTCTATCTTAGAGTGATACAGACAACGTGCAGCATAGTAATTATAATTACCTTTATGAAGTTCTAATTTATCTGAAATAATTTATTGATGCCGCCTTTTTGGCCCTTCAATAGGGAGTTTAAGTAACAAAACGAGGCATTTTGCGAGCTTTAACTCTGCGACAACAGAGTTTCAACCTCAAATGGCTCAAACTAGATGAGTTGGACTACCCTGAAAAATACACAAAATAGTGACAGATTAGCTTTAAGCAAGCATTGTTACGGCCCGTTCACGACCTTACCGCTGTAAGTAGTGGCTTAGCGCGGGTTGAATCAAATGTTTGGAACACGCCATGAGGCCCCGCTATGGCGGATTTAGTACTTCGCGCGGCCCGTCGCTCCGCTCACCACTTAGACCAAATTCGTGAACGGAACGGCCCTTTAGAGAGAAGGTGACTACTCGGCATCCCGAGTTAAAAAGAAGTACGGAAGAAGAGATGCTGCGCGGACTCTAATATAATTGGACTTATGGGCACGAAGAAAAAAAACGTTATAAAAGAGACTGTGTTTACCCTTCCCTTTTCAAGTTAAAGCAAAATAAAGTGCAGATGATCTACATAAAGTCATTGAGACACACATAAAACGTTACTCTTGCGGGTCACGTAGTGTTGCGAGCTCGAGCGTAGCAAGCCGGTGCCTGCAACCTCTATCTGGCATCACGTCGGACTTTGATAACCTTCACATTTATGATTATGCAAAATATGTAGGGAGAGATGTTTATCAAGAAATACGGAAAATACACTAAGATGTTTACGAAAGGCGTTAAAATAACAACAGTCAGCATTGACGATCTATATCAACCACTGCAGCAAAGTAAAGGCTACCAATTTGATAAAAAAATATCTATTTTCTTTGCTTTTGTTTGCTATCGAGTCATTGAGTTCTATAAGTTCTGAGTTTTACAACATAATTACTGACTAATTAATACCTGCGCTGTGTGGTCAAGAAAGTCAATTTTAGACATTAATTTAGATTGACTTCATATAGCTTGAGCAAGATCATGTTATTGTGTTAAACTGGCACAAAATAAGATGATATTATACTACAGAGGTTTTTAACAAGAACTGATAATCGCTTTCGCAGTGTTTCATCTTTCTACGAGATTGGCTTCTGAGACTAGCTACGTATTTTGAGGGTTATTTTGTCTTAGCCCTTGCCCTCAAGGACAGGTACAAGATTTAGTCAATTACCGAAAGTGGTGAGGCAAATAAGGTATCCACTATTGAACCAAGGTGTAGAAGTGAGTGACTGACTGTCTAAAATTGATACTGAATTATTATTTTTTTACTAAATGGGTATTTGCCAGTGGTCGTACTTGCAACTACAAGAGCACCAAAACATTATCCATTAGGGAACACATCACATCCAAATAAAAACATGGCAAACCGAAGCATAGACGCAATATCTCCAGCATTTACCATAATCTTCAGCAGTTCACCAATACTCAGGTCCGTACGAAGATTTATGCGGAGTCAATCTATTCCAGTCGCGTGCCACGGCGCCGCACATAAACATAACTGAAAAATACGGGAAACGTACACGATGTGCTGAGCACGTGTCTCTAGACTACCGATGTGCTACGGTTTCACCTGGGAAGATGGATGGTTTGTGTATTTATTTTTATAGCTATATAGGTTGGCGAAGAGGTTGTGTAGTAGCTGGATGAGAGTGTCAAGAATCGACCTTTCCAGTGTAAAATTGCAGAGTTTAACTAAGCCATTCAAAGGTGATGATGATGATGACAAAAACCTTGCTGAATAGTTGCTAAGAGACGGAAAAGTAAGTATTGGATGCCTTACCACCAGATTGATAAATGATAATTAAGGAGATTGTAGGTAAGATCTAATTTTTCAAGTTTTGTTGACCAGGGCAGCATGACATCGAAGGGATGTTAATAGATGAAACAAAAGATAAATCCAATAATCTTCCCTCTGTGGTACTTTTTGTGAAAGGGATTGGTACTGTAATCCAACGTGTGCGTCCAATGCGAGTTTGTGGAAGCCCTATGATTTCAAACTTCTGGTACTAGAACTGCGTGTTGGTTTCTGATAATCAAATTAGACAGAGATATTAACAAACTTTGGTAGGTAAGTTTGTTGCTCGAAAAGAATGCAGTTGTTCTGGATGGTAGACAAATGACTTGATGGAAGTCGAGAGAAGCCACATATTGGATTTTATGAGCAAGTGATATTGAGAACTTCATATATTAAATTTATTACCCACTCTAGAACAATTAAACTCGTACGAAAAATTAAATGGATACAAAGGCATTTTACTCTTCGTTTGACTTATTTTCTGACTCATAGACTTAACGGTAACTGGGAAACTCCTACATGTAATAATCATGATCTTTAAGGAGATAGAACCCTGTGATTCCGTTTGCCTTCCCACTAGACTAAACAGGTAACCATTCTCATTTCCAAACGGAAATACCATTTACTTAGCACAAGACTTTCAGAATTCTAAACCACAAGTCTAGTTACAAACACAACGCTCCCTTGCCGGCGGTAAACGTAGTTGTTTAAACGATCCAGGTGTACAGCAGTTGTATAGCTGCTACGTGAGCCCGGAACATTTCACGAGGCTATTGTTGCAGCTGTTAGAATAAACATAGCCGAATGTGTGGGAGAAGTTGTGAGGCTTGAAGTAAGATGGCGGTTTGAAACTTTCTTTGATTTATGGTAGCTTGGTAGTTTAAAGTAAAAAAAGTATTGTACATTGGTGATAATTTAGGGAAAAACATTGTCATTGAAAAGGATCAGAAGATTTTTTTCTTTTCTTTTGACATTAAAACACAATAATTTCGACATAATGGCGTAAGAAACTTTGCTTTTCAGATTAACCGAGATGGCAATCGGACCGTGATTTATTTTGGGAGGAAAATTACTTTCTTTTTCACAATGGGAGTATCATATCATGGCATCTTAAAGGTCAACGAGGATTACTACCTTTCTACGTTTATTTTTGTTGTATTCAGAGAATCCATCCCTAAATTACTTGAAAAGGGTTTGTACAAACCGAATATGAACGACGAAAGTTGTAACTTCGAAATTTAAACACGAACATGATCGATGTACCAGGATACCATAACTTCCGTGCAGTACCTCGAATAATTTGCTACTGATGACTTCGGTTAGTGTCGAACGGGACGACGGCACCACGCGGCACGACTTTATTTCCGGTTGTCGGTAACACGACACGCTTCTGAAATAATGTAGGGTCGTTAATGAGCTCTTGTATTATACAAATATTGTATAGAAATAGTATGGATTATAACAGAAAATGGTTGGTAGTTAAACTTACATGTGCATCAGTATGATTATTAACATACTTCTGGGTAAAAAAACCTTTGTCAAACGTTTCAGTTTTCATAATCCATACAGTAAGCTACGATTAAAAAAAACAGAGGAAGAAAAACCAGTTTCTCACTTTTATTTTACTAACCCCTATAACGAAATACCTCGTATTTTAAATCAACTGCGTCAAGGCCAAAGAACACCTTCCCACTGATATCTTAATAGTTCCTTCTGCATCATAACGCCCTGGTACATTATAGTTTGATGTTCGTCGTAAAACTGCCGAAAACTTTTTTTTATCACTTCACTCGCACTTTTCTAAACATCAAGTTTTATGCGCAGTTTCAGGACGTGTTCACAGAAAACTAAACGAATGTTAACTAGACTATAAAGAAGTTTATAATAACTATTAGGACAGTTTATGATAGGATTTATTTTGGCTAATATTTGCCGGTCGTAAGGTGAAATATAATGACCAGAATTAGTTCAGCAACGAGTTATTATAGCTTAAGGATGCGCTAGTCGGCGGGACGAACTCGTTGGCGGGCGGGATTAAAATGCTTGTTATTTCATCCAACATCACGTATCGATAGGATGGATGAGCAGTAAGAAGCTAGGGCATTTATGCACACATACTCCACCCTTCGACTGACTCATGAATGCGTGATTACTTTGAATAATGGACTACGGCAATTTTTCAAAAGACCTTCGGGAATTTGGATATTATGAAAAAACTACTGAATGTATCTGTTCAAAATAAAGTTATCTAGAATTTTGAACAAATTATCCATTCCTGTATGGAAATTATTTTACAATTTACTGTCTTCTTTTGTTATTTATTTCCCCCCAAAGATTCGTTAAAATTAGGCTTAAAATAAGGAAATTTCGACACCCATAACTAATAATAGATGTTTTTTTTTACTTTTTTGATTCCATACAGGACTAGACAATCATGAGATGAATGTAGATCATTGTTTAATGTGAATTTATACCGTCAAATATTGGAATAATCGCGAAACTACGTTTGTATGGAAGAATGACCGACTAGGGTACCCTTAAGCTAAGTCGTTGATCCGGGGTTGCGCCACTGCCTCAACAGGTAACTGTGATCCTGGAACGTAAAGGGCTATTGAATTACACCGTGGATTTTAGTCCGTACAAGTCTGACAGTCTCTCCCACGCTGGGTAGGAGGACTCATTATGATTTCACCAAGAAAACAAAAGCTGGTTTCGTGGTCGCAAGTGTGACTGCAGGGCGTGGGGTTCTAGGTTCGATTCCTGAATCGGGCTAAAGTGCGTAAGAGTTTCATGTTCATGTGATTAAATCTTTTCTTTTTTCGCTCGTGGATTAAAAGTTAGCGGTATGGAGACCGGAGTGGGTGGAGTGGGTGGAGTGGGTCGAGTGGGTCGATTGGGTCGAGTGGGTGGAGTGGTTGGAGTGGGTGGAGTGGGTGGAGTGCAGTAGAGTGGAGTTTTTATTTTCTCATAGTGGGTGATGAAAAGCAGAGTGTATCACTCGGGACAAAATATATTTTTGGCTCGGGCGACTTACGTTGAATCCCTCGCTACGTTCAGGATTCTACTACTATTCTACCCCGTGTACCGAAATGTACGTTAAGATGATTGACGTTCCATCGGACTGAGATCCTTATGCTCTCAGCTAAGATTGACCACCGTGACTGAAACCAGTCAGGAGGATTATACCTTTATAATAGCTTAACACAAATACATAAATAATGAAGAATTAATTCGCCCTAAAAGCGATTCCTTGCGACCTCAAATTCCATTATAAAAACAATAATTACGATCATTAACAAAGACTGTACAGCTGTGCCCACCTTTAAAAGTTAATGTTGTTAAAATATAGGAAAGGAAGGACTAAAAGCGGAAACGATATTGAATAATATATGATTAATGACAACATTATTGAGACGTCCTCTTCCCCTCTGACCGATACAGAAATAGGACGGAATTGAGGGGAGAATAGAAATCCTGGGAGCTCAAAGTGAATTGGTTAGTAAATGCTTCACAAGATACGGTTTAAGACGAAGGAACCACGAAAGTTCACTTTTCTTTTTTTGTCAATGCGTAGGTAGTATTTTGTATGTTGTTATCTGATGAATAAATGACGTGAATTGACAATTATTGGCAATGCGAAATATGACGATTTAACAGCAATGGTGTATACGTAGAGAAATAGACACAAGAGAGATTACACGGTCGCGGGGGACTGTCTCAACAGGTAATCGTGACCCTAGAACGTAAAGAGCTATCAAAGTACATCGTGAATTTTAGTCAGTACAAGTCTGAGACTCCTCCCTGTCTCGCCCTGGGTGGGAGGACTCATTTGATGATTTTACCACGATAAAAAAAGAGGGATGACAGCCTTCAGCTTTATTTGAAGCGGATGGACTCTAAATGAGACGAATAGGGGTGAATTGGGATAAAAGGGTGATTTTTAGTCCCTTCTGCCCCACTCAGAGCGAAGACTCATTCTGGCTAAAAAATTATGACTGTTAAAACGTATTTGATAGATAATTTCAAACAAAACATCTTAGCATATACATCAAGTGGAAAGCGCTTACCCAGCCACTGTGAAAAAAGCCTTGAATTTTCATTCATCTTAGAAAAACGGCTATCTCAAAACGAAATACATTTTTATGATCTTGAAGATTTCTCAAATCAGTGCGGGAAATCGTAATATTTTCCTTATATCTCTTTACAGCAACATTGTGTAGATACCAGGGTATAATAACGCGGTGGCTCTAAGTCCGCTTCATTTCCTGGTGGGCGGTGTCTTGATCTCCGGCGGCTGACACCGCACACACCCTGTATATATTGCGCTGGTTTTCTCCTTCTGCTACCTTGAGTAAACACCTTTTTTTTTAAATCATTATATGAGTCCAAATGGCTGTTACGCTGAGACGGAACAGTTCAAACTGCAACGATACACACATGTAGATTTATCGTTGAAGTTTGAACCGTACCGTCCAATCGTAACGATTTGACGTAACGTGTGTAGCAGTCATAACCCAGAGTGTGATCCGTCAATAGCCCTTTACGTTCTAGGGTTACGTTTACCTGATGAGACAGTTCGATTTGTTCCCAACGAGTAACACCCTCAAATGTCACACTGTTACTCGATGGGATTTTTTTCTGAAAAAAATCCCAACCGGTCACACTACCAGTCACACTGTTACTCGATGGGAATTTCTTCAGAAAAAAATCCCAACCAGTCACACTGTTACTCGATGGGAACACACTGTTACAGAACTTAATGAAAATAAGAATTAAATCGGTTTTTTTAATTTTTATTAAAATCAACAAAATAACAACATTGGTAAATACAGTTACTTAATTACGGACGTTAAACGTTAACATTCGTCATATTGCTAGTAATTCTCATTTTAATGTTTTAGTCATAGTAACAATATCTAAACACAATCGGCCTTATATAATATAACAGAGTAAATCATCACATTTTACAATAATTAACAGTCCTTATTTCTAATATTAATTTGAACCTTTAAAGAAGAATTTTCTAAATATAATCAGCCTTATGTTTGTACCTATATGCATGTATCAATTAACAGTTATAAATTCTAATATTAATTTGAACTTTAAAGAACAATTTTCTAAATATAATCAACCTTATGTTTGTACCTATATGTATGTATCACAGTAAATCACCACATTTTACAATAAGTATCAGTTCTTAATTCTAGTGTCGTAAAATCTCCAAAGCATGGCCAACTGAAATAAGACCTTGTGTTAATTCCAGCTGCACTTCCTGAATAAACTCGTCTCTTGATATAGATTTCTTACCCCGTTTTCTTTTTGACGGTTTGCCTTGTTGTTTCAAAACATTTCTGACAGTATTCTGAGAAGAATCTTCTTCAATTGTGTGCAAGAAATGCATAATATTCGGGTGTTTTGTTTCTTGTCGGTCTTTTATTCTCAAGATTCCTTTGCAAATGTTTCGTTTTGTGCACGCCCACACTATTAATCCGCTACTATGCTTTCGTCTAGCATAAAATTGATGTCCACTTCGTAGCAAAATTGTCCCACCATTCCTTTTAATTAAATTTAATGGCACTTGACCGGACGAACTAGATGCGGTGGGCTCTGACATTGTCGACAACGTGCACTTTGCTTCGTTGCACTGCTCTGACTAATTCATTTTGCGTCCCTCTCCCCCACTTACGACACGTGGCCGCCGCCGCCGGGGCCGCGGGAAGAGGGATGCAAAAGTATTTTTACATTAAGCCGCGTACAGACATCGCGAGGCGTGCGACACGAATGGTTCGTCTCGCATGCCTCAACCTGAGGCATACGATGGTACATTTATGCGTGCGCCCCGAACGAAACATGCTCAAGCTGAGCAAGCAAACCACCACGCACGGTGTTCGTGTTGACTTGCTGTGATATTTGACGCCACGCGTCTTCCCTTTTACATTTATTGTAATAATCAGAATGTATAGAGTCCCACAACACTCTATTAATTTCATTAGTTGAACCAGCTCACGTAGTGACTCGGTATTGGCCTCCATGATGCATGCGCGCAACGCAAACAACACCTGTCCGTCCACACGGAGCGCACGGCTCGTACTGAGGCGGCTTTTGCAACGATCGTATGGCGCGAATGCTCACTGTGAGCACACACGTCCACACAGCCCGAGGCATGCGAGACGAACCATTCGTGTCGCACGCCTCGCGATGTCTGTACGCGGCTTTAAATGTGCATAGAAAATAACCGCCATTACACACTCGCGATAACTGATGTTGCCGGCTTATCATAACTTTATTTTGCTATACATAATTTTAATTGTCACAACATACTTATGGCTAATTATATGTATTTGGAAAATTGTTTAAAGTTCAAATTAACATTAGAAATTAGAACTGATAATTTTTGTAAAATGTGATGATTTACTCTGATATATTATATAAAGCTGATTGTATTTAGGTCCCTCCCCCCCTTATTACGTGGGACTTAAATATAGATGGCGAGATGTGGGTGTAATATTACACCTCTGCCTACCCCTTCGGGGATACAGGCGTGAGTCTATGTATGTATGTATGTATTTAGGTATTGTAATTTTATTTAATTATAATAATAATAAAATATAATATAAAAAAAACGTTCAAAGGAGAATCACCAGCAATATGACGAATAAATGTTTTTAAAGTAAAAACCGATTTAATTCTTCTTTTCAATAACTACTGTAATATTGTGACTGGTTGGGAAATTACTAATAAGAAGTTCCCATCGAGTAACAGTGTGACTGGTTGGGAATTTTTTCTTAAAAACATTCCCATCGAGTAACAGTGTGACATTTGAGGGTGTTACTCGTTGGGAACAAATCGACAGGACCGCGGCAGGCTTTGGCTCGATCCTTGAGTATATACCTTAAAACCTTTGCGTGTTGATAGACATGAAATCTACTATTCGATCTATTGTTGGTTATCTGCCTTGTAACAATATTCTTTATTAGGATAATAAGATTTTAATCTAGAATATAAAATACAATTTAGGATAATATAAAACACAGTTCAGCACTTCACAGTTCACAGTAGTACACAGTTCAACGTTTAACACACACTGAAGGTTAGGCTTTAGAAGTAGCCTCAGCAGGTTAGGCCTCAGGAGGTGGACCTCAGTAGTGTCCTCAGTAGGAGAGGTCTCAGGAGTGACCGCAGTAGGAGAAATCCCAGGAGTGACCGTAGATGGAGAGGTCCCCGGAGTGACCGCAGCAGGAGAGGTTCCAAGAGTGACCTCAGTAGGAGAGGTACCAAGAGTGACCTCAGTAGGAGAGGTACCAAGAGTGTCCTCACAGGAGTGACTCAGAGGGTAAGAGGAGATCCCTCAGTTGAGTGACTTAGAGGGTTGTATAGAAGTCTGAGATCGAGTCCAAGCTGTTGACCATTCAACAGTCCAAGATAGAGAGAACCCATTCCTCTGACGGCCTCCGCTTTTATATCCGTCAGATTGTTTTCGTAATTTCTTCTTTTCTATTTTCAAATATTAGTATCATCAAAGGTTTGGACATATCAGACCAAGGAGGTCTGCGTGCGTTTACATAATGTAAAACTTAGATCTAAGTTATTACAAACATAATTATAAAAATAGAAAATACAATGTTTCTGTGAAATCAATTAGATAAAATAATTTAATTATATAAAGCAAAAGCAACATCATAAACAAGAAACTATAACATAGGTCATAGACTAAGCCGGACAGAAAAATAAAAAGTAACTGACAGTTTCATATTTGACAAAAGTGTCACAACAAAATGATCAAGTAATATATTTTATTAATAAAAGGATGATAAATAAGATAATAGGATGAAATGGATGACGTAAGTATACATAAATACTATAGCCTTAATACCTATAAATATGAAAGTGAGTTCCTTTATTAATTTATTTGATTCGTTTTTACATCTGGACAGACGGACTTTTAATGAAAGTGGTTATAGGCTAAAGAAAATACTGATATCCAGCTGAATCTGGTTTGACTGGAAGCCGACCCCAATATAGTTGGGAAAAGGCTAGGCAGATGATGAGTTATAGGCTAAAGAAAGAAACCATAAGAGGTTTCAAGCTACAGGTCGTACAGAGAAAGATACATCCTAAGCCAAGGGGCTTAGGATGTATCTTTCTCTGTACGTACACAAGGCGATGCAAGTCACCGAGACCTTATGCCTTTGACACTCATTGTCACGTGCCTTTGTACGAACCTGTAAGGTATCGGAGACTTGCGTCGCCTTGTGTACGAAGGGGCTTAGAATGTTTCTTTCTCTTACGAAGGGTCTAACAGGTGCCAGCCGGGGTCGCAGGACTGTCTCACCTGGTAACCGCGGACCTGGTACATAAAGGGCTATTGAAGGATCACCGTGGATTTTAGTCAGTACGAGTCTGACAGTATGGGCTGGGAGGACTCATAGGATGACTTGACCAGGAAAATAAAAAGGGTCTAACAGGAACCGAAACAAGCTGCTTGTCTGAAGCAGTTTGGATTTATTTCTCATCAATCGCTGATTGAGTGTGACTATGTCTAGGACTTCGAACATAGCTCACTGCTATGTTTCCACACAAGTATTAATATTTTAATTAATCTAAACATAACATCGAAATCTGACAGAAAATAATAACTATATATTTGTTGGCGCAACCTCATTGCTATAACATTTTTGACCAACTCCGAGCACTGGTTAGGTAGCCGTTATGTAGAACGTCAGTTTTGACAATGAAGTAAGATGAACAGCGCATACTACCACGTCCTCGGCGGACGTTAATTCCAAAAGTAATAAATTGCAGTGATTTTCGCAGTGCATATGAAGTTCTATTACAATACTCATGACTGTAATGACCACGCCTCCAATATCCATCACCCACGTCCCACGCCTATTACCCACACGAAGAATCCCAACTGAAGTACCTGATAATTGTCGAAAGACTTTATATTCATTTTGTTCACCTAAATAAATACTTTTAGCATAATTACTATGTAGATAGGTATATTCGTATTTTCTCTAATACTCATGTTCTTTGATCTCTTAAGCAAATCTACTAAATATTAAAATTACTAGAACGTTAAAAATAATTTAAATAATATCGTTTTAAGTCAAAAGAGCTATCTTCAATCAAATTAATTGAATAAACACACACACATACAATTATATACGGACACAGACGCGTTATTATTTCGTTTATGAGCATTTTAATTAACGCCTGGGACCTTACCTAATTAAGTTCTCGACACAATCGTTCGTAATTAGCTAATTACTGTGATAAACATGCTTTCAGCGCACATTAATTAAGCACCTGTATTAAAATTATTTATACATATCTTTCATATTTTTTGTGCAATTTTTCCATGGGGTGGGTCTATAGTGGCGATCGTGCTTTGTATGAAAATACGAACTTCAAAGAACTTGTAGAAAAATATATTTAGGTCATAATTTTTTTATCTATCTACAACTTTTTACTTGTCGTTGTTTTCTATACTATTTTAGTATTATATAGAGGTATTTAATTGTCCGTTCATACGTATGGCAAACTCAGCAAATAATGATTCAAGTCAAGTATTGTTTTCTGTTAGAAACTTAAATTATACCTGAGTGTTACCATAGTAACCATAAGTTGTCTAAACTAATACCTCTAAAACAACTGTCGAAAAAATTATGAAAACCTACAGTCAAAATAAACTCTATTCGACATTATATAATCAAAGCTCTATTCACACCAAAATACACAGTCATAAATCTATTCTCCTAGTAATTATACCAGGCAAACTTAAAGCGGAAAGTGGTCACCGTTTAATTTCGTCACAGAGCGACCATATGGCACAAAGTGAAGTAAACCACAGTGACCGAAGTTAAACTTCGTTATGATATATTGTTCATATTGGTCACAATATTATTGTCGCCACGAGGTATTTGTGCAAACATTCGCGTCCAATACTCATATGAAAGTATGGCGGGAAACATGTATATTATGGGAAAGTGCAGGTTTTTATTGAGATGATTACACGTGGATGTAATTAAAGAATTATGAGTTTCATAGAGTCTAAATGTATAGTTTTTAGGCGCTCCCTCACTGGGAGCATTCGCGTGTAATATAATAAGGGCACTCCCTCACCGCGAGCATTCACCTGTAACTTGACTATATAGTCAAGACTAGACTATCTTGTCTATATATATATATATATATCTTGTATATATATATAGTCTAGACCCGCGTCAAGTGAAGGCAATGGTTTTGCGTAATCCGTAGGTCCACGTAGGTACAATCCGTAGATGTCCGGTGAGATAGCTCGTGATATCACGCGCCGTGAGAAGCCATCATTCAAATATTTGCACACGATATAATAGCCAACCAAATATCTACTGAAAATACAAACAAGATTTGTGCTAAAACTCATTATAATTTCATAGAAGCACTAGGTGTTAGCTAAGTTCTGGTATTGCATTGTTTCTATGAATTCCGTAGCATTTTCATAAGCCGCAGCTTACAACTTTCTAAGAAAATTGAATTCACTGAACGTATTATGCAAACGGGAAATCCTAGAAAATCAAATTGACTTGTTAAGGGGAAAAACTGATCCCACCAAAAACATTTCATGTAAACTGTTGCCAAAACGAGCACATAAGGTTTGTCCTACGAAAAAGATATCAGATCTCATGTAAAACCAAGCTTCTGAATCTACACGGCCTAACTCAAGCAACCCTAACTTCATAAATTCTACAAATCAGTAAACAATGGCTTCACCGTTTCGCTACCGTTGTGGAGGTGATGCTAATATTTAGTTTCTGGAGTACCTAAGTAACGAAACAGCCAAGTCATAAATTAAAACTAAACTATTAAAGCTATTCCATTGAGATTTTGTATGCTTAATAAGTCTATTATTGGCATCATATCCTGTGAATATGAACTATCTGGAACATCGGAAACCAACTCTATGAGGGTTCAAAAAAAACGACGAAACACTTCGAGAAAAGGTAGGTAGTGCCCTTGCGCTTCGCTTGGCTCGTCTGGGCGGGGGGCACTGCCGTGCCCCCAGATAACTGAACTGATGATATGATGCTGCGGAAAAAATGTTCTCGCTGCGGTTAAAATATGGTGTTCAAACTGTTCGGTTTTTATTAGCATTTTCCTATATTCATTTTTTCCTTCTTATTATTAACATTTTTAGTTTTTTTTTTATAAAACAAGAATAAAAAAAAATTAAGCATATAAATAATAGTGGCCCACCGGTGTATGGATGCGTGCTGTGGATGCGAGCTATGGATGCGAGCTATGGATGTGAGCTATGTATGCGAGCTATGGATGCGAGCTATGGATAGTACTGATCGTAGATGCGTGCGCACTGTGACTTATCTTAATTGCACATCTTACTGGCCCCGGTACATAGTTTAGCATCACTGGACACGGTCACACAGTTTCATATCTTAGTTTTTCCGTTCCAGCAGCAAGTATATACATTTCTTGTGGAAAAGCACCCTTACCACGTACATAGTACATGCGACGAAACATAGTCTATCCGTACATATTGTTGTATTATGATCTTCGGACTGGTCGGCAAACCGTCAATATTGTGTGAACCAACAGAAGATTGTTTGCTCAAGTCATTGATGATTGTTGTCCGATGACAATTCTGACTGGGACAGATTGATTGGAAGTAATTGAGGGGCTGTTGACTTGATTTGATGAGTACTGTTGCAATTTGTAACAAACATTAAAACAAGAGTTCCGTTTTTTTCAAATGTTCTGAACCATAAAATAGGCTGATGAACGCAACAAAGAAGTAAGTGATCACTAGCATAAGCTGTTTTTTTTTTATTTCTGGGAAATAATTGAACCGTTTAATTTTTTATGTAAAAAGAAGGAGAAATAAATCATATAATGTACCCTAAAAAAGATTTCGATTTCTCAAAGAGATTACAACTTTTAACTTTTTTTGTTGTGAGTACATGTAACATATTGAAGAAAAATAATATGGGGATCTTTTTTAGAGCAACAGAAGGCATCGTCGTCTGCCGAAACTACTTTTTAAAAGCTATATTGTGTTCTGACGCGGCCTCTAGAGGGCCAAAGCCTGCCGGGGTCGCGGGATTTTCAAGGACACCGTAGATTTTAGTCAGTACAAGTCTGACAGTTTCTCCCGCCCTGCCCTGGGTAGAAGGACTCATTTGATGATTTCACCATGCTAAAAATGTACAGTATGGTCGGTTGCCCATCTAAGATGCAGCTGAATATTACACATCACAGTATAGGTATTTCATATGGGGTAATTGCTTATCGGACCTTCACAATCCAGTCAAATCAAATCAAATCAAAACGTTTATTTCAACTAGGCCATAACCGGCACTTTTGAATTGTCAAAAGACAAAATAAAACTAGTACAAAAATAGTTATGGTGCTACAGTCCCAGTCACAGACATAAAAACTGTGAAAGTACCGTAGGTGCAGTAACTAGTAAGACTGCTAATCAGACTAACAGTTACAACTGTCAAAGATCTACATGACAGACGAGACCGAAGGCTTTACTTGCTTTCCGAGACATGGAAGAAGCTTGTTATAAACTTATTTTTCTATCTTTCTATGGTTGATGTTCACCCATTCTCAGACCGACTTCGGCAAGCCTGCTGTAACCATGAAGATCGACCTTTGCGGCTGTTGTTATTTACCCACGCTACTCAAATGCCAAAAGTTCTATGTAACACTTATATATAACCCAATACTTATCCACTTTTCGTGAAAATGTAATAATCAACCATATTTTATCTCGAGAACCGAGCAAACACAACACAATAACATCAAATTGAATACAAAACCACAAAAATAGAATAGTGTACCGTCCAATTTCATATAGCACTACATCTCTCCGTAATTTGGCCTGGTGATTGATAACGGAGGCTGTGTCGGAGGCTTGGCTGGCACCCCATCTGTACACGTCGCCAGACCTTCAAGCCCTTGTTAATTTCACTGATTTATTGTATACTAAAAAGTAGATGTCGTTTTAGGTTTTTTGTTAGGTCTGAATAAATATAATTGGAATAAAATAAGGTGGGGTAGTTGTGGCCTAGAAGTAACGACCCTAAATTACTTGTCGCAGGTTCGAACACGTACCTATACGAGACCAACAAGTAACCGGAACGTTATGATGAAATGAAATGATGTTTATTTTTGCAAGTAGGTTATTGCAACACTTTTACACGTCTTTTCATAAAAACTAGGGTGGGGCCGGTTGTTTTTTCCTGACTATCGAGAAGAAACATCCGATACAAACTCAGAGGTCACAGTCTCTTCTAAAGTCCCACACAGGGCCGGCCTTAGGGTGGTGCGAGACGGTGAGACCGCACCGGGCCGCATTGAAACAAAACTTGGACAAAAGACGCTCGACCCGAGCGCGCAGTCGCGTAACAACGCACACCAAAATTGCGGGGAAAACAGGCCGCGTGGTGTGACCTTTCGTTCTGTCACTAGACACGCATTGTGTAATAGTTGGTCTACAACCGAAGTGAGGCTGCCTCGCGAGGGATTATGCCCGCGAGAGGACCTCGCGAGGGATTATGCCCGCGAGAGGAAACTGCCTGCGCGGCTGCTTGCTGTGTGGACGTCTAATGGTTCCTCGCACCACGGCACGAAACACTAACAGAGCGTTCCATGAGTTCGCGCGGGCAACCGATGAGGCGCTTTTTTCATTTTTTGTCTCGCACCAGTTGAAAATGGTAATCGGACGGCACTGAGTCCCCACATCATAAAATGTAGAACAGTTCATACGGGGACCTGCCGGCCAATGTCTGGAATGGTCTTTGAAGAAGAAACCACACAAATTCGACGTGACCTGTCCTGTCAGTGCGAGCATTGTCAGTTATCGTGGGAGGCTCAACTTATAACACAAGGAGCTCCAGCGACACGACGATTCAATACCAAAAAAAGGATTGTTTAGGCCCCGCTTTCTTAAATTACTCAATCTGTTCAGACATCACATACTACTAATCTTATTAAAAGCGACGAGTTTGTTTGTTGTTTGCTTGTTTGTTTGTTTGTTTGTTTGAAACCGCGCTAATCTAGAAAACCTACTGGTTGGAATGAATTCCTTTTTTGTGTGAGATAGTCCCCTTTATCGAGGACGGCTGTAGGTCTCTTACATCACGCTATCACCAATAGGAGCGGAGCATTAATGATAATGTTTCAAAATCGGGAATTTGTTTCCTTTTTTGAGCTTCCGTTGCGTGCGCTGCGTAAACGGTTTAGAGTTACGCAAAACTTTGTATTACGGAATTATTCCTCATAAAAAGTTCTAAAAAATAATAAAGTCCGCGAGCGCATCTATCTATCTCCTAGGTTAAGTCACTATAACCTTTTTTATGGACATCAAATTTGTTTTAAAGTAAGCATATTTGGAAGGTGTTTTCCTTAACATGATAATTAAATCCTTCTCCCAATATTAATACGTTAATTCATCCCAATACAGGGGGGCGGCATTTAATTTTGAACAAAATTTGCCCTGACATCAGTTTCAAACTAATGTTTCAAACTAATACCGCCGACCAAACTAATGACGGGCTGGGTATGTCACACTTGCGTTCGATTAAAAGGGCCCTTTGAGGAGCGGTGAAAAGACGCTTCGGGCTGTACCTCCGCCTCACCTTCAACTGACGCAGTCCTCCCGGGCATGGTTGTTCGGGATTGTACCTCAAGATTCGCTGGCAAGTAAGGGGAATGGTTAGCAAGCCGGAATGACGTTGGGGAAAAGACATCCTCTACCTCTCGCCCAGCCACCATTTAAAGATGCCCACGGATCAGAAACCTCGGTGTATATACCTGTGCTTGCGGACGGGGAGTAACGGGTAGCCGCCGATCGACAAGGGCACGGCCCGCCTTCACAGCGCGTCGTGTTCCACGCGCTCTTCAGGAAACTGATGGGAACGGGACCGTCGGACCAAACGCCTCACCTGAGCGGGTGGAAACGCGGGCCGACGCTTTTTAAATACATAAAAAAACCAAACAAACAGCTGACCCAAATGGGTCCTCGCATTTCACAAAACTAAAAATTAAAAATTTTATGTTAACAAAATAAAGCAATGTCAGTATTTATAAAAATATTAAATGGGCCAATGAAAGGAACGAGGATTTTAGTCAGTACCGTTGACAGTCTCTCCTGACGTGCTCTGAGTGGGCGGACTCATTTGCAGATTTTACCCCGCTAAAAATAAAGGTGCGAACATAGGAAGTGGTTATATCATATAATAATCCTCATATGTTGTATTTATTTTCTCTCACAAAAACTTAAAAAGCAATACACTAATAATTCTAACACACAATTTTTCATTTACCAAAATTGTAGGACTGTTGCCTATTGTAGTATAGCAATATACTGAAGTTATGTTAAAAATTTAGAACATGCGACCAGTTCCACATATGGTGGCCTATTAGCTCCGGTCATTTCGATCAATTTAGACAAAAATGAGGGTGAAGTTACATACAGTCCCAACAAAGCTGGCATTTTTGTGAAGTTTCAAAACATCATTATAAAAACAATGTATGAAAGTTCCCCATCATTCCCCTGTACCGGGAAAACACATAATCAAGGTTGTGACAAGGCTAAAAAATGAGTTTTTCGCGATTTTTCAGCAAAACGGTAAGTTATTTCATTAAAAGTACCCAGGAACAAAAATTGTAAGATCATAAAATTATCTATAACAAATGTATCACTACTTTTTCTTACGAGCCACCGGTTCTGAGATCTAACCCGATTCTAAACGTTATAAAAGTTGTATCCGTCATACATATGCACCACGTTTCCACGCCCTTATGATGGTAGTGTACTTAGCGCGTTTTTGTACGTGGTTTCACCAGTAGGCCTACTCCACGGGTCAGTTGTGATCCTGTTTAATTTTAAAACTCTGCCAAAATAACTGCAATTTTCAAAGATTGGGAAAGATTTAAAAAGCGATGTTAATGAACAAAAAGTGTTGAAGTTTATCGTCTATTCGTAAGTTTCAAAATTCTTCTTGATCTTCTTCTTGTTCTTCTTCTCCTGCTTTCTTCATTCTCATTTTGGATGCAAGCTAAATTGCGTCAATAGTGATGTTATCGCATGATACTCGTCGGAGTCAAATGAATCCTCCATTGTTGTGATTTCCAATTAGAGCACGACCGGCCTTGAAATTTGGCTGCCAAAGCACAAGACAGGTTCCGACTTTTTTGCAACCAACATTAGCCCTGCATCCCTTTTTGCTCGTTGACAAAAAATAATGTTCCGAGTTTTTCCGGCGGCAGGTGGCACGTAAAGTTTTAAGCTGGCTCTAATACATTGTTGGGGAAACCAACTTTCCAACCCCAGTTCTGTAGGGTCTAGCTGATAACCAAGCACCTTGAAACTTGTAATATCGAACAGAGCTGTTGGTGGCAGCAACTGGAAAGTTGGGGGAAGACAAGCTACTTGACCTTGTTTTTTATTTTCGTTATTTTAACGAAACATGCATATCGACTGTTATCTTAAAACAGGTAGGTTTTTAGGAGCTCCGTAACCCATAGAACGAGGAAAAGCCGGATGCCGTTGGTAATAACTTCTTGTGAGTTGAATACTTTTTTTAAAAAAACTTCACCGGCACATGAACTTAAATTCTGTTTTTCAAACATTTGAAAACGGATGTTTTACCCCTCTACTGTTTAATAAAATGCAGATGTGTATCACAGCCAGTTTATTGCCGTGTAAAAGTAGTACATGCTCAAAAGTAAATGAACTTTTTGATGAATATTATTCTGATTACTGCTGAGCTTTCTTGTTTTAAGAAAAAAAAATAGTTTTTTCCGTCGGCGGCGTTCGAGCAGTGAGTAGCGTAATACAACAAGTAAGTCAACCCCTTTTCACAAAAAACAATATTGTATTCTGTCAAAATTGCAATGCTCTATGCTGTTTCAATAATCAATACATCGAGGCAATCTATATGTATATTACGTGCTTGTACTCATTGTCTATATTATGACGATAACAACTTTATTTAAAAACTTTTAGAATCGTTATATCTCAGAAAACGGGCGGCTCGTAAGAAATAAAAGTAGATACATTTTTTATAGATAATTTTATGATCACAATTTTTGTTCTGAGGTACTTTATTGATTAAAACTTACCGTTTTGCTGAAAATCGCGAAAAACTCATTTTTTTAGACCTTTGACCTTGAATATTTTTTTCCTACAGGGTGCAATGATGGGGAACCTTTTCAGATCATGTTTATAATTATGTTTTGAACAACTTCACAAAAAGCATGCGTGTGGGGTACGTTAGGTAAAACTGCGCGAATGGCGAAATGACCCGTTACTTAGTCGATTAGCATCGTCAAAGGAGATCACCGATAATAAGGAGATACATCACCTTCACACATGTTTTTCAAAAGGCCCTGCGCTGCTCTATTGTTTTATTTAAAACAGGTGACAGTTCGTTGTGAAACTATACGAAAACCAATTTTTGTGTAAATCACGCTCGGCAGCCCTGATACAACCATATTCGAAAACAAATCTAGAACTAATATTCCACGCTTTCTCACACAATATTGATCAAAACGCAACGCTGCCAGGTGAACGGAAAAAACAACGTAATACCAGGTGGTACATGCAACGAAGCGGTCTTTTTAAAGAGTAGAAAGGATTCACGTTCTGTCTTCTTGACAAGTCGATAAATGGAAAAACTGTAGGTAACGTAGTGGTTGGCGACAGTATGTGTCTCAAAAAGGAAACTGATGGCCTGATGGTATTTAAAAGTGGAATTTTTATCCTCCTATAAGCGGAGCGAGCGGGTTTAAAATCGCTTGACAGCGCCTGCCACGCGCTTTCAGTTAACTTTCTATCGCCTGTTAATCAATTTGCTTGGAATTAATTCTGCTGTAAACTACTGATTACCTATGACTTATCCAATCTGCTTCTAATATTTCATTAAATGTTGTTAGATATTATCACGTTGTTTTGCCGAAGCGTCAGGCAGAGCGTTATGTGTGGTCTAAGTCCTGTACAGGCGAAGTTTTATCGTTTAGTGGCGAAAACAAACTCCAACTGATGTCTCTCCCATTTTTTTCATAGAGAATTAAGACGTTAATAGGAATCGAGTTTGTAGTTCAATATGACTTGATACAATTAAATACCCTTTTCCTTTACTTTCATTTACTCACCTCACACCGAGAAATTAATTATTCTGCCAGGATGCAACCATTACCACACCAGCCAAACTGAGCTTGAACAAAATGGCAGTCCATTTTCCTTGACAGGCTCTATAATTCCAGTCATTCACGACTAGCGTGGCGGTCATTGAGAAACTCATTTCCAGCTGCTCATTAGACATGTCCCCTGCAACCTGCCTCGGGCACCTCTCTAGTGAAACTGACGGTGGAAAACATCTGGGTGGAACATCTGGTATTTTGGAGCTCTACCCGAATCTGCACCGTGGTACCTTAATCATTTTGTATTGCAAGCGGAAATTCCAATATATATATGAATAGTCTTTTTTATATTTACGTAGTTTTTACGTTAATTGTGTACTAGAAGCACCTAAGAGCCGCATGTTTGTCTTAGTAGTCTGTTTACGTTCTAGGCAGAAATTGAAAGGCATAAAGTTTCGCTGCATTTTGCGTTCGATTCGCCACACGTAGAAAAAATATTACAATGAGTCTACAAGAAGTTGTTCTGGGTCTGGAGTGGACTGTACTGAAAGTCCACGGTAATCCGTCAATAGGCCTTTTGTTCCGGTCACGGTTACCGGATGAGACATTCCCGCGACACCACCCGTCCAGTGCCGACCGATACTCTTTGGAACATAAAATAAGGTGAGCCAAATGAAGCTCCAGGCATAATTCTATGAAAGCGTAAAGCCTTATTTAATAACAACAGATCTGCCACGATCGAGGGCATGCAAACAGCTCATATTGTTCGTGTTATCGCCCGGCTTTGCTTACCACAGACGGAATTTCCGCTTGTCTGCCTAACATTCCTCTTTGAATACGGTAATGTTTGCTAACTTTTCTTTGTAATCCTTAATACTGAAAATGTACAAGGTTTCTAACTTGTTTTTTTCTGGAAAGTCCTAGCTGTTTTTTTATTTCAGTAATGGAAAAGTGTTTAGTATAGGAGATGTTTTTGTTTATGGTAATCAAAACGGATATTTGAGAAATACTAGAGAGTTGAATAAAGCTATTTTGGGAAAGGGCTGGTTGATTATGTTCTTTTAAATAGCCAGTCTCATCGGGAGTATCTTTTTGTTAAAACTTTCAAACGAGGGAAGCATGAGTTACGGGTAGGCTAACTGTAAGGGTCTAGAGGACTAAATCCGGAAAGACGAGGTTCAAATGACACTCGTGGCTCAATTTTTCATTCCTCAAAATCATTTTAAAACCTATCTTTATTATTCGGTACTATTTTGGTTGTAGAAAATTGATGCAAATGGTTAGACTGGAAAATCGATCCAAAAAGTATTAAAAGAAATGAGGAATAGAAAACTAAACTTGCATCATATCAAGCCGTAAGACTCCGCTTGAACTAGCCTTCCTGTTTACTAACTAAACGTGTTTGTAAAGCAAAATTTTTAGAACAACACTCTCCAACAGATACTTGAAGAAGTATTTTGCGAACCTTTTATCAGGTACAAAGTACAACACCAAACCTGAACTAACAGCCAACAACTGGCCCGGTTGGCGAGTGGCGGAGCATACACTGCAGCGCGTGCGTGTCGAAGGCTCTATCACCCACGGACAAATTTTAGTAAGTCCGCTGTGGAAAGCCACCCAAACTATCATCAACGGTTATGAAGTACCAGTCTGGTAACAGACGAGGAAAACGAACAGTCCAGACGGACCAAACGAGTACTAAACTTACGTTGACGTGACTCTTGATCCTTTATTTATTTTCTTTGGGTAGTAAACTCTAGACGAATGAAAATTTGAACCCAGGCGAAGATCCGGGCCGGACATTAGTCTAATGTAATAAAAGACAGAACAATGCCCACAATTGATACAAGGTAAGTATATCTTGTTCTTGGCTAGGCATCAACTCAAAGACATATACCCCCACATTTTCCGTGCTTCCTCCCCAAATATTTCGTGCCTATAATTTAATATCACGAAGAAACATCTACTAGCAAAACATCGCTTGTCCGTGTAAACATAAATCTACTTAACGGGTTTAAGTGGTATTTTATGGTAATACCATCTGCGACGGCGAACATTTACCATTCATTGCGCCAAACACTGATTTACATACGACAGAAATAATAATTTATAACGTTTTATGGTTTTTAATGGTGCTTTTTCACGTGTTTGTGTAGATCCTGATAGCAGTAGAGCCTGAAAATAATAGAATAATATTCCACAACTATCACACAACGCCATCTAATCCCAAGCTAAGCAGAGCAGCACCACTATGTCCCATCCAGGATGAGACAACGCGCACAAGTTCATTCAGTTGTTTGACAGCTCTGTGGCGTGCTCTAGGCGCGCGCACTCATCCTGGATGGGACACAGCTTGTGTTATGGGTACTAGACAACTGATACTTATATATTTCTAAATACGTACATAAATTACACCCAGTGTTCGAGCGCATCGATGATTCATTCATTCGGTCAAGTCATTCATCACTCAACATTCGTTCGCCAGTCGTGCGCCGTAAACGACCAAGCTAACACTCTCATGTACCGTTAAAAAATATCATTGTAAAACCACATTATACGCAATTATTTGGAGTCAGATTTTATTCATTTGGAATCCTGGATCAACCCCGAGCCCAAACACCCAGACACAGAACAAATGATTGTGCTCATCACACAAACATTTGTCCTGGGTGGGAATCGAACCCACGACCACCGGCACAGCAGTCAGGGTCAATAACAACTATATAGATCAACAGGCCAGTGCCAAGATATTATCCCTTTATGTATGTGTGAAGGTACTGAAAATCTGAGGAGCTCGTGGCTAAATAAGTACAGCCGCACAGGCCGATCTTCTGGATTAAGCCGTGCTTGCCGTGGTTGGTCTGTGGATGGGTGACCATCAGTGTCATAGCGAGTTTCCTCCGTGCCTCGGAAAGCACTTAAAGCCGTTGGTCCCGGCTGTCATTTGTAGATCTTTAACAGTCGTTACTGTTAGTCAGAAGCTCTAAAGTCTGACAACCAGTCTTACCATAGGGTATGGTATTTCCCAGTTACTGGGTTTTGGAGGTCTGACAGGCAGTCACTCCATGTAAAATACTGATATCCAGTTGAATCTTGTTTGACTGGTAGCCGACCCCAATATAGTTGGGAAAAGGCTAGGCAGGTGATGATATGTGAAGGTACTGGCATCTCTTTGAGACGCGCGTGGAACTCTATGCGCCGTTGGCCCGGCCTAGTTCTATGGTGCCTGCCGTGGTCGCAGGACCGTCTGTAAAGGACAATGTGGATCTGGAACTCAAAGGTTAATTGAAGGAACAGAGTGAACTTTTAGACAGTAATAGTCTGACAGTTCCTTCCGCTCCACTCAGTGCAGGAGGATTCATTTGAAGCTTTTTCCAGCAAAAAAATCATTGTAGTTCAGTGTACTTGTGCCATGGTTGTCAATGTTAAGGTAAAGGTAATTTCTTTTTTCTTCTTATCTTATTAAAAGAATTTGTTCTCAAACAACGCAAAGTGATAAAAAAGACTTAATTAAATTACAAGACATTATAATACGGATCAGTCGCGGCAGCTTTTGAAATTATTAAACATGAAGTTTAATTTAAAGTTTTTGATGTAGGTACTTGTGATCTTTTTAAAGAAACAATAATTATATGATATTACGAGCAGCGATTATTTTATTTCTTGTAACTTTGTCACATAGCTAAATGTTTATTTTAATAAAAAATATTTGTTAAAGTTTCCCTGGAAACTACCGAAAAATATTTTAATGCCTTTGGTTGCTACTGAGGCTGGCACAACTTTTCACGTTTTTGTGACGTAGAGTAAACGGGAACTTGGACGTCAATTATAAGGAAAATAAAGTCTTCGTTTGTACATTACATGCTTTTTCCATTTTCCGTACAATATAGTACATCATCATCTGCCTATAATGTTCCCACTGCTGGGACACAGGCCTCCTCTCTGAGAGAGGGAGTGGGCCATAATCCACTACGAGAGCGCAGTGCGGATTGGTAGATGTCACATATCTTCGATTTTTTGGTTCTAGGACAAGCCGGTTTCCTCACGATGTTTTCCTTCACCGTTTTGAGAGCAGTGGTGATGAAATAAATTACACAAAGT
This sequence comes from Agrotis ipsilon, assembly GCA_028554685.1. Classification (NCBI taxonomy): domain Eukaryota; kingdom Metazoa; phylum Arthropoda; class Insecta; order Lepidoptera; family Noctuidae; genus Agrotis; species Agrotis ipsilon. The sequence continues at coordinate 17,009,522 of CM052962.1, read as the reverse complement.
AATGCGCCTGGTGCGGGTTCGAACCCACGGCCTACAACTCGTAAGTCGGGACCGATACCACTGGGCCACCTCTGCTCTCACTTCGAATACGCTGTAAGCAAAATAAAAAAATCTTGTGATAAGGAATCTGAATTTTAAAAAGATGTCATTCATGTTTACAAACCGTATAGGTACAAACGTAAGACAGGCAACTATGAGAACACACTACCCACGCATGATTTTCGCGAACAAAAAAGTACTTACATTCACCTCGTTAAATAAAGGGACGTTTCACATCATATTTGCGGTGAGTGTACATATTGCTACCGTCCGGAATACGGGAGGAATGGTTTGATTCAACATAATCGTGGTTAATTATGGTTTCGTCGACCATTTTTGTTGTTTTTGTAAATTTATTTCGGTAGTTTGTATGTAACTCGTAACCGAAACTGTTGCGACTGTTGAATTAAGGTATCTTTAATACGTTATTTCATCGCTCTTTTTGTGGACAAAGCGGACAGATTAAAGAGCAGTTTCTACCCATACCTATAGGAAAAAGGCGTTAGTTTATGTATCTAATTCTAATTCTTTGTAAACCAAAAAAACACTGGCCCTAACATGTGGGAACAATAGAAAAAGACACTTAAAATTAAAACTCTCTGCGACAGCTACCAGGCACTCATAAAACCGAAGATACCAAACTCATAAAATCACCCTCCAAAGCTCTGCCATCAAAACGCTAACCACGGTACTAACTGATTGGATCTAGCTCCTACAATGAACTACGCTGCGTCGTTCGGCTTCGCTTAATTGCAGCATATCGAGTCCGTTGTGTGATTAATGGGCGTAGACAGCTTCTATGTGGAGTTTGAAATATTAGGCGTCCGAGAGTTCCCATTACAGGATATATTGTAGGTTTGCAATTGCGAAGATTATGCAGTAGAGGGCTGTTGGCGTGACGATGTAACTCCTTCAAGATCTACTGCCTTGGTAAGCAGACGGCTAACCAATATATTTTTTTAGAGAAACTAAAACACGATTAGCGATATGCTTTCGGAGTGGTCCCATATTCACCAGTCAAGCTCTGATGATTGGATCCTGGAGGAATCGAGGGCAACCCTCAAATTTTATAGGCCCACATATAGTTTTTCGCAAATCTTATGCTTAATTTAAGTATTTGCGTATGGTAATCATAATTTTATGAAGCGAGCTGATGATGGAAGGTTACACTCCTTAACAGTAAGGGAGAGGCATCGACTGATTTAGGTTTGTGTTCGCTTATCTCTGGAACTACAAGTCCGATTTAGTCATTCTTTTTTTGTTATACTAGGTATTGTTCAACTAAGGAACACTGCAAGTTTTATCAAAATCGGTTCAGTAGTTTTTGAGATAGCGGAATTTTATTAGCTAATTTTGTAACATGAGCGAGTTATTACCGTTGCTACGGATTACAAAAATTCTAGTGCCCACATGTAAGAAAATGATGTACATTGACATTGGGTTTTGAAATCTTTAAACTAAAGAGTAAAATAAAACTTTTTTTCAAACTTAACTTAGAATATTAAGAACTGGCATAGCCAGTTCACCCACTAGGATAGCAAGATTACTAGAATTGGATTATCAGATTCAAAAAAAGTTTTCTCAAATCTGACTTTTTAGTTCATGAGATAAGCGTTTAAATAAAACAAACAAAGAACCAAAAACCAGATTTATTACGTTGAGTAAGATAAACTCTTTTAAACAAATTAAACAAAACATCCATAAGAAAGTACCCAGGCATCATGACTACAAAACAACTTAATAAATCGTAGGACGAAAGAAAAATAATCACGCGCCATGTAACAGCACAAACTTCCTACTCGCGGAGTCATTACCAGGAATTCAGCCCGATTGTCGGCCTACAGGCAGCCCCCCAACGGCGGGCGGACGTGATCCCCGTGGAATATTCTTACACACGCACTGTCCGGTACGTGACCATCCCTGTACTGGGTACCAGGGAGTTAGTAACGAAAGGAGTGTTTATTTCTTGTGAAAGAAAATAATATATTTGGACAAGCAAGGGATTTACATTTTACTGGGAATTTTTATAACATAAAAATTACAGTTCGGTGAAAAAGAATAAGCAGCGTTTGAATTTAATATTATGTATGGATCATCTCATGTTGATGTCACTTCAAGAGCAGTACTTGCAAAAACGTCCTAAACTTTTGGTAATCAATGTTGAAGTTTCGTTTATGGACGCAACATTGTTCTTTGATGGTACTCACAATGTGTTTTGTGCCGTTCACATCGTCACTCCATTTTTTACTACTTCACTGTTGCGCGAAAAAGTTTTATGGGTCCCAAAGAGTTAAGTTTCTTTTAGATACGTGCGGCAATGCAAAATCAATTGCTGGAACATTTTTTTGGTGCCTTCACTTTGGTACGGCAGTTGGTATACCTTTTTTTGTGGATGAAGTCCTGGTACGTAATAAGTGCAATAAAGTGACTGATATTATTATATTATTCCAGGATCAGAGAGCTTCTGTGCTTGGTTTTCCAACTAAAACGTATATTATACTAGCTGTTACCAGCGGCTTCACCCGCTACAACTCGAAAATTATCCCACAGGAACATAAAATCGGCATAAAAACTATCCTATGTGTTAATCCAGGTTATAAACTATCTGTGTACCAAATTTCAGCTAAATCCGTTCAATGGTTTTTGCGTGAAAGAGTAACAAACATCCATCCACACATACAAACTTTCACGTTTATAATATTAGTAGGTGGCATATAATATTCCTTGTCCTCAGTATTTTTACATAATAGACAGATTTACTTTCACATTTCAAATATTTGTATCGACATCCCTTTACGTATTTTTCTAGAAAGATCCATCATTATCTATATTTTCTAGCTAAAAAGCCGCGATGTATTTTTAGTAATATTTATTAAGAAAAAAATCCAATGTTTGTCTGAGTTCAACGTAAAGGTTATGTTTCATCAGAAAATATCTACATTTTTTGCCTGAACAAGAACTCGGGTTTTAGTGTGTTCATGAAAGTTTTTCGGGTCGTTTATTTAACACAGGGCAAAAGAACAATGTGGAAGGTTCCAAGTTTCTTGATTTATGTTCCTGAAATCTGGGCTGAAAAATTATTTCTCTATTATAAGTTTATAACGGTAGTTATTTGTCCTCAAAAATCTAGTGTTCCCTTGTGAAAATCAATGATGGTAAAAATACTATTTACTTTTAGTTTCTTCATTGATTTTCGAAACCAGAAAGTGGCATAAACTTATAAAAAACCAAGAAAAATACTTGTGAAATAAAATCATAGCCAACCATATCTCGCCAACGAATCTGTTATAATTTCTTGCCAACCAAAGAATAAACGCGGTTGAAAAGGAAATCTTATAGTGTCATCGTGTTTATCTTGTCCTCAAGTTGTGCGTACTTATGGAAATGGGTCAAACTGGGTGAATGGGTGATAGTCCAGCTATTTGTCACTGCTAACCCATTATCTTTATATTTTAAGCTCGTATTTTATTCTCGCATTCCGTTTTGTGGTTAACAGACAGTGATAGGAGTAAACTTGCTTTAGGTAAGATTTAATGCAGCTTCAGATAATCTATAAAGTTAAAGGAGATAAATTTTTTTGGGCCTTTTCTGAAAGTCAACGCCATAAAAAAAAATTGGTACCTATGGATAGTACTAGTCATTTGGAGCAATAGTTACTACGGCACAAAAGTTGTAGGATTACTCTCGGCCAAGTTATACAAGTTCGAAGATTCGTAATTTTCATAGATTTTTTTAATTTCTGAAAGAGCCGATAATCACCAAATAATGATGAAAACTAGCGACTTCAAGCAATTTAACATAAACTAGGCACTTCGGCACTTCCAGAAAAGGCCCTAAAATGTATGGAGCGTGAATGTTCTCCTTTACGTTTGGTTGATACTTCAAATATTATGTATTATCATTATCTTATCTATACTTTCTACTACTACTAATTGGGTCGACGATACATGTTTTTCCTTCCATTGTTCCATGTCTTAGATAGCTCTTATATTTTTAAACAAACATTGGACGTTATATCTCTATACTTCATATTTTATACAATAATATAACATACAGACTAAACAGAGCCAAAGCTTACGAAAGCGAAGATAATGTAGTCTCGTAATACCAAGAGATAAAAAAGAAAAATAAGTTACTATGCAAAATAAATCCATAGAAACGTCAACAAAGCTACGACGATAATATAAATACTCTTTTCAATAAAGAAAATGTTACAGCTCCAATATCTTATAGACATCAAACCAATATCAGCACTTCGGTACGTATTGAATCTTACGGCATTATCCGTTCCATCATCAAATCAGACGAGTTCCTCAGATATAGTGCATCTCAAAGACTTCTAAGTGCAGACCTACGCTATTCCTCTTGTGAGAGAAATGAATGCAATCTTCTTTCTCAACTCCTTTACGTTCATTTTCATAAAACTCTTCATATAAAAGCACGGAGATTTGACTCTGACAAACGAGACTTGGCTCTTACTTTATTGAGTGGAGCTAAACTTTAAATTCATTGAAAAATCGCGCTTGAGGTTTCAGTTCCGTTGTTCTCGTAACTACTACGCTTGTTACAACGTCCGGTTTGCATACCGCATTCAAAAGTTGACCCACATATACTATGTAGCGGTAAAATGTTTACAATATTGCCTATTTTGATAGCGGCGCAATTACCATTTCCTCGTTTTACAACTTGGGAGTCTGATAAGCACTAACTCTCCAACAGGATCTTAAACCGGAGACACTATCGGAGATACGACAGTTTTATGATCTAGATATAAACCCACATCTAGTCCTGATTCTGCATTACATTTATGAACCTGTTCATATCATAAGTATGTCTATATTATTTTAACAACCTCTCTCAGACTTGGAATGCCATCAGAAACAAAACTCAACCGAGATTGTTGCTCAAAAAATATGACTATAAAACAAATCTGAAGTGGGTGGAAACTGTGAGCTCCGAGACGGAACACTCATAAACTAGTAGCAATACGGTGGAGACATATTTTCGCGCGCAATTGAAGTACACACACACAGGCACACGCACAAGACAAACAGCATTTACGTAAATGAGCGTCTCAAACGACGCGGAGTCTATTACATTGGCCGACAAAATTCGTTGGGGAAAGAGCAAAAAAACACAGACAAAAGCAATGACATTTATCTAATTACGGGATCGCGATAAGGGCGCGTGAGGGGGTGAGAAGGAGGAAATTTGAGGAGGGCAGGGGAGGTGCAGGACTGGATGCTGTGCCGCAGTCGACTGAAGGCATCCGGCCCATCCGCACGTCTGAACGTCTCGATTTTCGCAGTCGATCTCGTGTTGCGAAAAATTCTTCTCGTGGATTTCGTGCGTGTTTTTGAATTAGCTCATGGCTTCAAATGTGTTTTACGTAATTAAAAGTTAGAATAGTGACAAAATGGAATAATGTTTGATTAAACATGTGAAATGTATAGTGAAGGAAAAAGTTTTTGCTGTGTTACGGATATTTAGTTTTTATTTTCAAGATGCCAGTACTTCTAGTTTTTGGACTTTTTGTGGGTAAGTTTAGAACTTTTTTACTATTTATTAAATCAATAGAAATAAGAAACTACTTTATTATTTTTAATTATTCAAACCGTTCTCGTGAAATGTAGAATTTCCATACAAATCTTTTTTTACAAGAAAACAAGGAAAAATGATAGTAGCGTATCACCTTCGCTTGTTGTAAAACTAGAGTAAGAATGGATTTATTGCTAATAACCAAAAAAAAAGCAAGAGGTTACCGCCCTGTGCCGTCACTGATTGTTGAAATTTAAATAGCGTAATTAAAAGGATACGGGTTATTTTATGATTTAAATTTATTACTAATCCGTTTCTATAACCGTTTTACACTACATTTTGTTATTGATTTTTATGATGAGAAACTCTAATTTGATTTTTTATTAGCAGTAAGCGTGTTAAAAATATCATTAAATTTCTTGCAATCGTTCAACAGATACCCACCGCGCTAATTTATTGTCTATCATTGATTTTTTATTCGGTGTTTTAATCGGCTTTTTTTAGGGGTATGAAAATCGAATGAGTCCTTTCACCCTGGTTGGTAGTATGGTCCCGTGTTAAACATTTTCTGCCTGAAAAACACCCTGTTTGTCATGCCCTTCGCGTTCCAAAGCCGTCTTTTGCTAAGACGGTTTCGTGAAATCTAAGTATGATGGCAGATTTAGCCCCTTCTTACAAAACGCGACGCAAATCTCGGGTACCTTACGACTTTGATATCCATTGACGCGTGCCTCTTTATGAACCTCTATGGATTTATTTTGGATTCCAAAGTCGTAAAGTATTGGAGGCTTGCGTCCCTTGTAAGAACGGGTTAAAATGTCTACTTAATTTAATCGATGACTGTTAAGGCAGTCGGAGAAGATGAAATAAGAATACTGTATGAAATTGGAAGGAAACATTGGATACTTCTGTCTAGAAGAGACAAGCATACTTCACTGTCAACCACATGAGGTATTCCACATAGGGGCACATGGCACATACGAAAAATTGTGACAGGAGCCTTATGTGGAATGATAAGGTGCCAGTAGCTCAGGTGCCATTGTCAGTGCTGGTGCTCTATTTGGAATACTTCAACCACATCTTCGCTTACCATATGCGAGATATTGGTCAAACGAGACACACATAAAATGACAGTAGCTAAAAGAACTTTCTACTTCATCATCATCAACCTATAAATGTTCCCACTGCTGGGACATAGGCTTCCTCTTTCTGAGAGAGAGTGGGCCATAATCCATCATGCGGGCCCAGTGCGGGTTGGTAGATGACACATGTCTTCAAGTTTTTGGTGTTAGGACATGCCGGTTTCAAAATACACAAAGTAATGTAATGCCCGTGGCTGAGTTTGAACCCATAACTTATAACTCGTGAGTCGGGACCGACACCTCTAGGCCAGCAATTACGTAGAACTATTAAGTATTTTGTGCCATTGCTCACAATGTATCTATTCCTTCTTAAAGCCGATTTCAGACTTCGCTATAACATAGAAGAATAGAGTATATAGCTCATAGCACAACAATATTGCTCCATACATTGTTATGGACACGTTTACATTGTACTGTACTATACAGGGTGTAAGGGACAGCCCTCCACAAACTTTTAGTCACCATACAAATTTATAAACTTGATTGGACAGTTTGTATGGAGATGCCGATTTTTTTTTCATATCCTAAAAAAAAATTGTATTATTTGCTTGCTAGAATTAGGTCCTCCTTAGCTATACTTTATAGCACAAATAGTATAGCGTCGTCTAAAATCAGCTTAACACTTCACACAAATGTTCTTAGTGATTGTTGAATGAATGAACGAATATGTAGGTGTTCAATTGTTGGTTGAGTGACCGTGATGAATGAGATTACGGACGGAAGCAATGTTCTGTAATGACTGCGGAATTTTAAACTAGGTATCCTGCCACTTACTGATAGGATAATGGAGATGTTTTCATGAATTTTGGGTTTGTGCTTGATTCTATTATAAATCTTAAGTCTCGTGAAGATGGTCGCGGGAGTCACTAATTACCGTGATCCCAAAATGTAAAGGGCTATTGAAGGACACCGTGGATTTTAGTCAGTGCGAGTCTGACATCCTTCCAGATCTGCCCTGGGTGGTAGGACTTATTTGATGATTTTACCACGCTAAAAAAAGTCTCGTAAACTTCCTCTCTTTACTTTACGAGACTTCAAAGTAATAGAACGTTTACTAATATCTTGATTTTTCCTTCGGCTTAAATGAGGAGTAAATTACAGTATCATTTACAATGTCTGTGTATAGAGTGGAAGAAGAAATCATATTGCGCGGACCCCAAAGTAAAATGGAATGTGGGCAGGAAGATGATGATGATGATTATGCCTTCAGTTTCACCCACGTGTTAGTCACTATTGTAGTCTTATCAATACCCTATAACTATTTATATTTATTACTTTCACATGTAAACCTTAGCTGGTAACCGAAAGACGCTAGTAGAAAATTGATTGTCGGCGTGGTGGCCTAAGCCTGCCTGGCTCATTTTCAGTAGTGGACATCTACCGGCTGATGATGATGATAAAATCCCTCATACAGGTTACTTATCGTTTCTTTGGTTTTCTACATTTGCTTCTATATACCTACTAGTAGCAAAACATGCGTTTGGCCTAACAACTAGTCGATTTTTTAATTGTACCGCTGTAGGAGGAATCTTGCCTAATGGTAAGCGATGATGTAGTTGATGATGAAGCATGCTTGCTTATAGTCTTGACTTAAAGACCTCAAGTTTGTAGCTATCAGGAAATACATTGAATATTTATGATGACTTGCAGTGAATAAAAACAGATGTAGAATTATATTCCAATTGGTTACGTTAAACGTATTTTGTGATTTATGGTGTGAAACCACTTGCAATTAATTTCAATGATTTATTCAGCTGTTTCATGCAATCATAAATAATTGAGGTCCTAGAGTTTTACAAGGACTTCATTTAACTTTTACTGCAGCTTATGATTAAAAGGTTTAGTCTATGCTAGACAAGCCTTGGCTCACCAAAGGCCTCCTCCAAATATTTCCAAGAGTTTTTATCATGCGCTTCCTCAAATCAGCCATCACGGAATGCGTCCGGGTCCTCGCACCACATCTTTCTTGGACTGCTTCGGTGTTGACGACCATCTCGAGGCACCACATAATAAACGATCACATCTTCATTGTTTTGGACATTGATTTACATACACAACCATATGTGAGAAAGGTATTAGAACTAGGAATTTTGTGTAATGACAAAAAAGGTGTGAAATGACACAAAATGACAAAAATGGTACAAAAGGTCAGCAGCTAGAAAAGGTCACTTTATCTGAAACATAATAATAATGCATTGCGATGAAAGTAAAATGAAATATTGCTCTAGCAACCGAGTAAATAATGGGTGTTATCAAGCTTATGGGAGAGACCTTTGCCCAGCAGTGGCACAATAATAGTCACCAAAAAAATCGAGTAGATAATTGTTAACGATTAACTCACCGACTTGGTTATACATTTTATTTGTAGACAGCATTAGGACTAATTACAATGAAGACCCTTTAATTTAGTTTTAATTTTTATGTAGATTTAGGTTCCATTTTTAACCGACGAAAAAAAAGGAGGAGGTTCTCAATTCGACATGTATTTAGTTAGGTTGTTTTATTCGACACAGTTTCACAGATTTTATACCTATTAGTAAATGGTATGAGGTTGTTGAACTGGAGTAGATTGACGACAAGCAAAAAAAACCATTTGGATAAAAAAAAAACTGAATGTAACTAACGTTGCACATTTTTAAAACCGCGTTCTATCACTCTCAATTCCTAACGATTGGCAGACATAGAGTGGCGCTAAATCAATTAACTAATTGGTGGTGCAATTTATTTACTTTACTGTACCGCTGATCCGATTTCTATTCATTTTGGTACAGAACCCTAGAATATATACATGTTACGGTAAGAGTGAATAATTGAAGATTATTAATAATTATCTATTATTATTAATAATTACCGAAAGTAGAGGTTAAAGTGATTAATTAATCACATTTGTCGGTTTTTATTAATAATTTGACCCTAGTGATAAATGTAATAAGTAAACTTCCTTCACAGTAGCAAGTCGACGGAGCCCCGCTCCGCGGAGCTCCTACTTCTGCGTGGTTAAAAAAAAATAACCACGAAGAGGATGGCGGGGTCTTTCAGACTCGGCCATCCTCTTCTAACCTAAATTGTCCGAGTCGGGGTGCCAGCAAGTCCCGAGGTTAGGCCTAGTTCTAACCGGCTAAACCTAGGTGTAACCGACCACATGCGGTTAAACCTACGTGTACTTATCTTCAGTTAGCACTAGGTTTAGCCGTTTAGTTTATTAATTTTATCACTTTTACCAATATGTGTCGTGAATTATTAATAATTACTACTAAAAGTAATAAATTTCGATCGTTTATTCACATTTACCAAAACATGTGGTTTTTATTAATAATTTTGTAAAAATATTAATAATTTTCAATTAATCACATTTACCGTGCTCCATACTAGAAATTCCTAGTATGGAGCAAAGTTTCAAAAATATGTATATGTACATATTTTTGAAACTTTGCTCCATACTAGGAATTTCTCCTGTGCCGTGGGTGCGTTTGCAAACTTAGAAACTCGCATACACAAACGCCCAGACCCGAAACAACTACTTGTGGATCACACAAATATTTTTGCTCCGTGCGGAAATCGAACCTACGACACGCAACGCAGCAGTCCTATGGGTCAGGCACTACGCTAACCGTGTCCTCAAATAGAATACAGTGATAAAATCAAAATCAAATAATTTATTTCAAGTAGGCCTGCTAGAGGCACTTTTGAATTTTCAAAAGACAATTAGTTAACATAAAATAGTTATAGCTACAGTCCCAGTTACAAGACATAAAAACGAGTGAAAGTACCGTAGGTGGGCTATGGATATGGCATAGGCTATGTAACCTTTCATCAAAATTGTATTCTACTATGTTTTAGATTTTGAAATGCTCATTTTTAGAAAAGACAACTTAGGTATTATTTTTATATATTATTCATGTACGATTAGATGTGCGATCGAAACGTTTTCCCCTTTTACATAGAAACCTAGTACTATCAAGTGAATCGTCGCTGTAAAGTACAATTTTGTTCCATGAAAGAAGCTTTCCGCTGTAAAAGGAATGTTGAAAGCATCGCTTGGGAAACTAAAAAAGTAATTTTTCCACTTCTCTTCCACTTCAGTCGTTTTGTGGTGTCAAGACGAACAGACTACTTCATCACTTCAGGGGCGAGGGTTTTAATTAATGCAGTTGAATTTTCTATTTTTTTTCCTATTCGTTCAGGATCTTATTAATCGACATTCAGTTACCATTTCTTCTCTCTTTGAATTTTGAAATTCTAATAGTTTTGAGTACCAGGATTGCAGCATTGCTAGGTGGTTTTGCTTCATTAGTTCGGGTACTATAAGTATTTCAATACCATCAATCAATTAGAGTTTCAAGTTTGTTAAACTTTGCTTGATGTAGGTATACTATCTGGATCTGCACATGTGTCTCCCAGGAGACAATAATTAAATCAACTTGAGACTAATTAAATCACTCATTTGCAATAATCTCTTCTACTGCATTACTAAGCGGGGGACACACAGCTAAGAGTTCAAACATGAGTTACGACTCATGTCATCTGTGAGTTTTAACAGTAAAAAAAAAGTGTGTAGTCAGTAGAAAACAATAGTATGTACGCAGCATAGCACCAAGAGAACCAGCAAGCAATTTTGACTCAGATGCAGCACTTTTTTGAACTTCAAATTTGTATGGAGTAGTCCCTCAAAAACCGTTCTTCCATTATTTTCGTAAAATCTTTATTTGTGAGAAGAAGTAACACAAATAACTCCAGAGCTACCAACATATTTTCCTATTATAATACAAATACCCAAAAACTTATAACTAAGATACAAAATAATATTGCAATTGTACTCTAAAATCAACAAGATTAGCATCTGTAACTGAACTAGCCTGTGCCTGCATTTTGGATACTAGCGCTAATACCCTCTGGCTAATTCAAAAATATATAAGTTAGAAGAACTTGATTCCATATGAGATCGAACCCTTAGTTATAAATGACAGATAAGTAAAATGCAAGCAACCTAAAATCTAAATACTGTGTAGATAAAGTAGCAATAATCTCCCTTTACTGCAAAAAAAAAATTAACTTATTTGCAACTGGAGAAATAGAGATCACTCAGTTACTAAGGATACAACTCTGCTGGCGTAAATATCTGCCGTTTAAAAGAAACTTTTATATTTTTTCCATAGCGTACTATGAAAAAAAAAATAGAAAAAAATATTTTCCAAGAATCTAGATACCAATATTTTCCTCTCTGTTCAACGTTTGATATAAACTTGTCTACTGAGAAGTTCTCTTTACTGTAGGTACATTAACTTTTCGTTCGCCATTTTATCGTTGTTCGTAGTGAGGCGTGTAAGAAGCCAGCCATGTGCGAGCGATTAGGTGTTCATCGAAGATTAGTCAACCCCGAGGTGTTGATCTTTGATGTTCAATTTATGGACACGTGAATCCTGGGGGCCAAATCTCGGTTTTAGAGATGGTGTCGAACTCGACAAAAAAATCTAATGACGTCACTTTTTCCACAAAGGATACTGAACTCTAACGTTAGCCTTCGACAAATGGCGAATTTGACATCCCCAGAAAAGCAACTTTTAAAATTTCTCGAAAAAATGACGTCATTAGAAAGTTTTGTCGAGTTTGACACCATCTCTAAAACTGTGAATTGCCCCCCTGCGCGTTGTATAATATTTTTGTGTATAAAATCCCATATTTCTAAACATGATAAAAAAGGTAAACGAGCCCACAATCGAGATGAAATCTAGGATTTTATACATGAAATTAGGTAACATTGTACAAAAAATATAGTAGAGGAGCTAGTTCTTAAATATCAAGTTATATTGAAATGTGTTCAACGAAACGAACTCAAAGCAATGATGATGACTGCATTGAATCGTATAGGTATTTAAGGCAAAGTTGTAGAATTGTTATTGAAAAAGTGTGATATTCAATATTTTTGAAACTAGAAGGAGCTTTATCAGTTGTGGTAATATACACGGTCTTTTGGCTTTTTCTAAGGTCTCTCCTCCACCACTCACCCTCTTTAATCGTTTCGTCCTCTTTAATCGGAAAATTGAGGTATCCCACGAAGGGCACCCGCTGACAATGGCACCTGAACTACTGACAATTTATCTCTTTCACATAAAGGAAAAAAAGAAAAAACGTTTATTGACACATGCCAGAAGTACACAACATAAAAAAAGGAACTTTAAGAATATTTAAGAAACCTGAACTTACCTAAACCTCAAATAATACTGTGTGCCACACGGCTGCGTCAAATAGACCCAGTTCAGCAAATTCCGGACAACGGGTGTCCGACGCTGGTTTTCAACTGAGCCTACGTGGTGAGCGTATGGATGGGGATAAGGTTCCTGTCAAAAATTTCGCAGGTGCCAGGTGCCTTAAGTGTGGTGTAAGCCCACGGCGTCGGACGTCAGTACAAGTCTGACAGTCCCTCCCGCCCTGCCCGGGGTTGGAGGACTCATTTGATGATTTTACCAGGCTAAAAAAATAAAAAAAGGTGCCTTATGTGGAGTACTTGTGAAGATTTCCCTATTAAATTTTCACTAGGATGATCATAATTAGGACTATAGATAGATGCAATTAACCTCATATTGTAGTAGTGTCGTGAGCAACTATTGTTCATACTATCACAAGCAGCTGGTGGCTAGCATCTGACTGCTACAGCTGTGACGGAAGTTCATTAAACCTACCCCTAACATTAGTGACAGCTAAATGGCTTATAATGCAGGGGCCGAGACCTTATAACGAGTTTTCAAGTTTTTTACGACATAAATTGAACTTTGACGTTAATCTGATGGCCAGATTAGTTCCTATTTAGCACATTAAAGGCGCTCATTCATTTCCCATACAATTTGTCCAAGTACTCATTTTGAAGGACACCGTGGATTTTAGTCAGTACAAGTCTGACAGTCCCCATTTGATGATTGTACCACGATAAAAAAATACTCATTTAAAAAAACAACCATTGCCCCACATTAGGAATTTCTTCCTGTATCGTGGTTGCGTTTACAAACATAGAAACCCATATACACAAACACCCAGACCCGGAACAACTACTTGCAGATCATACAAATATTTGTTCCGTGCGGGGATCGAACTCGCGACACGCTGCTTAACAGTCGATCGCTCGGTCACTGCGCCAACCGTGTCGTCTTCTACGAATAACACTGTACAGCTAAAGATATAGAATGCTATAGGGCCTCGGTTAGTAGATGTCACATGTCTTCGAATTTCTGGTTCTTTCGTTCATATCCTCAAAAAGTTTTTCTTCACCATTATTTTAAGAGTGGTGATAAAATAAATTATACAAAATAATTCGGTAGGCTTTTCTTTCAATTTTACGAGACTATTATATATTGGTGAAATTTTAGTCAGTCTGACAGTCCCTCCTGCCCTGCCCTGAATGGTCACATAATTTATGTATTTACCACGCTTACAAAACTAGTGAAAATCTTATTGTTCAAAATGATTGGACAGTATTATTTATATCAAAAATATGACAGTTTTAAAGTCCAGAACACCTCAATCAAACGTTTAATTGAGTCTTGCCAGTTAGATATCGTACCTAAACTATGTAGACGAACGTTTCGGGCTTTGATTGGCAATTTACCTGCGACCTTCTAAATTCTAAACTGAGTAAAGGCACTTCAAACTTTGCGAACAGAACTAACTGGAGTTATTGAAGAGTAGGTTCTTCTACTAAGTAGTTATAGATAACTGCTTTTTAGTTAAGATAAGAGACGCCGCATTTATAGTTATCTATATTTAGTTCCCTTCAAAATGGCTGAGCTGAGTGCTGATGCATGTGTCATATTCGTGAACAGCTGTCAGTCGTGACTGGTTATCTCTTGGCTGCCACGGTTTATTTTAATTGTTTATAATTTTATTGAATTGTCTTTTTTGAAATAATTTCCAATGGACACTTTTCACTGTTCTATGTATTAAGGTAGGTTGCGCAGGCATGCGGGCTGCGAGTAAAAGAGTGAGTCGCTGTCCGACCAAGGACCATGCCCGGGTCGACGGCGCGTTGTGTTCCACGCGGGCCTCAAAGAGTGTCAGCATAATGGTTTTGATGAAACGGTCCATGCAATATTGAAAATTTCAGAAAATACCTACTGGTTTCTAGAAATATCTGAATCGATGTACGTCTACTAAAAAACAAGTAAAATACGTCTCGCAAAGAGTCACAACGGTCAGAATCTATATAAATATGGCTCTCCCATCAGTCAATGAGTCCAAAATTGAACACGTCAATTATAAGTTGGCTTTTAAAATAAAGTTGTATGCATTCTGTTTTCCCGTTTGATTGGTATTGATGACCAGAGTGATTGAGTGCATATGAGGTATTTCAGTTTTTTTTTCTGAAATCGTAACGAGCTTGTAATAGTTTTTGGGTGTGGTTAAAAGTTTCTATGTTATGAGCAGGGAGTCCTACTTCTTGTCGCTGTTCCATCCTGATTTCCATAGGAAAAATCATTGATATTTATGCAAACAGATGATGATTCATCTGTTTCATTCATTATTACTGCCGCGGTCTACAATGACTACTTTGCTGGTCGCGCTGATGACGGCCGACAGCGCAGCGTAGCGCAGCTCCAGGACACAGCGACACAGCGCGGTCAGCGTTCAGCACTTGATGGACTAGCTGAGATAAACGCCGAGGCCGTAGGTCGAAGCCTTTACAGTGAGGACAGCAAGGGCTGCAGTAATAATGGCCAAGCTGGAAGTTCTAGGGCATAGCTAGGTTTGCTCGAGGCAATCAAAGCGTGACCAGCGAAGCAGTCATAGTGGGACAAGGCTTGAATAGTGCTTTACTCAAAAATGAAAGTACCTAACCTAAATAAAACCTGCAAGTAATTAAATAAAATAAATATTAAAAGTATTAAAACGTCAAAATAGCAGCCAGGTATGTTTTTTTGCCGGCCTGTTAGAGCGACCAGCAAAACTTTGCTGGCCACTCTTTGAAACAGAACGGCAAGGTCCACTTTGCTAAAACAAGGTTGTCAAAATAATTACAAAATTACATGCATTTTTGAGTAAAATTTTATTATTGACTATTATGGAGCATTCTTACAATTTGTGTATAATAGTTCGATATCCCAGCCAAGTAGAGTTTTATATCCCAGCTATGAGAAAGTTATACGCTAGTTTTACTTGGTACACCATGCATCACCTACCAGGAACACAGAAACGTAACGATGTATTAGTCATCCAGTCGAACAGGCAAGAAAGTGCTCAAGCGTGTAGTGACCCACATAGTTCGTGCGAGGGTGCAAGCCTCATCGCCACTTATTCACTTTGTGACGATGGTGAGTGATTCGATAATCACTGCCATCCTTATTCGCTTGCTGAATGCATTGTGTTGCCAATTTTTGAAATCGGAATTCAATTTTGTGTGAGTTGAATGGCTGGAAGTGGTTTTTATGTTTATTTGACTGTACGGCATTTTTTAATGCAGAAAGTGGTGTTAATTAGGTGTCAAATTAAAATAACCATCATTTCACATTAAGTTAGCTATCTTCGATTGACTAGACAGCGCTATAGTTTAATTCATATCTAATAATTATTTGATACTTAAGCTTTTTTTACATTTTATTTTAAAATGATTGTGAGTTCATTTTGCAAGCTAAGTGTTAGACCCTTATTTAATTATGTTATAATTATTAATTTTTCTTTTAATATGAATTATTTGGTGCGGTCTCGTTTGTAGATCTGTTTCTTGTTCTTTGGATACCTTTTTTTAAAAAAACGTTGTGTTTAGCCAGTTTAGCCAGACTCACAATAACTTTTAAATCATAAAAATATTTGTCCCGTACGGGTATCGAACCCACGACATTCAGCGTTACAGTAATTCGCTCAGCTTCTGTACCTATGCCGTCAAATTTTGATATGGTCGAGAAGTAAGAAGATATTACAATTTTGTATGATAGATGGCTTATGCGCAGTCGGTTACCGTATTGTAAAAAATTAAATACTATGATACAAGCCATATATCCCTCCCGCCCAGGACGAAACGGGAGGGACTGTCTAAAGACTCGAGACTCGAACTGACTAAAATCCATCGGGATCTTTCAATAGGCCTTTACGTTCCAGGTTCACGGTTATCTGATAAGAAGGTCTGAGAACACCTTTATAGGTACTTTAGAGGTTTACATTATTAATCAATTCTAGTTAACCTGAACACAAGTTCATTCAGCTAATATTCAATGCAATGGTTTGATCTTACTGAGAGTCTGACACCGGCTCAATTTGGTCCTGAGGGAGTATCTATTGACGGAGCAATAATCGTGATATCGGCTTAATTGGTTCAATCAAAGGATAAGATTAAAGAAATTTAGAAGGTCCATATCTCATTGATACAAGTCTACGGTACAGGGCATGGCGTCAATTTATTTTTAGAATAGAATAGAGATTAAAATCATTCTTTTATTCGCTGATTTAATGCTGGTTTAGTAAATATTTTAAGTCAATAAGGGCAATAAATTAATACCTACAGTTGTACCACAAATTATTTATTAAATCTTTTTTTAATAATATTTTCGAATGTAAACAGACATTCACAATCACAACATTTTTGAACGAATAAAAAAACATCATTACGAAAGAATAAAATAACAATAAGAACGCTGAGCGTGTCTATACCGAAAGAGTAGCCAGCTCAGCACTTACTAGGCTCTCAGAAATTGGTAGAAGCCACATTGACAAAACCTCTCGTCACAAAAAACCCGATCTGAGAATTTTCTATTAAATTATTTACCGTATAAAACTCAAATCCGACCCCACAAACCTTCCAAAGAGCGTAAAATCTACCAGGATCTCATAAAATATAGAATATCTAACCGAATTTCATTTCCGAGCATCCACGTCTTGATCCTATAGAAGACTTAAAGCCGAGACCTCAATATCTAGGATATTAGCAGGCCTCGACCTATTTACTGACAGTTTGGAAGCCATCGGCACGTAGATAGCATTAATATATAGCATTATATACAGTGTGACAGATTCAACGGCCGGCCTTATCGGCATTGATAATTATTATGTTCGGATGGTGTGTTCGAACATTAGTCAGGCGTGAATTAGTGTAAGGGTATGTTCACTGAGTCAATTTGGTTAGCTCACTTCATTGCAGACTTTGTGTCATCCCTGAATTTTACTAGAGTAAAAAGAAAACACATTTTAAATTAAAATAAATAATAGGTATTGTAGGAATATGGTGTGTTTTAGTCAGTACGAGGCTGATAGTACCCGGGAGCCTGAGTTATTTAGTATTTTCCCTACACCAAAAACAAAATCGTTAATATCTAAAAACTGTTCCAGCCATCAAAAAATCAGTCGATAGCCATTGCTGAATATTAAAATAACGTTCTGATCCACCAAACACATCACCAAGTCCACCGTTTCCGTGTTTCAAAAAGAGATTTTTTATTGGAGAATCAAATGTAGCGTATCCTTTATCTTCCAGTTTAATTACTAATTTTACATTAATTATGTTTTATTTTTATTTAGAGCAGTGGTGGCCCAGTGGTATCTGTCCCGACTTACGAGTTGTAGGTCGTGGGTTCGAACCCAGCTTGGCGCATTACTTTGTGTAATTTAATTCATCACCACTGCTCTCAAAACGGTGAAGGAAAACATCGTGAGGAAACCGGCATGTCCAAGAACCATCATATTCGAAGACATGTGACATCTGCCAATCCGCACTGGGCCCGCGTGGTGGATTATGGCTCACTCCCTCTCACAAGAGAGGAGGGCTGTGTCCCAGCAGTGGGAACGTTATAGGCTGATGATGATGATGATGAAGTTTTATTTTTACTGATTAACGTAAATCGGTGGTACATCCTTAGTGGAGCGAGCAGAGATAAGTCACGGTGACGTATGTTAGCCCGTTGTGATTGGACATGACCAGCAAATTTAAGTTGCAAGATGATAATTATTTATTTTATCGAATAAATATAGATGCAGTTATGATGCAGTTTTCCATTTAACATTATACATAGTTTTCCAGCAATGGGAACATTGTATTTTGATTATTGTAATGCCAGTCATTTAGTTTATTAGATTTCCTGCGAGATAAATGAACTGAAATCTGTATCTGAATATCTGGAGGTGGTGAAACAATAGTCATTAGGTACTCCCACAATCTATACTTACTAATATTATAAAGCTGAAGAGTTTGTTTGTTTGAACGCGCTAATCTCAGGAACTACTGGTCCGATTTGAAAAAATATTTCAGTGTTAGATAGCTCACTTATTGAGGAAGGCTATAGGCTATACGGGATATTCCCACGGGATCGGAAATAAAACGGAATATGCGCAGACGAAGTTGCGGGCAACAGCTAGTGTAAGATATGATCATGGTTATAACATTCATGATTTATATTGTAATTTCGATGTATCAGTGTGGGAGTGAATCATTTACTAAATAGTGTCTACCCACTATTAAAACCAATCCGCACTGGGCCCGCGTGGTGGATAATGGCCCACTCCCTCTCTCAGACAGGAGGCCAGTGTCCTAACAGTGGGAACATTTATAGGCTGATGATGGTAATATTAAAACGGGATATTATCTTTTTAATTTGTTGTTTTTTTATTTCGCATAGACTCAATGAGCACTTAAAATATGTAGAAAAATTAGTACAGTTCAGGTTAGTCGTTTCCATGGAGCAGAACAGGCAAGAAACTCCATGGTTAGGTGCCCTTTTTAAAAACAGTTTATTTGTATGTATTAAACATAGACAAGAGAACAGCATAGGGTCGAAAAGAAGAGCGAATTTCTAAACAAAAAATAAATAAATTTAAATAGTATGTAAATACATGTTTCCTAACACCACTAAGATCTAATTTGTATATACTTTTAATTTGTATGATGCGTATTCTAATTTGTTTTTTTCCTACTATTATTATAATCCCTGACTCGGAAGGCAACAAACTTATCGGCCGATTTCCATCGTTGTGTTTAGAAAAAATAAGGTAAAACAATGTAGGTACCTGACTCAAACTGCTCAGGATTATAAATATTTTATGAATACTCTAAAGTTATAAAAATAAAAACTGAGAGTTGAAATAAAAAAGAAATAAGGCTGTATATAATGTAAAGAGCCTTGTAAAGCTTACATGCCTGGGTACTTATTTCTCGTTTCTATGTTAAAGACAGCTGTTTTCCTCATATTTTCTTGCTTTACATGAAAACATCTGGATTTAAAATGAATGTACAAAAATGTTGGCATTTATTTTATAATATGAATCTGATTTCTTTCAGCTTTTCTCTCAGAAAACGAAATCAGAGGTAAACCTAGGAAATAATTTCAAATACCTGCTGTATTACATAGAAGGAAATTATTATTTAGTAAATAAAATATGTCGTGTTTTATTTTAAAAGCTATAAATGAATTCGAATGCCTTTTCCCATTCGTAGTGACTAAATTAGAAAAAAAGACCTAAGCGTTCATGGAATATAAAGGGCAACTGACCGAACATGTGGGATTTTGGTCAGTCACGTTTCATAATCTCTTCTGATCCACCCAGATCGGGAATACTCATTTATTGATTTTACAACCAAAAAATAATTGTTCCTTCTATATAAAAATAACTACGAATTCAAGGGGACCTCATTTAAAACAATGCAACCAAAACAGAGGTCGACAACATTTTAAAAGCTAGTTGGTTTTCACTAGTAGAACACTTTTCGTACAGTTAGTTCCTAATGAATCGTTAATTACACAAAGTTTTTCACAGTAAACAATTGTGAAGCCGAAAAACAGAGTGAAAGCCATTATCACGGCGTAAATAGTTGTTCTTGTTATTGCGAGAAGCTTTTCAATGATTTTGTGAAGAGAAAGTGATTTTTCGCAGAAACGACGAAATAAATGTTTTATTCTATAAATTGTTATGGAATGAAATTATCGTTACTTCATTATATTAATTAATTACGTTTCTAAACGATTCGGGTATTTGGCGATTAAACGAAAATTATACGGGAAACATTTTTTATTTATTTATTGGTGAATTTATCTCGCCAGAGGGGAATCACGCTTGCCTAGAAGTAACTCTCTTTTGTTGTATGTAATGTACAAATACTGTAAAACAACTTTGTATACCATGGAAAGTGAAGGGCTATTGAAGGATCTACGTGGATTTTAGTCCGTACAAGTATACGCTGACAGTATAGGGTCAGTTTACCACGAAGAAAAAGTGTTATACAAAAAATCTGCATCGAAGGATGTGTGGTAGTTTGTCAGTCCGCCCATTTCTAGTATAGTATAGTAAATTACTTCATTTTTAATGTTTGAAAATGTTCACACAACGATATCGTAACGCAATTATAATGTGCAATAAGATTGTTACGCAATTACCCCAAAGTTACAACCCCTGTTCAACATTCGTCAAAAATATTATTATAATAACTCATTTATCAAGTACCCTGTCCATAAATTATTTATTACCATTGTGTTCAGAATTAAATGAAACGTCAATTATTTTATTTGTTGACCCTTAATTAACCAACGGTTACAAATTACAATGGTAAGAGTAATTTACAACCCAACAGGAGTTGTATCATTCACTGTCATGATATAATAATTCCTTTATGTATTTACTGAACTATGAGGAAAAGCTAGTCCTAATACTCGTAATGTTGAACTGTCAACGGCGCGTTGTGTTCGCCCCTTCGTACACTAGACGACGCAAGTCTCCGATACCTTACGACTTTGATATCCATTGACGAGTGCGTGTTTACGAACCTCTATGGATTGTATTGCGATAGTCGCCTGGATACCGAAATCGTAAGGTATCGGAGACTTGCGTCGCCTTGTGTACGAAGGGCCTTCCACGCGCGCCTTAAGGAGTGTCAGCATCATGACGGGCCCTTTTACAAAGAGCCAATGCCTGCCGGGGTTGCGGTACTAACGAATCACCGTGACCACGGAACGTAAAGGTATTTAAGGACACCGTGGATTTTCAGTGAGAGAGTGACAGGAAGTAGTGTGAAAATTACTGGGCGATGGCAGAACAATGTTTGGGAAACACTCACTATTTTCCTTTACAGAGTTTTTCCAGTATTTACAGCGTTTCTTGTATGAAAATATGGAACAGCGTCTCTGGTGTACGAAGAAGGAACTAATTTTTTTCTTGGAAATTGTCAATTTGAAGTTGTCAAAGTTCCAGTTTACTTTACGTCTCAAATACTAAAAACTCGTGCTGACGGTACTGAACTAAGTTATCACATACGAAGGATTTATTTTTTTCACGTAAATAATCATCATTGATTTTAGAGCCTTTCTTAATAAATAATAATCGTATAATTGTCATAGACTGACAATTAACATTAATTCAATTAGCGACCATCTAAAAATCAATAGCAACATTTTTTTTCCTTCTTATTATATTTAAATATTCTTTTCCAAAAACAATAATTGTCCGACCATCTGGTGGTCATTATGGTCAGGACCACGCGTTTGATCATAATAAATAATAGGATACCCAAGCTATGGGAAATTGTGTGCACAATGCTAAAATTCACATGGATGATTATGATTATTATTTGGTAACCGTGCAAACTCCTGCTACGAAAGTAGGCCAAAATCTGGTCAATTGTTGAACAAACATGACTTTATTTACTTTACGAGCACAAGATCAAAGGCTTGACCACTGAGCAGAAAATTAGACCCCTTTTTTCAAGTAGTTCCCAAACAGGACCCGGGTCTATTTCTGACTCTCCCTCCGGGTATTTTTGGCACAAAGTGAGTCGCTTTTTGTTAATTCTACGAAGAAACTACTTAATATATTTTTAAGGATTGATTAATTGGCGTTTTCCTTCGAGTATTCATTGTTGTGTGGTTTTTATTTTCAAATTCCTCTCCAAGTTACGCTTAATCGTTGTGTGTAAAAGATAACTACATTAATTGCGTACATTTTACGTGATACCTGGACAAATAAACATACAAACAGATAAACAGATAAACAGACAAACAAACAAAAATTTTAAAAATGCTAGAAATGAGTTCCATTGGTTGTCCTTTATATATGGCTATATTTTTTGAGTTTTTTTTTTAATGTACAAAAATAATTTTTCTACAGTTTTATTATATGTTTAGATAGATATAGATAGATAACTTTTGTATCAAAATAGAATTTAGTTAATGATGAAAATTAAAAATATTGGCTGTAGGTATAGCTGGATGACCACAAAATAAAACAAAATAACCGGGATAGCGCAAATTCGATCTACGCTCATTTTTGCTTTAGCTAATGTTTTGTTATTTTTACATGAGTGCGTAGTCCTCATAGTCGGCGTGCTTATATGACCAGATGTAAGTATGTGGAATGCAGCGAAAGGGTTCGGTATGGATCGTAGCAGGCGCTTTGTTGTTTTTGTCTTCCGACCTAGGAAAACGGCCTAATACGTTTATATGTTTTTTGAGGAAAGAAAAATTTTAGATTGCAAGTGGGATTCGAACCCGCGTCTTCTGGATAGGTACTCCAGACGCCTTAACCAACTAGGCCACTGCAATCCACACTTGCAAGCCGAAATTCTCTATTCCTTGTTAACGCTTCATGGTAGCGTGACGCCATCTCTTGGATTAGTGTTTAACTAACTTCCACTCAACACGTTGACATTACAGCCAAATCAATGTTGTATAATGAGATAGCGTCTACCAAACTAATTTCGAATCCCACTTGCAATCAAAAATTTTTCTTTCCTCAAAAATCATCTTTACGATGCGCATCGCATGCGTTAATGCGTATAAAAATAATTAATTAATACGTTTATGTTATGCAGAATAATCAGATTAGTACTAAAGGTCGCAAGAGCCTACATACATCATCTGCCTATACCTTAAGCAAATCTATCTAACATGGAGTCAACAAAAACTCTTTTATAAAGTCCCCAAACTAGCTTTTGAGTTGTACGATGCTAAAGAGTATATCATATTATTATAACGTTTATTTATTAATATAAACAAGGTTCTATATTACTTAACAAACGTAAGTTACAATGTATAGCATCATTTCGGATGTAACCTAAACATGAATAGGTACTTTATTAAGTATGTTTTTCAAAATTAAACCTTCAGTACAAAAACATTAAAGCTTTATTTTTAGCCTCCGGCAATTAAGCAGCCCCATATCATATCACGTTTACGTTAAAAGATTACGGAGGTGTTTCCAGTGCTTTCAACATTATAATGAAAATTTCATCACAGAATTTCTGCTTCCCTAGTAGAGTAGAGCCACTTATCCCTGTGCTTAACCTCCGTTCATAATTTATGTGAGACTTAAGAAAAGTTATCAAGTACCTTCTTGCCTTTTAACAAAGAACATTACTGAATAAAATATTCATAAATTATGCTGTGAGAGTGGAATTACGTTGTGTAGTCATCGAGGGTAATCTTCTACGTAACAGGGAGTGTATCTTGTTATTATAAATCATCATCATTTACTTCTGTTGTCCTAGTACCTTCGTGGGTGGATGTCTGGGGTTTTAACGTGGGAGTGTACATTATTCATCGAAGTTAGTTGGTCGTTTATAGGTACACGGCGTAATGTAATAACGAACGTTGATTCCATTAATAATTCTAAATAGAGGCTGTTTTATTTATAGGTCATTCAAGCCAAAAATAATCTATTTACTTAATCAAATCAAAACATTTATTTACTTTGAAAGTACGCCATTTATAGGCGCTTTTGAATAAAATATAGTTAAATGCTATACAATTAATGGTGCTACAGTCCCAGTCACAAGACACGATTTTACCATATTAAAAAATAAAAATGACACAAGACATGAAAACGTGTGAAAGTATCGTAGATTCCTTTTCCATGGACACTCTTATATCGCCAAATTAAATACAAAAAATGCGGCCTCTATTCTTAAATTCTAATTGAGCTCATTTTTTTGTGGTTGATCCAACAATAAACTCAAATCAGCCTTTGGTCAGGATTTTGTACAAATTCAATTAATGAACAATCTTTAATCTTTTCACTGCTAATGTTAGTGACCAAGTGCAGTAAAAGTACCAACAGCTTTTCCTAAACTTCACATAATCCTTAGACTACAGTCATTCTACTAGGTACGTCTGTATTTTCCTCGCGAACCCATTAAGGAGAGAGGTATACAACTATACAGTCCTTCTAAATATACCGAGCAATAAAATCTTATTCCGCTCCAGAGACGTTACGGTTCCCAGCACCTCTAGCTGTTCCTGGCTAGCGGGCTAAATGGCTAAAAATTCCCATAAGGACAAAAACGGATTCATCAGCATAAAAATATTAGCAAAGGAAATTTTACGAGTCCATTTTGATGCAAACTCTGTTTCCTTGTATCTCATAAATTCATTTTATATTCATTGTTTGTGTGCTATGCTCTCCTGGTAGTTGCGAACTCGAAGCGTTTTGTTTTAATTATGTTTTTCTTCACAACTACTTTTGTATTTGTAGTGCGGAAATTGCCGTGCTAAGTTTTATGAGGAAAAAATGTATTGCGAGAGACGAGAAGAATTTTTATGATCCAGAAAATGTAGATATTTTCTAACAGCTTTAAATAGAGCTGTAAGTTTAAAGCAAAGGTGTGTTTTGTTACAGTAGCTTCATTATAAGAAAAATATTATATGTAAGTAATAGAAATTGTCTCATTCACTTATGTATGCGCAATGTCAAAATATTTATTTGATAACAAAACATAAATCTGAAGCAAGACAGACAAGAACTTGCATACAAGTATTTCATCACGGTAGGTTTACTTATTTGTTTGTTCACTGATCAATACTTAAATGTCTAAAATAGGCCATGTTATAAACGAATGAGGCTTTGGATTGCTTTCTCGTGAATTGGTGTGAAGATCCAGAAGAGACACGTGGAACATAATACACTAACAAAAAAAAAAAACATCGCCAACGAGTACGCGGAAGGCGCATGGCCTGAGGGCGTGAAAGGGAGTTTAACAGGGTCTATTATAAAGAAGTTTGAAGAGAAACCTTGCCCAATTACTTACCTATTTCATTATGAAAACAAGGAAAAGTTTCTTGTTGTTTTTTGAACGCCTACCAGGAATGTATAAACCAACCACAAGTAAGATCAAGATCTCAAACTAACTTAGATCGAGTAGGAGGAAAAAATATAGATGACCTGACCTTACCTTACCTTTCAGACATAATAATAACAAGACCTGAATTATAAGAAATGAGTTACTAACTACTCGTGTAACAACAGTATTCCTTGAAGGTATCAAAATTTGTTTTATCGTGAGATAAAGCAAATAAAATATATTTGAAGATTTCGTAGCCAATTACGTAATAATAGCTGCACATTTTGATGTTCAAGGTTAAGCCGCATTGCCGAGATTTGATCGTAGATGGGTGAACGTCAAACATATTGAGTATCATCCTCCTTACTTTGGAGAGCACGTAAAGCCGTTGGTTTCAGTTTTCATTTGTAGGTCTTTGATAATCGTTACTATTAAAGCTACTTATATATACTTAGCTGCATCTGGTTCGACTGAAAGCCAACCCCAACAAATGTCGGATTAAGGAGTAGTCTTAATCTGATGCCCTAAGAAATAAAAAAGTTTCTGCCTATATTTTTTTGACGTATTCATTGGTTATAAGAAAGGTCTTATGTAGGAAAGCGAAGCGACGTAGAAAATTTAAGCTTTCTGCCTCTTCGGTCCGGTTTGTGATGCACCCTGAGACGTGCTGTTAAGCATGCTTAATTTACTTACGGTCAGCAAGATGATTGGTTTTATACTTTAGCTGGTTCTTTGACGAATAGGAAAGGTGTTCCTGGAAGGCTTACATGTTCAGAAAAAAAAAAACATTTATTTTTTGACGTGGCCTCTCGTAGCGCAACAACTCTTTATGGTTGAAACTACTTAACTGGACAATCCTGTGGTGGGCCAAAAATTACTTTAAGGCCCCAAGCCAGGGCTTACAAACTAAATGTTTATTAAATGAATGACATTAAGGGCATCCCTGTGGGGTTCGGGTCAGGCTGGGTCGAATTATTATTTGGAAAAAAAAAACAAACATGGTGTTCTGTGTTATATTGTAAACAAAGTACCACTACTTTTATTGCAGCAATAATAACAACTGTTTAAATATTGCGCAAAAACTAAAGCAAATAAACGTTATTTATTTTTTTCCAAATTTGACTGTATGAAAGTTTAAATAAACAGTGACCTAAAAAAGTTGCAGATAAAACTGACGTTTGAATTTTATTAAAAAAAGGATTTATTTTGGGAAGTTTTTTTTGTGTTGTAGCATGTCAGTGGTTGGTTGAAAACTTTCAAAACTAGTTTGATGAAACTAAATAAATTGTTCGGAATTGGAGTTTACGCTACGGTAGCACTTTTTGTTCGGTACATGGTACAAATTTTTTTTGAGTTAACATGCATGTTTTACAACTAACTTTTTGTTTGGTACATAATATTTTTGCGTTAATATCCAGTATTACAAATTGTAATTTGCAACGAATTTAAAAATGACATACATAATGTATTATGGTTTTTATTTTCTGATCTTATAAAACAGAGATGTGAATCACGGCCAGAGAAAAATACGTGTACACGTAATACTAATAATACGTGTACACGGCACTTTTTTTTTTTTTAATTTTTAATGAAGAACAATTCGAAAACGTCATTTTAAATGAATGAAGTTGGCAAGAATTGGCAGATATATTATAATGATCCCCAATAAAGTGGTCAATTGGAAGTGCTGTTTTCCCGCATTCAGCTTGTAATACGAAACGAAAAGTGTTCAAACTCCAAAACTGTTAAATTAATGAGAAAATATTATGTTATATATATTTCGTCGTCCATATCCTTAACTAAGACCATGATGGCGTCTTTGTCCAAAAGATAGAGAACTTTAATTAACGGCAAGCAGAAGTAAATATTATGAAGTTTAATTATGTAGTAGTGTCAATGACCTTCTGTTAATAATTGTCTCTTGAAAACAGCGTAATCCAGCGTTGAAAACAGCAAATTAATTTTTAATTAATGTATTATCTTCTTTTAGTTATTTTCAAATGAAGTTATTTGTTTAAATAATGTAACTGTTAAAAAGGGGTGCATGACGTGACAATATGGCGTCAGCAAACCCTCCTTCATAGTTGAATTATTCCATAGTATAATATGTCAATTCAGGCCTCAAACAGCACTAATTAATTATGCTGATTTAATCTTACCAATACCTTCCTGAGAATTGTATCAGTATTGAAAGCAGAATAGGAATATCCATTTCTACCGGGATTTGAATTAATATCTTACTATTTCAGTCCTGAATCATTGTTATTATTAGATCAGAGAAATCAATCAGTCTTAGATAAATGGAGATACTAAATAAATATTCGACCTTGCCTGAATATACTGAATGTCTGCCATTATTATCTAAGAATGAAATGCCAGGGTTTACGAAAACAATCCAGCTGTTTATTTTCAATTTACTGTCTAGCCTGAGGATAAGTTTCAAAATATTTTCTTATATGATATTTCTTTTATTAATTACATGTTTGTTGTTATTAATACATCTATAGAGATTAAATGAAGGGTAAATGATTAGGAGATCATGTTAGAGTAGGAGTCGGTGGAGCTTTCAGATTTTTTTAGATTATAAGTTTACACAACCACCGAACTAATTCTATCACACTTCACCAGTTCTCTGAACTACTTCAAATATTGTCCCAATTCTGGGCAAAAGTCTTTCGCATTACCTTCCACTCCTTCGTATTTGTGTGTTTTCTCCGGTCAACCACATAAACGCAGGATAATCGTCACGCTTTTTTTTTTCTTTTTTTTTACGTGGTAAAATCGTCAAATGAGTCGTCCCGCCCCGGGCAGGGCGGAGGGACTGTCAAACTTGACTGACTAAAATCCACGGTCCTCGCGGTATACGTACGTTCCGCAACCCCGGCAAGGATAATCGTCACGCTAGCGTCTTCTAAACTTAAAAGAGAATACTTTAAACATAAAATGAAATGCATTAAACGATTTAAATAGTATAGCCCAATCACAGTCGATAGAATTTAGTTTCATTTCAGTCTGCTTGCGAAACATTCACGAACACACTGAGGCATATAATTGATTAAAATTCTCAACAGAGCATCGGAACTAAGCTATTAAATCGCTTTCCTATTCGCTGCACGGTCCTAATTAGCCAGCTATCGCATCCTACAGCAAAATTGGGGTATTATGCTAATTCTACAATCTAGCGCTTTCAGCGTTGAGCTAGCAATCTGCTAAGTACAGGCTTAGCGATAGTTGGTACATCATGTGTGATATGAACGCGATTGTGCTGAATGGGGATTAGCGTGTATAGGTGGTGAAATTGTGAGTACTTATTCATTTATGAATGCCTGGTAGCTTGGTGGTTTACTTTGCGGTTTACAAAACCGCAAGCATTTGACGGTTGAATATTGTTTTGCTGTGAAATAGTTTGCCAAATTTTGAGACACACTCACTCGCTTGTGGTTATTATTTTCACATATTAAAATATGTTATTTTGTTGCTTGAGTGACGATTGTGAGTTACAAAACTTTTGAATAGATGTTTAATAAAACTACCCTAAAATGAATAATAACAAACATACACAAAATTTCATATTGTTTCGCAATACACTAACACAAAACACAAACAGACACTAACTAAAACCTGTTACATTTTGCACATTGTGCAAAATTAGTTTGAAACTTCTTAATCAGCGTCCATGCTCAACAAAAACTGCACAAAGTTCGTGCAAACTTGTGTATTGCACAATGTTATCGGTATTGCAAAATCTGCGCAATGGTTTTGCTTGTTGTGTACCTACCAGTAATTTTCTTCGTGGCAAATAGATCGTAAAAAGATACGGCCCTTGTTGAACTTAGTTCAGTTTAATAAGAACTGATAGTAAATAAAGGGTCCGTTGTTTTATTGGCACTTGAGGAACTGATGTCTTTTTGCACGAAATTGTCAAGTAATAACATCGGTATCTTTGTGTTCTACTACTACGGAAGCTACTTTAAGAAAACTGTATAAAGTTTTGTTAAAATTTGACAAACAACGACTTAATTGTTATTTGGTGTGTATTCAGAAAACGTGGAAACTTAACATTGTCGCAATTACTTCTTTACGTAAAGATATTTTTCATTATTTTCCCAAAAGGCAAACGGCAGATAAACGAAACCATTTTTATTTCTTATACACCGAAAGCTGGGTTCTCAAGGGGCGTTATATCACTATCGTATCGACATTTACAGATCTGAGATTTGTGCCAGCCCAAGTCACGCCAAGCGGGCTTGTGATATTACGCGCCGTGTGAAAGTACCTTAAGTTGTAACAGTACGATAGATTTTTGTAGTATTCTGAGACCCAACAGCTGCTCCGTTGACCTTTAAAACAGAACACTCAATATCTTGTCTTGATCTACAAATTCCTAAAATAAACATTTATCTAGCTTTCCAATATAAATTGTCCTACGCTAGTTTACTAAGTCGTTTCGAGTTGGCACTGCGATAATCTAGTTTAGATACACAAACATCTAGACTGGCTTTCAGAAATTACCAGGGTAGCATATATTGAAGGAGGCTTATCTGCAAGTTGCTGAGTCTAGGGGTAGTAGTTGGGGCTTTAGTGAATCAGTGATAATAATCCCTTCGTAATAATATCGTTTCTCTGAAGTTTATTGGAGTTATAACTCAAAACGGCTTTTGCGGTATAGATGGTAGATTCATATCGTACCAGTTGTTTTTAGGTCTTGTTTTATTGTTTGTCCGAAGCGACAGTCAGGCTCGTACTGACTAAAATCCACGGTCGAACGTTTCAGGGTCAATGTTACCTGATGAGACGTTGTTTTAGGTCTAGGTTATATTTTTTAAACGGTCTACAATCCGAATCGATTGTCAATTTATAAATGAACAATAGAAAGGCCGTGCACAAAAGCTAGCTCCTGGGGTCGCGGGACTAACGAATACCATAACCGACACGTAAAGGGCTATAGAAGGACCCCGTGGATTTAAGACAGTACAAGTCTGACAGTCCCTACGGCCTGCGCTGGGTTCCCGGTAGGACTCATTTGATGATTTTACCACGTAACAACAAAAAAGCTAGCTGTTTGACGGCACGGTTGGTGCAGTGGGTGGATTAGATTGCTGCGCTGCGTGTTGCGGGTTCGGTTCCCGCACGGAGCAAATATATTTTGTACGATCTATAAGTAGTTGTTTCGGGTCTGAGCGTTTGTGTATGTGAGTTTATATGTTTTTAAGCGCACTCACGACATAGAAAAAAATATTAGCGTGGGGCAACGTTTTTATAAAAATAAAAATGTTCTCTCTTGTTCTCAGTAATAGCCACAGCACACAACATCACCTTTCTGGAGGTGCCTCGGTACGGGGACCCTCACCAGGAGGCAAACCTGGTGTGCCACTACATGAACGACCAGGGTGATCCGGCGCTGCACTCCGTCAAATGGTACCGAGGGCAGCAATGAGATCTTCAGATTTACGCCCGGACAACAGGTGGGTGGCACTACCGTTACATTTGTAGTGTTGGTATCAGGGGCTTAGCTACCGTCGTATCAGCCGTATCAATGACACGGGGTGTTGGAGATTTTTATCTTGCAACATCAACGTCAAATTTGTGTAAATCCTCATATAAATAGTGGCAACACTATTCCCTTTTATCTGCGACACTGGCTCATTATAGACAATTCAGTGCATTTTATTATCTCCGATATTTTATTGAATCTTCCCCGGGACCAAGTACTAGCACCTCATAAACTATGGAGGAGTCTCCAAGAATCCACAACCCGGCTATTGAAACAAACAAAAAAAAAGAGAGAGAGCGTACCATCTATGTATCGCAGCATCAATTTTCTAGCTTCTTTTCAAATTCTCTTAAAAACATCAGCTATGCTATTCAGGATGCTATTTTAATTATTCTGCAAAACTATACCCTTAAATTAGAAGGGCCCCAAACAAGTTTTGATACTGACGATTCTGGCCTAACAAGTGGAGTACCACTTGGTATTGTATTTGTGTCAGGTCTAATTACATTATTATAAGAAGTTACGTTTTAGTCTTTGTTCGAAATGCAATATTCGAACGAAAGAAAAACTTTCAAAGTCATACTGTAGTTGTATTGTTCGGAAAAGTACTAGGACTTCAGTTTTTAGTTACTCTGTTCTGAGTTAAATTGTTTGGTCCTGCAAATGAGGTCTGCCCCAATTTAAGGTGAATTTCACATGCAATCTAAATGATAATTTGTATTCTTCATAAAAAAATCGACCTATTTTCCTCACTTTAGGTCACTCAATTATACTAGAACCGATTTCATTGCTTCTGAATGCTATTCATCAAAACTATGTTTCGAAAATTATTTGTGATTAATTTTTATATTTCAGTCTATTCAAAATTGACTAGGCAAATGCATGCTCCTTTGGGAAATTCAACCGAATTTTAATCTCATTAATACATAATTTATGTACCTGAATATATGTATATTAGATGCTTCTCAAATTGTGACCAGGGTATAAGGATCGAGGAGAGTTCACACGTGGCCTTGTCCATTCATATAGAAAAGTCTACGAAGAAGCAAAATAATCAACAAATAAGAAGTAATAAAATTGTAACCTTTTTAGTAGAAAGTGCTTTGGAAATAAATTGGTTTAGAAAACACTAGTATATTGGCTCTAGGGGGATATAAGACACGTCTGAAGAAATTACCTCTACCAAGAAATGTATTAAACCAAATTAAATTAAACAAAATACACATTATGTGGAACAAAATCTCGTGGGACTAGCTTCACTTCAAACGGCCACGGTCCTGGAACGCGAAGGGCAACCGGAGAAACAGAGTAGATTTTATTTAGTGAGAGTCTGTTTAAAAAAATAAAAGTAACTGTAAAACAATAATGTATAAGGTCGATTATTCTGAAACATCGTGTAAATTGATTCAATACACGTATTATGACGATCTATAAAAAATAAACGTCTGAAACTATTTGCGGGATTTTATTAAATTAAATATTGTAGCCGGCTTCTAATACCTACCCCGTTTGTAACAATACTTTCTGAAAGTTAAGTAATATAAAACACTGAGTTAATGGTAAGTAAGCTAGTCATTTTTGATGCTCATGTTGCCTACAACGACGTCTTAAAACGTGAATAGTTCCGCTCAAAGAACGAGATGGAGCTAGACGACTTGCATAGCTCTGTCTCTTTCCCACAACCTAAACTAGATCGCGTAAAAAAATCGTGGAAGCGCCCCAGGCGAGTGAAGTGACAGAGCTATACAAGTCGTCTAGCGCCATCACGTTCACTCACTGGAACAAGCCTGGTTTTAAGACGTTGTAATACCCCCCCAAGTGGCCTAACATGACGTCTTAAAGCGTGAAAAGTTTCACTGTGGGAACGAGATAGCGCTAGACACTGGTATAGCTGTCTCTTGCCCACAGAGGAAATACTTTCTTTTTAAGACGTCGTAGTAGGCTACCTGAGGCTTTCCATCATAATTTCTATATTTTAAGTATTTACTGCGTTTATTGGAGTGGAATGAAACAGCAACAATAGTTTACAAAGTCAAAGTCAAATCATTTATTTCAATTAGGCCATCAAAGAGGCGCTTTTAAACGTCGAATTAAAATTAAGGAAATGGGATGGGATGGGATTGATTCTACACCCATTCGCAAAGGTAGGTTGTATGAAGAAGAATGGGCAAGAAACTCCATTCTTACTCTTTTTAAAAATGTTGTACAATATTTTTTACATCATTTGAAATAAATAATGTAAAAGCAATGTACCTTGAAAATCTAAACTATATGATTAAAAATAAAATAATAATGAAATAAACAAAATAAAGAAAATAGCAAAAAGGTAGGTACATGGTGTTCACATTTTAACAAAATATTGCAATTACAGCTATTTAACAGTACGAACGAGGAACAATTTTTTTCCTTCAAAAATAACGTCAATGTTCCAGTTTACCTTAATAAACGAGAAATATTCATGATAGGATCTCAGATTTTTTATTCTTTGGCCGTCTTTTCTTGCTATGTACTATCTGTAGGTACTATCGGTTTCCGAAGAAGATGATTGATTCCAAATGTCTGCGTTAATAACATACATAGAATGTTTTGTATTCTCAAATATTACATAAAAGGTTGAACTATTATTATCGGGTTTTCGGATAATAATGTTCGTAATAACAGCCCGGAGCTTAACCCATCAACTTTTACCTCTAATAACATCAACTTACTTTATATACTATATTGGATTAGTATAAGTTACTGATTTTGTTTTATGTATTTAGTACAAGGAAAACATTAGTGGAAATTTCCATGAAATTGGTAGGTAAGAGAAAATAAAATGTATCGCGATCACTTTTGATGTCGACTGTATTCAATACAGAATAAGAAAGGAAAAGTCGGTAGATAATCTCTTCGGGTATTTTGGAGCCCTAGTACTCGTACGTATTTTTTATGATACGCTATTTTTATTTACGAATCGGGATTAGTGAAAAAATTACTTACTGTTCCAAAATAAAATGTGTTTCTTTTTTGTCTGAGGTAAACATCATAACCATTCCACGATACAAGTTTCAAATTAATTATGAGGTAACAAAATGTAGTAGTAAACATCACCTTGGGTCTCGATTGTATTCAACACGGGATAAGAAAGAAGAAAATGTTACCTAATCTCTTCAGGTATTATGGCGTCCTAGTACCTCAATGTGTTGGTAACACAATGTGTGTTTACTTTTTATGAAACTCTTTTTTCTTGAAGCGGGATTAGAACAAAACTGCCTTTTGTTTGTGTCACTAGATTTTTTTAGTGCAAAAGACATAAATTGCTAACTTTCTATGAAACTATCTACGTATTTTACATTTTAATCTCTTTAGGTGTTGTGGTATCCTAGTACTTAAACATTGTTTATACAGAAGCGGGATTAGAGCGATATTGGCTAGTCCAGTCATATGAACTAAATATTGACAGCATGATTGGACAGTTGTCCCGACTCCCAATGTATTGACACAACTTACTAACTGGCTCTTACTGACTTAATAACCTACAATTTGGATTTTATAGTGGCCAAGTTTGATCTGGATGTGTATCTGGTTAATGGCAATAGCGTCATCAGTTATCACCGATACGATGGTTTTTAAACATAACTGATGAACTATGGGCCTGAGTTATTTTGACACAGCTCTTCAGGCATGACGTGGATCGTTTCATTACGGAAAGAAATCCATCTGGCTCGGGTGCCTGAAGAGTTAGGAAAAAGGGACCCTTAGAGCATGACCATAAGGATACATGTTGTCTAATAAAAGCGTTCTCCCCCAGCCCCCCACAAGGACCTTCAACTCCACAGCAGGAGGCGTGTCCAAAGGAACTTGCAACTTGAACAGCTGTGCTATCAGCGTGGTTCTACCAAGGAACTATAACACGAAACTATCGTTCACTTGTGAAGTATCAACAGAGGGACCGAGGTTTGCTGTTGTGAAGCAGACGAAGAATTTAACTGTGGCTGGTAAGTTTCTTTTAATGCACCTATAAAAAAATACTTGTTCGCGGTTCTGCTCTCCTGGTAGCTCCCACAAAATAATACGTTACGCAGAAGATTACGCGTCAATTTTCTTCCCATAAATGCGCCCCTTTCACTTTTAGTAAGGTTATTTTGCCACTTGAACCTTATTATAAAAGTGGTAAAGATAATTTTTAATTGTGGAAGAACTGTAGTGCATTGGATTAGATATCAATTTTATTAAATTACATCCGGTCGGTAAATGAAGTTAGCAGAAAATAAATGAGACTTTTCATGAATATTTAATGTGTACCTACCGTTAATTTTATATTAAAAATTAACGAAGATAATAACTTTTTCGCGAAAGTAAAAGTCAGAATATTAATTAACTTTCCGGGCTAATTGACACCTTCTGTGAAAGTAATTTTTAAAAGAGACACTTAGGGTTTTTGCCGGTGTACACGCTTGCTGGACTCTAAGTTTTAACTTTTTTAGTTGTAAATGATCAGAGGGATAATTCGCACCATTTGAGAACTTTTTTTCTATAAAAAACTTCTAAATTATCTTCTAATTTGACATTGTTTGTTACTAATAATAAATAGCCCGACGATCTTCATATTCCTGCATTTATCCCATTTTACATTTGGTCGGCGCAAAACGGTTTTCTTCTTGTCCTTGGAATTTGATCGTTTTTAATAACGATTTTAATACTAAATCATGCTTAACTATGCTATTGCTATTTTATAAAAATACATGTAGAACATACAATGTTCAGTTTTGTTTTCAGTTAAGTACATGTTTCTCGAAAAAGACACACCTTTGTGGCATATTTCTTGGAGTCACAACACAGTGTCTGTTCCATTTTCCGTCCAAGTTGAACGTCGTGCTGTCAATTTATTTCCTTTTCTTTCTTATCAATTCTTGTATCATATATCAAGATCACTTTGTCCATCGCAATACATAAAAACAGGTTGTACCAAAACAAGCCTACAAGTTAGACCGTCATAATAGGTTTATAATGTTTCCACTTTTAGGATACAGGTTTCTTCTAGGTGATATTAGTCAGCCCTTTTCCACTACGAAACTCCAATATAGGTTGATAGCTGATGTCACAATGGTTTCCTTCACCATTTATTTTTGTCAGTTTGTGCTTTTTTGGAGGAATTTCTCAGAGGATACTATAAGGCTCTTCGTACACAAGGCGACGCAAGTCTCCGATACCTTGCGATTTCGGTATCCGAGCGACTGTTGCAATACAAATCCAAGAGGTTCGTACACAGGCACGCGTCAATGGATGTCAAAGTCGTAAGGTATCGGAGACTTGCGTCGCCTAGTGTACGAAGGGGCTTAATCTGAATAGGCTAGCTCCCAATGAAGCTTATATATAACCTCGAAATCAGGGTGTATGAACAGAGCAGTTGCAGCTCAGTACTCGTATCTATTGAACCACTACTACCACTACACTGCACTTCGTGGGTTCGAACCCAAAAATCTCTGCTCTCAAAACGATGAAGGAAAATATCGTGAGATAATGGTGTAATATGGCCCATTTCCCAGAGGAGCCTGTTTCCCAACAGTGAGAATATGAGACTGACTATCAGTTTGTAATATTAGATACACTAGGTTCAATCTTATGTTTTTTTTATGCATTTTTCATCATAAATCCAAAGGATTAACCATTGACTTTCCTTTACACAGTGACGTTAAAAGAAGACCCAATAATAATGGGCGTGCCCGGCACGGTGCAGCTTGGTGAAGACGTGGTGCTCAACTGTACCACACAGCCGGCCATGCCACCAGCCAACATCGTATGGTACATCGACGGACGGCCTGACAGGGTTAGTAAATCTATATGAACTTTTCAATGATAAGTAGAGCAAAAAATAGAAAACAGCACGCAAGTAAAAGAGATAGAATTAATTTTAATGATTGCACGTCAAATGTTTCTTCAACGTGCAAGACGTGCCAATTGGTTCTTATTAGAGTCTTCACAGTGCACGCGCCTGTAAACAAATAACTGTAATATAAAAATAATATCATTGGCTGCTGCGCTGCATGTCGCTTAATAGAATTTTTCCTGTTTAAATGAATATGTGAAGGGCTCCTGGTCGAAATATTTGTGATTGTAAGTTAAAATGTTTGTATGTAAAAACACCCACAATACAGGAGGAACGAGGATTCATAGAATGAGGCAACACTTTTATTAAATAAACCTAAAAGAAAACACGATGTCCACTTCACAGATGAGATGAACCTTACGATATTTAAATAAGATAAAAGAATAAGTTTTCGCAAGTCGAGGTATTCCAGTTAGGGCACCCGCTGTCAATGGCACCTGAGCTACTTGTACCTTATCTATTCGACATAAGGCTTCTGTCAAAATTTTTCGCAGGTGCCAGGTGCCCTAAGTGGAATACCTCGCAAGTCGTTCGTGAAAAAAGTAGTTTTTTTTTGTGTTGTCCTATTTAGGTACAGTTGCTCATAACTCATCTAAGTAATTTATTCTGAAGCTTTCTATTTAACACTGAGGGACTATTATTTGAAGATGACCTAAAATACACATTTCTCATGCAGTAAATAGTACAATAGAGGGTGCCAGCAAAAGACATGCCTTTGTTCAATCAGCAAACGTTCATAGCTACTTACGTCTTCGTATAACTTCTTTCTGGAAGTTACTGGCCGGAATATTATGGCTCTCCACGTTTAAATCTCAACAATGCTAACTTGATTATAGGTACCAGGCGCTCATGTATGCCAAGATATCGAAATATTTACAAAACATGAAGACTATGACAGATGTGGATGAATGAAGTTGTTTCCTGTAATACTGACAAGTGTCTTTTATTTTGCCCACAGACAGATCTCGTAGTATTAAACAACACACAAGTCTCCTCTGCCAATGATTTCGGCCTCCGGTCGAGCTGGCGAGCCCTGAAGCTGCGAGTAGCCACGTCCAAAGGCTTCATGGCCTTACGTTGCGAGGCCACGCAGCCCACGTGGCCCCCCTACATAAGGGCTACGAATGCGACCCTGGTAGTTGCGAGGTCGCCGCATTTGTCTATGTTTACGGCTGCAGGTGGGTTATGCTATCCTAGTTATACTATTTGAAAATAATTGGTAAAGAGGTGTTTTAAATTTCGATAGACATAACAGTTTAGGTGGCTTTTGACGAAAATGCCCTCAAATGTTCATTTGTATTTAAGATTCAAAGTAACTCGGTTTCTACATTTCGAAATAAGATGAAAGCAACTTACTTCATTATCTTACACATGTAAGCTAACGAGTTACCGCATATCAAACGAGAACTAGTTTCATTAAAGCGACTAATTAACATACTATGCTACTCTGGTAGTCTGACAGACGTACCTAATTAAGACATGGTGGAGATGACTTGCATTCCCGTCTCACGATTTTCGTGAAAACCGCTTAATTCTCCAGGTTATTTGTCTAATTTTGCAAAGGGTCTCGAATAGCGATAAGTTTCCAAGTCTGCTTGAGTTTCGCGAAGGTTTCCAACTATTCAAGAACTCGCGAGATACTTGAGCTGCCGAAGTTTGGCTATTTATCCTACCTATACATTTTGTGCATACAGTTTAATTTCGAGTCGATGTTGACAAAGTAGTAAGCAAGGGTATACATAAACATGAAAATAGAACATCTATCATTTTGATAATCCAATAGACTTGAATTTTATTTAAGTTACAAAGCATTTTATTACAATAGACTAACTGAAATAAAAAAGGGCCAATCCTTTTACATGCACTCTCCCAAATATGAATTCACAATACTTTTAATTTTGCAACACAATAGTCCAATTTTTTATTCAGAACGTAATTTCACATTTCAAAGACCTTTACTGAGCACTGTGCAATTTCTTGCTCAAATGAGTGATCAATGGAGAAGGAGCAATTATGAGTAAACCTGGTCGCACATGATTCTCGTATATAACTTCGTCTACTCGATAACAAATCTGTTATTGGTTGAGTGACTTTCCCTGTTATCAAAGAAAAGTTAATAGCCCGAATGCTTATGGCTCAATGAACGAAGAAATGTGATATACGTAGTTCATAGTTGGTGATTTGAATGTTATAGCAAACGTTTCAAGAATTTATTTACTGAAGGTATTTAAACGGATTCTCAAGCTAAGCTGCTTAGATTTCTCGAGCGTACGCCATTTATATTTTTATTCAACGTAGGTATTTTTTGTCTACGATTTTATACAAAAGGACTAATGAAATTTATACCAGGGCTTTAGTTAAAGATAGGAGTATCGTCTTAATAGTTTGTCATGTTGTCATCATTTCTGTAAATCGATTGACTTTTTTGTAGAAAAACAGTTGTATCGATGCAAGTATGTTAATACGCCGACGATGGCGTACTTTCGTCGAAACTACTAGGAAAGCAGAAGTAAGCTGTAGTAATCGTTAGTACGAATAAACTAATCATCTTCTAATTGTTCGCAGGTACAAGCTCAACAATGAAGTTGGAAGCAACAGTACTGATTCTTGCTTTATGCATCTCAGTACATATATTTTCTAAATACAGTGCCTT
The DNA here is from genome assembly GCA_028554685.1 of Agrotis ipsilon. Classification (NCBI taxonomy): domain Eukaryota; kingdom Metazoa; phylum Arthropoda; class Insecta; order Lepidoptera; family Noctuidae; genus Agrotis; species Agrotis ipsilon. The sequence continues at coordinate 16,969,772 of CM052962.1, read as the reverse complement.
GAGTGAAGTCTAACCGATGCTGTAGGTGTCAGCTTAGTATCGAGCATTAGTATAGTTAGATAACAATTTGTATCACGACAATGTTTGCACGGAGAGATGTGGAAAACAAGAAAAAAAAAAATTGTAATGGATCATGTAATCAGCAACACGAATCAAGTTTCGCAGAATTTTGTGTGAATATTTAAATTCGATGAAATAAAAGAAAAAAATACAAATCGGTCCAGGCGTCTTGGAGAAATCGGGGAACATACATAAAAACTGATTCCGAGGAATTGAGAACCTCCTCCTTTTTTTGAAGTCGATTAAAAACAAAAGGAAGTCATAAAAGTACTTCAAATTGAACAGAAAAAGACTCACTGGGTTCTAAAGCGGGTTTTTAATTTACTCAGTAAAATTTTAAAGGAAACTGGAAGCTTTTCTAGGGAACCCTTTCTTTGAATGCCGAGGCTCCGTAAGTTTTCAGTAGGTGTCTATTGCAGAAAGAACTCAGAAAATAAACTAATTAAAATGAGGAGGTTACTTTCAATGACTGTTTTCATAGGAAAAAACTGAAAAATTTTATTAGTCAGAGAGTGGAAGTCTACAAAGTTGATAATTATAAGGATGCGTAAGAGCGTACGCGGGTAGCAGAAATTAGTGAAAAGCATTTGCTAAACAGCTTCTCATTTTTGCCACCTTGCACAGCTACTTTTCAACGTTTTCCATCAACACTCCTACTTTCCGCTGCTCGCCTGGTACGCAACATAAAAAGCGCAATTAGACGCGGAACTGACTGAGACGTTATAACACTTCCCTTAGAGACTACTCATAGCAAATGATAGCAGTTATAAACACTTGCGGGGAAAATCACTGAAAATTGGCACTTTTAGTGATAATGACTAACTTTATTCTTACTCTCTATTGTGCTTTCTATTAAAACATGGGTATATTGCTGTAATGAAAAAACCGCGTTCCTTTTACAACAAAAAATAAGCTTTATTCTTTATATCATATCCCAGTCGAGGTCAAGGCATTTCACTCTCAAGTATAAAATTATAAATATTTATATCAATACATAAAACATGCTCCAATACTATGCAGAAGTATCAAAGAGTCTTCGCGTATCAATTCAATCCTCGTAAATACATAACACGAACAATGGTACGAAACATACAGATATCTTTTATTCCTGTACTTATACTATTCAATTTTTATGAAATCCTGGTACCGATACCTACTTTGTACGTAAAGAACAATCAAATGTCTTGTAAGCGTGTAAACATTGTAAAATCTAGATGTATTCTGTCGTTTTTGTGAATTTGTAATGTGTGTGATAAAAGGCGTGTTGTTCTTTTATAGCTAGCATTTCTAAAACCTTTACTAGCATTGGCCATAATGTTGAAACTTTCAAAACTCTCTTTATGATCAGTATGATTTTGTCAATAATTCTTAAAAAAGACCCCATACACACCTAGAAAAACCACTATGATAATTATGATATACTCAAAAAATCTCTAAAGCTAGATGAAGTACCATGATTGGCCAGTAAGCCCATTGGTAATTAATTCTTCATGTCTAAAACAACCTGCGTTTGTGTACTGATTTATTTCAATAAATCTTTAATTGGTAATATTTATTGTAAAATAGCAGTAACTGCGTTTACTGAAAGTTATTATAATTTTGATTCGGAGTTTTGTCTCAAAAAAAAAAAAATGGAAACAAAACAGCATATTCAAAAAAAGTACCAGGCTCGTAGGACCATGTGGAGTAAAACGTAGCATTGCAAATAAATGTTAATATTTGAGTGAGTTTGCACCGTCCTCCGTGCGTCTGTATTCAGTTACTTTGCAATGGGGCTGGGAATTCGAGGCTCAATCCTTTGTCAGTCCCAATAAGCTTTTAGAGTACTTTGACCGTGCCAGCCGACTGTTACTCGCAATAACGCGCTGTTTTCTTTTATCACATCCATATTTGATGTGATATGACTTTTCATGGGGGTCGGTATAAGTTTCGAAGTAAAAGGCAGAGATTTGAGTTAGAAGTTTGTTTTTGTTTGTTTCCCTGTACGGAGTCGTGTGAAGATGTGTTTTAGATAGGCGTTAATGTGAAAATAATGCTCAGTAAATTGTAGATAGGGATGTGAAGTGACAAGTTATGTTGTTATGGAAACAGGGAAGACATTCTATTAATTTGAGTAGATACATTCCTTTCTTAATTTTTAAACGACAGAACACATCTACGAACAAGTGATAATTGTAATAAAAAATGTCGTAAAATAAAATTATATTATAAAATCAATTATTCTATAAATAGCAAGCACTGAATTTCGATGTTTTATGTCACGAGAAAAAAAATAAAAATTTGTAATATTTACATATGTTGGAAAGGGGCTGATGAGAATACGATTAAGTTAATGTAATGTACAGACTAAGGCAGGGACAAGCTGTGTTGACAGTTTAGTATTAAACTTAACTTAAACTTTAGCGTTAAGTTAGTAACTTGCAGTAATAAGTTTGAAAGTCGTTTTACTTGAAGTAGCTGTGAAGGGGTATGAAAATACCATGTAGTTACTGGAAAATGTAACAGAGAAGTAGTTACAGCACGCGTAGCTTGATTACCTTAGAAACAGATTTTATTGACGGAAGAATAGACAAATGTAAAAATATTTCTATCGTCTGCGCATGGTGATACTTCAAAATAATAGAAATGTTCTTAACGCTCTATGGGTGTACCACAGCTAAAGCTAGATAAAGTCCCCATGACTGGCCCAGTAAGCCATGGTAAACTGATTCTTCATGTCAAAAAACAACCTGCGTTTGTTGTGTAGGTTACTGTTTTAATTTCAATAAACTTTAATTGGTACTATTTACTTGTTAAATAAACAGCCAGTAAAAACTGCGTTACTTAAAAGTATTATAATTTTGATTCGGAGTTTTGTCTAAAACAAAAAAAAAATCAAACAAAACATAGCATATTAAAATATAAAAATATTTCTATCGTCTTGCGCATGGTGATACTTCAAAATGTAGAAATGTTCTTTAATCGTCTGCGGGTCGTACCACAGTTGGACAAATAAAAACTGACGTATCAAATATAAAATGTTTTTGTCTATTCTCGGTAGAATATAAACATATTGGTCATATACACATGTAGGAAATTTTTCACTTTGACCACGCCCAACCGACAAACGTCTTGCGACAGTGACTATGGAAAATTACAAATAAAAGAATAAGTTCCTTCATACACTAAGCGACGCAAGTCTCCGATACCTTACGACTTTGGTATCTTTTGATGCGTGCCTGTGTACGGACCTTTATGGATTTGTATTGCGATCGTCACCTGGATACCAAAGTCGTAAGGTATCGGAGACTTGCGTCGCCTTGTGTACGAAGGGGCTTAGTTTAGAGCATACTACAAAGCAAGTGAAAAATGTGTGACAATTGATATAATAATGGCCGATGCAAGTCGTATTGCATGAGGTCGTGGTCATGATGCAAACATAACATAAAATTAACGAGGAAGGTTTGATGACGTCAGTTTGTTACAACGAGCACACTTTTATAAAATATTCTGCTCTTAAACAATTTATTAGTTAATATGTCACAAAACATAAAGAATAATGACAGTTATCAATTTTACTAACAAGTTTTTAATTGAGAATCAACTATCTTGTTATTGTCAAAAATAAAGTCAGTTTCAATTTACTATTTTTAATTTAGAAAACTATTTTGTATTGCAATACCTTTTTTCAATTATTTCAAATGTTTCATATTTTCTATTTTGTATCGCCGCCATCTTGTGCAACTGTCAACTGCAACACAGCGCTGTCAAATTGTTGTTAGAATACAAAAATAATGTTAAATAAATTATTTGTACGTTGTTTAGTTTTATGCAACGAATTTTTTACTTTCTTTTTGTATTTTCATATTGTTCTAAAAGTTTCGTTGCTGTTGCGTCGTTTTTATATCAATTACTTCTTACGTGTGAAATATTATATTCTTGTGCTAGTTTGTAAGTGCAAGACTGGATTTTTTGCAATCTTAATCCTGGTTAATTGGTAGTCAACGCAGAACTGAATGTACACGAATGTATAAATGAGGAAAAATCATCCCTTGAAGTGTGTGATCTATCTAACGACATAACTCTTTGTAACTATTGAAATATGACCTTTAGAAAGAGATAATCAGCTAGTTTCGAATTCATAGAGCATTAACTTTTATCTCTGTTGCACGAAGCCCAAACCAACCACTCCAATCGAATAAAGTCACTCCGGTGTGAGTGTGTGTAATGTCATCGCGTCCTAATCAAAATGACAGTCGCACGAAAACGCGACTGTCGCATTCATTTTGTTCGGTGAACCCGAATGCGTCGACACGATGTTCCGGTTTTCCAAATAAATGAGTGACATATGAAAGCGTTGATTGCTATCGTGGGACAGATTTTTGACTGGTTACAACGTAGGTATCATTTTACAATGTTTAAAAAAAAAGATGTTTAAATTGCATAGCATCGAATGAAAACAAACATAAAATTCTTGATTTTAGTTTCACATGTATATAAAGGCTAGGAAAAATCTTATACGATTGCGTGACCTTAACGTAAAGTAAATAGGTACCTATGTTTCTGAATAGAAAATGCAAGTATAAATACCGCATCTGTTGCTAATTACATTTATACAAAATCTTACAGTGTCAATCTCGATTCTGCCAGAAAATGTACCAACTGTGCCCATTTTTTCCAATGTGTTCTGCTACTGCGACGCTGACGTAAGCGGCGCGTAGGTATTACGTCAGTTTTTCTCACTAAAATTGCTATTTACCGTACGCGACTAACGTCAGAATACCAGGAATTCATGTTATTTCGACAGAACTAATGTCACGTTCTCCCAAAATGCTAAAATCTTTTCTGCAGTTGGCTACCTATGTACCAGGAGAGCAGTTTACATAAGTAAGTTACCTTAATGTGTACTAGTAGATGTTATATTTTTTCCTCTTGCTATATTTTCCATGTCCTGACGTTCCTAAAATTCTTCTATTGTATATAATATTGTATTACTTTGGTGCCAAATTCTAGGTATTTGTTATTAGTCAATCACTCAAATTTTAGTCTGCTATTTAAAATGTTTTCGACAGCTGAATAGCATTTTGATGTGCGTGAACAAAAGATATAGATAGATTTCTTGAATTACTTTTTTTTCAACACACTTGCTCATAAAATGGCCCTAATTTCACCGCAATTAGGCACATAATGACACCTGTTATCAAACTGTGACTTTTTCTTTACTATTATTCACAAGTGAGTTATAGGTTTTTTTTTAAAGTGTCAACCAATTAAAAAAAAAACCTATAACTCACTTGTGAATAATGGTAAAGAAAAAGTCACAGTTTGATACTGTTATCAAACTGTGACTTTTTCTTTGTTGTTGTTGTTTTTTTTTTTGTGTTGCTTTGTTTTTAAAAAAGTTTCGAAACAAAAAAGATCGTGTTCAATAGTAGATACAAATAAATTTTACCAACTGCACGTTAACTAATTGTTTCTCTAAACAAACTTTTTAATCATTAAATAAAATGGCTTTAAAAAAAAATACTAATATTATTTTCTTCACAAGTGTGTTGAAAAACGTCGTATGATACACGTGTGTATTGATGATTACCGTCCTCGGCTCTCTTAAGACCCTCACCTAACGGCTCGGGTCTCAATGGCGCCTCAGCGGTAATCACCAACATTACACACTTGTACCATAATGTACTATTTTCAAAGTATAAAAGAGTGGAAATGCATTGTTGATATATTTGAAAAATGAAACTTAAAGATACGACTAAGTATGCGTAAGCTGTAGTAAAAAAAATAACTACAAAACAATAGAAATTTATATAACGGTTGTGAAAATACTATAATCCAAAACGGTGAACAAAGGCTTTATTCAAATTCTATTCCAAAAAATCTAATTTAAATATTTTACAACCACACGATTTCAAAAACGCACGACATCAAATCGCAGTGACGTCATCAAAATTCATAGAACGGAACAATGCTGAACGCAATGTGATTTAAAAACGACTGACAGGCGCGGAACGGGCGTGCGTGTGACGTCACTTTTTTACACATAGTGCTACATTCGAGCAGCTTTCAAGTTATGTTGTCCTGGTACTGCAGATTAAGAGCATAAACGATATTTCAATCTCTCTATCTAATAGATATGGGCCTCATTAGTTGAGTAATCCGTATAGTTTTGTTAACATCCTACACATTTTAAACAAATCTATCATTCATCATGTCTTTAAAAAATGTGGACGACTTTAACTCATACTTAGCTAACCGATAGGCCTTCTGGATTGGACAAAAGTCCCTATTATTGAAACCCTACACTTCAGAGCAGTAAAAAGATTTCCAATAAATATTTTCGCAGAAAATCGAGAAAATCTCTCAATACTCAGACTCCAGACACATTGAGCTCATCAATACTCCACAGCCGCCATATGAGGCAATCTAGCTCTTATATTCTCTGGAAAAAATCTTTACGATCTCACATAATAAGGGTGGTAGGTACTAATGAAGGCATAAATTTGATTTCTATCACCGAATCCGAATTCGCACGTTCGTACGATCGTTACCAGGGCGACAGAGACGAGAGTAGGTGTACAATGGTAGCAAACGACGGGCGCCAATTGTTGACATATTGTCTACGAGATACGTTTTTCACGGTCCTTTGTATTTGTGCGTGATATTTACACTGACGCGATGACAAGACAAGACAAGACAAGACAAGACAAGACATTTATTTGTAGAAACATGAGTATACATACAATGCATGCAAGTTGTTGTTCACATATAAAAGCTCCATCATGTTCGGCCTTTAAGGCATACAAAATAGACATTTAAAAAAGTAAAAAATAGTTAAAAGACATTTAAATTATTATCTTAATCAAACAAAGTTAACAAACAAAATAGGTATTAACATGGAATTATCAACATTCATTTTTTATTTTCACTTCGTTCGACATTTAGCATCAGCCTAATGAAATGCTCAATCCGAGATTTTCAATTTGACAAGTTCAAAGGTATTCCTTGAGTAGTTTTTTGTTTCCAACGTTTTTCCAAACGAATGGAACGCTTCATAATTATTGTATTATGTTTCGAAGAATCTCTCAAGTTGTGATGGAATGTGAGTAATTTCAATTTGGGATTCAAGTAAAAATTAATTATTAACAATCCAAAACATTGATGCACGTATACGTAACAGGAAACTACCAAAAAACTTTCCCAGTTTATTGATATCAATCGGAAAACTTAGCTGGATTCGGAAAACAAGACAGCGAAGACGAGCCAACTAATTATCATACATTATTAACTTGATCTGGATTTTCCATCTTAATACATTTTCCTTTGTTATGAAAACATGAAGCGTACTTTCTACAGAATCTTGTACTCGCAATGTTATAAAAACAACGTGAACTATGAAATGGTAGTAGTTTCAAAGTTTATTCACGGAGTTTTCTTTGCTAATAACATCGCGATATTACATTGTCTCTGAGAAATGCAAAGGAGAAACGCTCTCAGCTGTCGCAAACATTTTAAAGTAAAGACGTCTTCTGTCACTCGTTGTGCCAAAATATAAATATTTAAAGTTATTATTGTATAAATTGTATATAAAATTAAAAACAGCTAGGTAGTTAAAAATGTCTAAATTTAATAAATCTATAAAAATTCTATTGACGACTCTTTTTGTGACTTGTTTTAAATAACTGGGAGACCGTTTCTGTGTTCATACTTAATTAATAAAATGTTAAGCTCATTAGTACGCTTTAATTAAACGAAATGTTGGTTGCTCTCATCATTTTAAATCAAAGAAAACTTTATTATAATATGTTGACTTTTGTAATTATTTTTACGCAACACACATGTTTAAGGGTAAAATTTAAAATATAGAGCAGAGTTTTTGCAAAACTTTACCTTTAAATTTTTTTAACTAGCTTTTATGAATGAACTTTGTAAATTATAATAATTATTAGCCAGTAGTTTTTAATTACTTTTAATATTACTGCTATAGCTGTGTTCTTTTAAATTATTCAAAGTCTCCCAATTAATTTAAAATATAACATTTTTGTAATTTAATTTTCACGTGACTGTAATTTCATTTTATTAGTGATCGTCCACGTTGTATAAATATTGGTCAATTTTGAACACTATCAAAATATTCTGTGATACATTTTTTTGTTAGTTTAATATTGCATTATATAAATATATGTAACATATTAATATTGTCATTGGGTGTCACGTTCTTAATGGCGATAAATAAATGTATTTAATGAATTGTTTGCGATTTGATTTAGAAAAACCTCTAACAACATCAATATTAAAAGTAATCAATGAAATAAGTAATTATTACTCGGTTTCTATACCTTATTATTGTAAGTATGTATGTATCTGTGGTTGATCTGGTCGAAGAGATTTCTAAATGAAAAAATCAGTACCTTTGTGCTATTTTATCTGTACGTACGTATCATAGATAAAGAAATAAAACAAACAAGGTCATATAAACAATTGGAAAATTGAATGTCCAGATATTGTCTTTGCTAAATGCATAGAAAAAATAAAGTTAGTTCAAAGGTAACAATTGCACGAAGAGTTCATTAGTACAAGTAAGAAAAAAAAAACCGTTTGAAACGAATGAATCGCAAAACAATTGCAAACACATTATCTACAGCATCTCTGAGCACAAACAGCATTCATTCTTCCACGTTTTACAGGTAACTAAAATATATTTTTACACAAACTCTCTGCAATTTTTATCCCATTCATACAAACATTTTGAACGGTACAATAACACGGAATCGCAAACCAACCGCGTATTAGAAGAAAAGGGGACGCTAGCAACGATTTACGGGTCGAGAACTCCGAATAGAGCGGTTTTTTATTGCAGAACTACGTCGCTTCATGTTCCACTGGTATTTTTTTTCTATCACACACCCATAAACAGAATGGGATTTAGGTTGCGCAAAGAACTTTAACGAGTGGGTCTCGTCGCATTGTCTGCTGGTTCTTATGTCGCCCTGGTATGTTAAATACGTAAAAGACAAAAACAGGTAAGCCTCCTCTTTTCTCGAAATTGAAACAAAGGAAAATTGTATGCAAAAAGGTAACACACAGTCCCCTTTTGAAGCGAGGATGAAGGAGACATACATGGCAAAAAACAACCCGAAAGGTATATTCATTCTTTCAGAACGAAACTCGGCTTTGAAACAGTTTTTTAAATCTGAGGAAATGTACAAAGTGCAATTGTGAAATTTCCCGTGCGTTAACAAAAAAAAAATCTTTGAATCTACATTATTGTTTAATACATTGACTTTCTATTTTCCTATAACTTCCCAGTACATTTCCACCGTCTGACAGCCATACATAACTTGTCTGTTACATGTAAGCACGTTGCGAATAATTAAGTCTCGCTCAACGTGATAGCTATGCGCTTACCACCGCACAACCAGTTCTCGTTAACTTACTAAGTTCGGAATTTATCATTAACATGTGTCGGAAGTGAACTTCAAGGTACGTTCAGCGTTTGGTGGTTGAGTTTTGTGGTCTTTTGGTATGGATTTGTATAGGGCCTTTTGGTATGTTTTCTTTGCAAAAGAGGATCTTATGTTGATTGGCATTCCACAAGGCTCTGCTTTCCTAGTAACCAAATACTTAGGTTGCATAATATTAGGCACATCAATCAACATTGATGATTAAGGCGTCCAGACTTCTGGAGTATTCATCCAGAAGGATGTAGGTTCGAGTCTTGTTCGCAGTTTCATTTTTCGTGACACGTGATGGAAAAACATTTTTGTTAATTAAAACATCGGACAGTTACATTCACGTAAATGCATCGGTGTCCATCAAGAAACTCTTCTCGCTTTATTCTTCCCTGGTATATTTAGTTTCATATCAGACGAAATTATTTAAAAAAAATAACTACGTATAAGAAAAATATGCCCCTTACAAATGGAGTAATTGTACCAACGAACCTACTATTTTTATAATAATTGTTTACAGTAAAGCAATCAACCATTAGGTTTTCCCTATAGCCGTTACAATAAGTGATGATCTGCAGACAATCATAATGATCGCAGCCGACGGATAGATTAATTTATTATTTATCGACCACATAATGATACTATTGCTTACTAGGCAAGCAGGAATCTATAGCCAGTGTCTGTTAATTAATGGTATAATCCCTAAAGCGTATCATTGGGGAAGAGAAAAGAGGGAAAACACAAAGTTAGTTTCGTGGTAAAAAAATAAGTGAACTCGCTCATAAAATAAATAGTATCGATAACGAATTGATTGAGCCATTGTCTTCTGTTTTATAAGTCACAATCTCGATTCCCAGACGGTAATCAGTAATCAGATTTTCGGTCCCAAAATAAGATAATCCGTAATACTGATAGAGCTTTTCCACATCTAAGATTATTTTGAGTCGAGTCTTCGTCCCAATTATAGCTAGCCTATTCTAATTTTACATCTGAAGAGCCAGCCAGATATATTTTAAGACATGTGCTTCATATTTATTGCAAACATCGGCAATCGGCAATTGACTTTTCTATTCCGCTTTCATAATCTGCTGGTTTTTTTTTTAAAGCGGATCGGATTCTTCTAGGCTAATGAGTTTACCCTAGTCATACTACTACATCACTTTTTTTTTAAACATAGCCACACTAAGAACTTTTCCTTTATTGTGAGTGCATTTAGAAACAGATAATTCAACCTAGAACCGGAACAACTTTTGTAGTTTATGCATATATTTGTTGCTGTTTTCTAACTCGAGACACGCTGCGACTCCACAGTGTGTCACGGTGTAGTCGATCACGATACGGAATGATTAAAAAAAAAGGTTTCCAAAATTTTACCATGTTGCGCCGTCATAAATTCTTCTTCATGAAAAAAAGACAGAATTAAAACACAGTTGGTCAATTTCGTAATATGGCTGATTCATATTAATTGTCCAAGAAATTATATAAAAAATCTGATAAATGTTTCTGATGTCTCTCATGGAATTAACGCGTGTTGTCTAACTTAAAAGAGTTACTAAGTGAAGTACTAAAACAGTTCGGCCACTTGTCCAAGCCAGGTGAATCATTAGAATCAAGGTTGTAAGCAATATTGCGAGTTAGACATCCCTATTAACATCAAACATGCCAACCCACATCAATGTAACTAATTGCGAACAAGGATTAAATCTACAATAGTACTAGGAGCACATGTGTTACATGATAATAGAATCGTTTTTGTTACGCTGGTCGAGAGCACAAAGGCTCTATGGATACGTTTAAAGCCTTCAAAGCTGAAGGTTCGACGAATATAATAACGAAATCCGGATACCTTAGGTACGCGGAATCGAATTAATAATGAGAAGGGTCAGTTTCTCTTTGATATCCGTTTTGGTTCAATGTGGAAGTGCATAGAACGATTGAAATGAAGTTATCTGTTTTGGTTATTCCAGCTGAGAATTATTTAATGTTTTTGTAATTTGAAGCGGTTTATTTGTAAGGAAGAAATTGGTAAGGTGATTGGAAATAGCCTTTTATATCAATTTATTTAAAGTCGACGCAGCATACCAGCGGGAGCAGCAGTTATCTTCTTTCTTTCTTAACTCAATACTGGGTGTAAGGGACAGCCCTCCGCAAACTTTCAGGGCTTGCTCACTAGACGAAACTGAACAATCTACCGCAAAATTTACTTTAGGTAATGAAAAATCGGCCTTTTAGTGAGCAAGCCCTGAAAGTTTGCAGAGGGCTGTCCCTTACACCCTGTATAATTACTTATATCGTTTCTTTGGCCTTTCTTTATCGTATTCAAAAATTTTGGTAAAAATAAAACATAAAAAAAGCTTTATTCAAAAGCTGAAAAAATGGCGTTACTGTTCTTAGTTAGTGTAGTTAGACTACAAATATGCAAACTGAAATCATTTTGAATTTTTAACGAACCATTTTCTGGAACAAAAATTAATCACGCGTAAAAATTAAAAGTAAATCAAGTATTTTATTTGCTGTTCATATAAATTCATACAATCAATCAAGTGAGTTTTGTGCATTTCAATATTTGGTAACTGAATTTTTTGCAATTCATTCCATTAATTTTAGTTTTTATTAGCATGTAGGTTTTATCTTCATAAAATGATACGTAAAAAATTATCTATTTTGGTGACTGACTGACATAGTGATCTATCATCGCACAGCCCAAACCACTGGACGGATCGAGCTGAAATTTGGCATGCAGGTAGATGTTATGACGTAGGCATCCGCTTCATTCCAAGGGGATAAAATAGGAGATGAAAGTTTGGTATGAAACTTTGTCAATTTGATAAAAAATACATTGTTAAGTTCCGACCTCCACGCGAACGAAGTCGACGGTCACAGCTAGTTTGAAACATATAACTGATGAACTACACTTGAACTTCTCTACAAAATGTTTCCTATTTTTCAGATTACATTCCTATTTGCATTTGATCTTACATAGAGAGATGTTTAAGATAAAAATCTCATCCATATATTCCTAGAATTGGGTTCTACGTAATAAAATAGTGGGATGTGCGATGTTCCGCATACATTTTTAAATTTATTGCTAACCAACTTGACTACCTTTATAATGCAACATGTGGAAGCAGTATTCTGGAAGTCTTGGGCGATTTGGTGCTGTATCGTTTTCTTTTATTGAACTTAAGCTTTTTACTTCAAAGTATGTTTTTATTAATGTTTGTTTTTCTACTTAGCTCTACAGTTGAGTGAAGATTTCTTTCTGAGCTATGCTTTCCTGGTACCTATATGTCTCAGTGTCTCATTCATAGCTTCCTCTGTATAGGCCGTCTATCCGGTTATTTGGATGCCAACACTCATTCCTTGTCATCATTGTCTGACCTCACCCACTGCAGGCTGAGCATAGGCCTCTCATTTGCTACGCTATTGCGTTGTATAACGGGCTGGTAAACACAACTCCACTTCATATGCGCGTATTTTGCGTGTTTTTTTTTGCTGCGCTATCTGCACATTCCTTTTTTTGCAAACCTCATCCAAGATACACCGCAATTACCACAATTTAATCTGTCCATCTCAAAGATCAGTCCTTCTCTTTTCTGCCATCTCTTGGTACTCAAAAAGCGCATTAGTAAAGCTCGAGATTTTAAACGCCGAATGTGTAGGGTGAAACCATCTAATTCTGTGACTTGCCTAATTATAAGACGCGTCTGTGAAATTTGGGGAGGCTCGAGTGAGCGATATAATGACAACTAACCGTTAGTTGTTCAGGTATTTCAAGTAACTCATTTCACTCGTACAACCTTACGATAGTACTCAAACCAAGTATCACCGAACTCGATGAGTTTGCTATACTCGCTGTTAAATCTATAAGTTATAAAGATAACTGGTGGCGCCATCTCTTTTGTTCCCACTAAGTTATTTTGATGCAAGTATTAGAACGGGCGATAGCGGAGAGCGCCCTCTGCCTCACATTTTTTACGCACACCCGACGCCTAGGCCTACGTGGTCATCGAACAGTCCAGAAAAAATTGTGCTACCGGGAGGAATTACAGTAGAAACAAACCAGGTAGGCGTGCTTCCCTCCTAATTCCAAACCCACTAATCGCCCGTTCATCATCAGCCCATGGTTTTTTGGGCGATTACCTGCCATCCTTTAATAATACAGTCCACTTAAAATAAAATATTGAAATTTGGGGAAGCTCAAGTGAGCGATATAATTGAAACTTGATCGTAGATTGTGCGGCTTACATAATATGTAGGTATGGAATTGTGTTGAATACTTTGTGTAAATCATCAGATATTCAATATACCGGTAGGCGGTCTTTTGACTACAAATTAAATGCTCACTACTTATTTTATTGTATTCCAAAAATGCATAAATGCTCACCATTTTAATAAAAAACTTGGGTTCTTTTAACTGAAAACAGATAGATATAGAAGTCCCGTAAAGCGGGGGCTTTTTCGACCTCGTTCAGGTCAATTTTTTTTCTGGTGGACGTTTCAAACATTGTCAAACAAATTTTTTTACGAGATAATTTCTCCATTGATTAAAGATCTGTTTTCAAACCAAAGTTGTTTACCAGGATGTTGCGTTGAAAGGCTGTTACGAAAACAATTTTATCAAACCTTAATGACAATTAATTTGTTAACAATTACTTGAATGATCACAAAACATTTTAGCTGTTACACAGATTGAGGTATCTTTCATCGTTGACGAAGTTTTGCAAAATTATGTTACTGGAAATTAAACTGTTAGGTAACCTCCGATATCGTTTTGTTGATACAAATTACCATAATGTATTGTAATACGAATAAAAATACCAATGTCGTTAGGATTATTTAAGTTAGGTATTACATGTTTATTTGTTACGGTAGACACGATGTTAACGATTGTCGTACAATTGTCAAGTAGCGATTGATAATTTAGAACTTGCCCACAGCTTTGTACAGCACGTTAAGGTATAATTTACAAGCTACCGTCCCTTAAAAATCCTTTGTTCTAATTAGTAGTCATGATAGGACAATCTAGCAGTAATAAATGCAAAGAGTTTCTTTAGTATTTCTAATACATAATAAAAATAGAAAGAAAATAATATTAGATTTGCCCGCGCCCGCGGTTCCTCTCACCACCCGTCCTCCTCTCCAAGTACTATCTATCTATTCCTGTACCAAAATTCACGCAATTCATTGCAGCAGTTTGGCGTGAAATCGAAACAAAACCAGAACAGACTCACTTTCACATTAAATAATAACGTCTTAAAAGACTAACACAATTTCTACAAGATCAAATTAACTCAAAATTACTTGACGCCAGAAATGAGGTAATATCATACAGCGAAGTCCAAGTTTTTAACTTCGTTCTCAAGTTAGCATTGAGGAGTATCCGAGTGCTTAAGTTTGTCTGTAGTTTCATTAGATTATGGACATTTGAATGGACAAGTACTACATGAAAGGTTGTTGGAGTAATTTGGCTTCTTACATCTTAATCGTCTTTGATGTTTGGTCTATCGATCTTGGGTAGATTTGTCATCATTTATTTCTTTTGAGAATTTTACTGTTTGTTGCGTTGTTAAAATCATCAAATGAGCCCTCGTGCAGAAGGTATTAACTTGCTTAAAATCTATCTTCTTTTGCCCTTTTTGTATTACAAGTTCACGGTAGCCCTTTAAGACAGTCCTGCGCCCCTGGTAGGCGTTTTGCCCTTCACCCCTTTAGGGTAACCCGTCAGTTCGGTCCTTGAGTCTTTGAGACCGATAGATACTTGAAGTTGTAAAAATATTAATCTTCAGAGTGACAACGGTCTAGTAGCGTTATTTGCCCAAAAAAAAAATTGTGTATGAAAATAAATTTCACAATATTATAAAATAATACTTAGATTAAGTTTCGTCTAAAAATCGATTACGCTCGGAGTTGAATTTAAAACAAAATTCGAAATTATAAAATTAAAAGGAGTTTGTTTTTTTTGAACAGCCAATATGCAAATCGTAAGATCAGTCTACGTTAACAATTTCTTGTTGTTGTTTTTTCTCTAATCATCCGAAGTCGTCATCAAATACACCAAGCTGCAGATGAAAGAGAAGAGAATGAGACTAGGTACCGCTGTTCCCCTGCATCATTCTCTAATGAAAGCCCCGATCTCATATCTCCTTCCATTCTACCTTCACGCCGTACTCCTCCACAATACGGGTCCAGTATTAATATAATATGACGTCTCACACCACGTTGCTCGACAGCCTAAGGTTACAACCAACTTGGCACGTTTTCGATTCTATTTAAAGCTTATGAATAGTTAATAGATGGACCTGTAACAGAGCGTTAGTCCAAGATATCGCGGCACCACAGGGTCCACAGATAAAGTAAAATATGCATGGTTTCAGTTAAGTCCGCAATAGTTATGGGACATTGTTGTTGGTGACATAACATTGTTGCTGTTTGAAGAGGGTTTTTATGTTGGATTGTTAGTTTTATGTTGTGAAAACATTAATTAGCTAGGAGTATTTGTGTTTCTTGTTCAGCCTTAGTAAGAAGTTTTAGGGATGTGGCCATTTTATGAGTAGTGCTGGGTTTATTGTTAATAGCATTAGAGACAAAATAGATTGTTTAGAGCCAGCTATTCTATTCTATTTTTTACTATAGCAAGCATAGACTGTGGCGGCCATTTTCCAAATTGAGATGGAAAAATGTTATCGTAGAGATGAATTAAACAACAAAATTTGAATTTCATGTGTCAAAATCAAAATTAAATCATTTATTTGAAATAAGCCAGTAAGTAGGTATAGACAGCGCGCGAGTTGAATGCAGAGCTTAGGAATGCGGTAGTGCTGTTGACAAGGATGGCAAAGTACTACACTGCAGGCGCGTGAGGTGGGGCGTGGGGGTAGCGGGGCGCTCTTTACCTCAGACCCCGCCTGCATTCAACTCGCGCGCTATCTGTAGTAATTTTTAATTGAAAAAAGAGAAAAAACAATACTACAAAAATATGGTGCCAGATTCACTACACAAAATGAGTGATATTACTGTAGGTGCCCATTACAAAGCGTAAATAAAAAAGGACTGCTGAAAACTAGAAAAGTATAAAGTACGCAATTATTGCTGAACTACTTTGTTAGACGTCCGTGACGAGGAACCGGACTGAATCCTCGTAATCAGATATAAGTCAATCGTAATTATAATGTGAAACACATCAACGAAATTATACCTACTAATTAGTGACACTACGAGTTTGATATTGATTCAATTTGACTGGCCTGTTGGTCTAGTGGTTAGTGACCCTGACTGCTATGCCGGGGGTCGTGGGTTCGATTCCCACCCAGGACAAATGTTTGTGTGATGAGCATGATTTGTTCTGTGTCTGGGTGTAATTTATCTATAATATGTATGTATTTAGAATTATAAAAGTATGTTTATCAGTTGTCTAGTACTAATGAAATGAGAACAAGGGCGTTTATATACTTTAAACTATATAATAAACACGTAAGTAAAATACAACGGTATGACAGTACACAATGTATAGACGAGAGAGAGAACCTAGAGATATGTCAATAAACATATGTTTCCTATTTATGAAGCGTAGGCGTTCATACTCCTTACAAGTACCCATAACACAAGCTCTGCTTAGCTTGGGATTAGACGGCGTTGTGTGATAGTTGTGGAATATTATTATTATTAATTTTATAAAGACTGGAGATAATCATAGAATAGAATAGGTCTTTATTTGCTTAGAATGTAGGTACATCAAAATAAGATGTTAAATTATAAATAGGATCCATGTACATTCTGCCATAACATAGCATGCAAATATAATACAAATTAATATAATTATGATTATTGAGATGTCACAAAGAACTATCATTTAAAAAAATCCTGCACTGAATAGTAACATTTGTCTAAAAGTAATTTTGTTAAACATTTTTGGAATTTATGTAATGGCAAGTTTTTAATTTGGTCAGGTATTTTATTAAAGATTACAGGAGCCATACAAATCACATTTTTTTTCAATAAGCTAGTATTAAAAACTCCAGTGCATAA
Organism: Agrotis ipsilon; assembly: GCA_028554685.1. Taxonomy (NCBI): domain Eukaryota; kingdom Metazoa; phylum Arthropoda; class Insecta; order Lepidoptera; family Noctuidae; genus Agrotis; species Agrotis ipsilon. The sequence goes on along the minus strand of CM052962.1, from coordinate 16,952,250 downwards.
TAGATTCTGGTATTGGGATCTCATAGCTGTACTTCGTTTTCTAGTTTCTGTCAGAGTTGCAAATAGACATCGATTGCTTATTACAAATATTGCTAATTCGAGGATATAAAGGCACGGGAAAGTAAGTAATTTCTGAGACTTAAATATAGGCACGCAACTGTCTGTTATTTTAAGACCAAACATAGCTCTAATGCAGCGTTTTTGGGCTCTGAAAATGCTTTCCCGTTCACTGCAGTGACCCCAAAATATTACACCAAATCTTAATACCGAAACGACTAGACCATGATAGGCCACTAACAATGTAGACAAATTTACTTTTTTGGACAAATTATGCAACATAAACGCGGCTGTGCTTAATCGTTTACATATGTCTTCCGCTTGTGGCTTCCAAGTCAACTGGCTGTCTACTGTGATTCCTAAAAATTTCGTGCTGGTTACATTTTCTATCGGTTGACCATTGTAGTTTATGTCCATATCATTTCCTGAAGATATTCGCTGGTAAAAGTGCATAATTTTAGTTTTTTGGAGATTAATAGCTAAATTATTATTGTCAAGCCACTTTACTAAACTGCTAATTGTGTTGTTAATGTCATTTACGTATGATTCTTTATTGGTACATGAAACAATTGATGTGCTGTCGTCTGCGTATAAAATCATAGGATAAGGTATATGCTGTGGCAAGTCATTTATGTCTAATAAAAAAAACATAATTAATTCCTATTAAAAAATGAAATTAAGTGAGCATAATTTTTATAGCCCATTTCCCTATTTATTCAACCATTAAACGTCGGGTTAAATTCAAAATAAACCATATTTATCCGTTAAAACATCCGTCAAACGAAACGATCACACAGTTGATAACCTAACCAGTGAATTGAAAGATGCGTTTTGCCAAATTTGCGGTCGAACAATGCGGAGACCTATTGAAATTGCTTTGTTTTGAATATTGTAGAATGGGCGGCCATTTTCAAAATATGTTTGAGTGGCTACAGAGCGTGAAACAAGGTTGTCACACGTGGCCGTGTTTGTTGTTGGAAATTTAGTTTTTTTGTTGTTGGACGTTATGAATATTTTTATGGCACCACTGAATATTTTATAGTGGTTGAATAATTTTTCGCTGTGCTTAAAGTTTTTTAGTGTGTTACGTTAGTTCAAAACAAAGGTTAAAAAACAGTGTATCCAATCCTCAGGATCGACGTTATAAATTATGTTAGGAAAAGTGATATACCTACTAGTGATTTCCTAACATAATTATTAACTTCGATCACAAACCTTAGTAAAATTGAAAACCAATCGCAATGAGTAAATAATTTTACGAGATTCATGCTAATCTATTGTATTACTTATTGCATACAATGTTTCTTTTTTTGTTTGTTGTGAGACTTTACGTCTTCAAAATATGAGTTCTCCCGGCCTAGGTAGAACGCAAGAAACTGTCAGACTCATACTGACTAAAATTCACGGTGTTTTTGCCACGTCATGGTTACCTAGTATATTATAATGGTAGCATAATCCTTTAAATATTTAACTAGTTATAATTTGAGTTCATTATCGCAAATATAACTACTGAAAAACATTATACCTGAGGCAATTCACTGAAATCTAGATTTTAATGATTTATTTATTTAGTACCAAAAGTTTAATAGTTAGGTCTGCGTGTTTTATAATTCACAGATAATTTATCATAATAAGTTCGTACAAAACTTGTTATTACAGTTAAACAAACATTAATAATTTATTATGCTTTATCATTATTCTCAGAGACAGAAAATTAATTTGTGCGGTTTTTGTTACTGATAAATTATCAACGAAATTAACTGATCTTTAATAAATATTTCAACATAATTATAAATGAAGGGTCCCATAGTCAAAATTTTGAAACGAAATCCTTACAATTTCTCATTGTTAGTCAGCCTATTTTGTTCATCTGATTACAGAACCCAGGACATGTATGACACATTGTACCAGTGACTACATAAAATACTCGTATAATACTGTCTATGGTACGTTTCATGTAGCCTGATTAAAAAAAAAAACAATTTGAAATACTTATCTTTTTTGTTTCTAATAGATTTCTAAAAGTTTTGGAAATTATTGTTTTTATGGGGAAAAATAATCGATCTAATTTAGCTGTGACACTACTTTTCTAAAATATTCTTATTACTTTCTAGACCTATGTAGTTGCATGCCTATTTAAAGTTTCATAACAATCGTTTCACTTATTCCGAAAACTTGAATGTTTGTATTAGAAATAATTCGCTCATCCATAATGGAAGACTCGCTGTCCGATCATGGATCATGTTCGGGTTGACGGCGCGTCGTGTTCTAAGCGCGTCTCAAACAGTTATCGGCAAACTGACCCTCTAACTAAAGCCTGCCGGGGTCGTGAGACTGTCTCATCAGGTCACCGTGACCCTGAAACGTAGAGGGTTATTGAAGGATCACCGTGGATTTTAGTCAGTACAAGTCTGACAGTCCCTTCCTTCTGGATGGGAGGAGTTATTTGACGATTTTACAACGATAAAAACCCTTTCTTAATCATGATCATCATCATCAGCTGGAAGACCTCTACTGCTGAACATAGGCCTCCCCCTGATCACTACGCCAACGGAAGAAAAATTCGCCACTTGCATCCATCGGTTGCCCGCAACTCTCACGATGCCGTCGCGTCGGTCCACCTAGTGGGAGGCCTACCTACGCTGCGTCTTCCGGTCCGTGGTCGCCACTGGAGAACTTTTCTTCCCCATCGGTTGTCAGTTCTACGTGGCCTGCCCATTACCACTTCAACTTGCAAATTTTAAGAGCTATGTCGGTGACTCTGGTTCTTCGCCGAATATCCGTGTTCCGGATTTTATCCCGCAAAGAAACTCCGAGCATAGCTCTTTCCATTGCTCGTTGAGTGACTTTTAGTCTCTCTTAAAAGTCAGCAGTAAAGCCCTCTCTCACTAAACTATACTTATCTTACGAGTATCAGTTAACCTAAAACATCTGTCAACAGGACTGCAAACAACATAAGGTTCACCACAAATCACGATAAACAAGTGACCCATATGTTTTTACTCACATAGCTTAGGGCAGTGACCCCTCACCCACGCCGTCCGACCATGATGTGAAACCCTTTCAGATTACCCTTCATAATATACTCTACTGAAAGATCGCCTACTCCTGTACACAAACAATTTTGTAACGTATTCATTTACTTCTAATAAGGGGTTTGTTTTTTTTACTGACTTTTATAATAATAGAAAGGGTTACGGTATTCGCTACTTATTTTTCTAATTTGACGGTCGGTTGGCTCAGTGGTTGAGCGATTAACTGCTGCTCAGCGTGTTGCAAGTTCGATCCCCGCACGGGACAAATATTTGTAGGACCTATAAAAGTTGTTTCGGGTCTGGGTGTTGTGTATGTAAGTTTCTCTGTTTTTAAACACACCCAAGACACAGGAGAGATTCCTGTTGTGTTCCCTTTATGCAGCAACGTTGTTAAATAAAAAAGTTTTATTAAACTCTTATAACTTATTACATTTTAGTTAATAAACATTCATCATCATCATCACCATCTCAGCCATAGGACGTCCACTGCTGAACATAGGCCTCCCCTTTAGATCTTCACATATACCGGTTGGAAGCGACCTGCATCCAGCGTCTTCCGGCGACCTTTATAAGGTCGTCTGTCCACCTTGTTGGTGGTATCAACATTCACTACCAATTAATTCCTTCAACATCTGTTTCGTGGTTTAGCAGTAAAAGAGTATCACAAAGACAGACTAGTTTTCGTAACATAAAATTACTTGAGTTGGTAGTAGTGAAACGAAACCAACGCTATATTGCTAGAGGTTAAAGAAGAAACAAAATGTGTACGCCGGTTTAAGAAAATTAGCATAAAATTGAGATGAATAAAGTTTTGTGTTCATGAGGCCTTGAAATTAGACTAGAACATATTTATGTTACACAAAAGCGGACTTAATGCCTAATACATGCTCTACCAGTTACCAAGCCGAAAATATATGTAAAAAAGTAAAAATTGTTTTGATAAACAAGAACACCTAAATACGAGTTGATTACATAGAGATTTAAGATAATATAATGCTTACTGAGATTGTCTGAAGCAAAAGAATAATTACAAAGGATGAAGGCTTGAAATTAATGAATAATCTATCGCAGTTACAATCTTGATTCCGAACTGTGTCTGTAAACAATCAACGATCTATTTTGCCTATCCAAGTCTTAAAGATATCCTATCAGAAGCAGCCGTCAAAGGGTTAGAATATTAATTTACGATGGTATATAACGTATTTTTAACAGCATGATATAATTGTGACGTCTCGGTTAGCACAGTTGCTGAGCGATGACTGTTGTAGTGGTTGTGACGGTTTTAATACTTACACGGAACAAATATAATTTAATTTAGTATGACCTACAGGAAATTAATAAAATAAATAAAAAATACTTTACATGGGCCCCAATGGGCACTTATAAAAGGTCGACAGAAAAAAAAAACTGGCACGGTTCAGGTTGGTCGTTTGAATGGAGAAGAGCCGGCAAGAAACTCCATGGGTACTCATTTGAAATATTTGCTTTTACAATGTTATTGTTACAGTTGGATATGCATAAACACGAGAAAACATTGTAGGCACGATAAGAAGAGGGCACTTCTTACCAAAAGATAAATAAAAATATAATAATAATATAATACGTAATTGGTAGACTGTGTATATTAGTTATTTTTCTCACCAAGATATAAGACAAAATCTTGGAAAATTAAAGATTACTCTAGAATCATGAGTAAAATCATTGAAAATCTGTTCTGTCTTGTTGCATGTAGTTAAATCGCAATTTTGTACCCATTACCGTCTGTCATTAATAAATATATCGCATTATAAATTCATTTTCATAAAATGTAGATCGGCTTCAACGATACCTACCATCATGCGACCCATATCAATTATATTTCTAACTGTCGCCCAAATGCTGTCACACACGTCTACTCTGAAATAGGTCTTACACTGATAGTGCCTTAAAACTTAGTTATAACGAAATTATTTTCAGAAAACGTAAAAGAATTTTTGGTTATAAAATAGAGAAAGCTTTCAAGTCTAAAAATGTGAAATTGAAACTTAAAAGGACCTTGAATAAAAGCAAAAGTTTTAACGTTTTTTACTTTTTGTACGTATTATTTTTTAAAATATATAAACCGGCTATGTATAGGAGAGTATTGTCGGGCACGGTTTTTCTTTCGAAGGACCGGCGGCGGGCCGGAATAAATGTTTTTGGCCCACGGGCCAACTCCGGTCCGTTTACACCGTGGCCGAGTACTCCGGCCGGTGTACGGACTTTGCCCGTCACTACTGATCTAAACTATCATCGGACCAAGCAACACAAAACATTCAAAAACAATACACGAATCGATATGATTACCAGGACTACATAAAAGACATTGGCCTAATTCGGCTCATTTAACTCGTTCACTACTCCCGCGTAAAACTCGGCGTGCATGTTTGTTCGTTACTCACAAAATGTGATGAAACTGAGCCGAATACGACTGACGCGAACTATTGAACCACTCAGCTGATTAACTCTTAGAGAGGAGCCTGACGTTTTTGAAGCCCTGGTACAAACGTGTCACATAAATTAGATTTTTGGGACGAGAATACAAAACACATGTACGAGTAGCTAGGTTAATTAGGGTATTGGGAAATAGTGGATACGTATTTTTTTTTCATCAATGAATAATTACAAAACTAAAACGCATCACAACTTGGAAGGGTACGTGATGTCAAACTATGTAAAAATTATACTTAAAAGGGACGTATTGTGATTTTTGACTTACGTCACAAAAGAAAAAATACAGGTCTAATATTTTTTGAAATTGTAACTTGCGGACTAATTGCATCTATATGAATGCAATTACTCCGCAAGTTATAGACATATTATAACTAAGCGTTATCTGAACTCGGCATGGCTACTACTTTATCTGCACTTTGTTCTATGCCATCCAGTCTTGCTTAACCAAACATTAATACAGTTTTAAAACTTAGTGTCATAAATGAAACGAATATTTTCCGTTTTAAAAAACATTTACCCGTTATGTTTATTCTGTGTGTTTGCACTAGGCTCGAACTATGTGCAGTGTGTATTAAGTGGGATATGAATATTTTTTTGTTACTGGCAATGTGTGGCCAGTGTTAATAAAGCTTATTTGATTGGACCAAGTAAGGTTGCATAAACATTAAGTGAACACGCACCTCCTGCAAATACTGCTAGCCTAGTACCTAATTGTCATTCGATGAAATGTTTTTTTTTATTTCAGTTTTTTTTTTTGACCCACCTCTGGACCTTTGCCCTAAAGTGGAGTTTTTAATTAAATTCGTGTAAATATTTTTTCATTTCTCATACTCGGAAAGTAGTGTTTGTTTGATCTAAGCAGCGGGTCGAAAACGATGCTTCCCTCCCTTGGGCGGGAAAGACTCATAGTAATTGCTTCCCTCCCTAGGGCGGGAATGAATTTTAAAAATAGAACTAAAATTGGTTATTATGTGCTTTCCTAAGACACACAGTGCTGATCGAAGAATGCTGTTGTAAATTCGCCATAAAATGATTATCCGTGGTTAAAAACTTACCAAATTGTCCAAGGTACTATACCTGTCTCCTTCTTTCACCAGCGTGCATCCTTTTCTCCCCGTGAAAGATGCTTGACAGCGAAGCTGTCAATGCCATAGCGTTTGTAATTTTTGCCGCGATAACATCGAAAAATTTTCCAAAGTTAAAAAAGTGTTGAAATACAATAATTAATTGTATTAAAATGAGCACACAGCGTTTATTTAGAGTACGTGACACGTTTTTCTTTTGTGAATTAGTGTTTTAGAAGGATTACGGACTAAATTGAGTGGGTAAGTGTGGTGTGAAGTGACGAGTTTTGAATGTTGACGTGACGCTCCGGAGGTGGATCAGCATTCAAATACGGTGAGACAGGATGACTGGTCGTCATCATCATCTTTATCCTCGAACGACGAGAGCATAGCTTCACATCCGCCCAACAAAAGACAAGGTCACGTAAGTACAAACAAGTCCAGACTTGTTCGGACACTCGTGTAGAGACACAAATTCAAGAAGAAGTGTTTATTTCAAGTTATTTAACTACCTAACTTACCTCCTCTAACAACGAGAAGGCTATCTGACTCCACTTACATCAAATTTTTTGTGAAAAAACTTCATTGTCTATTGCGGTGAAGTTTTAGTATGGAGCTGGATGAAAGACAATTACTTAGATGTAACACACTTTCAAAGAAAGTTTAAAAGTATATCTAGATATCCAAAATTTAATCAATTTGTATGACATTTTTTTTTTTTTTTTTTACAAAACCCCGTACAATATTGTATTGCTATTACTTGTTTTATAGGTCTAAAAGTTAATGATGGATTGTATCATTTTAACAAGACCAAAAAAGTTTATAATTGTCAACTGATTGATTGACTGATTTATATTCCAACAATATTTTGGAATTGAGGCAATTATTAAGATTAACATTACAGGATTTGCTTAAGTGGGTGTCGGTTACCCTAATTATTTTCATTTTAACACATATTTTGAAAAGATTTCTATTATTTGTGGTCCACCAACCTCGGACTCATAATTATGTGTTTAGTTAGGAGGCTTTGCACCCTATCAAAGCTTCTTTAGGTGGACTTAAGGTCCAGCTGATTAAACAAGTATAAACAAAAGCTATTTGAATAGCTGATCATTCAGAACATTTAGAGGGGTTGTCTTAAGGACCATACTCATGTGGGGCAACCACAGGGAGCAAGCAATCATATTTTGAAATTAATCACAACTTGCCATGTTCCATTTATAAAGGAAGCGGTCCTTGGTATCTAGTCAAACATGTTATTAGAAAAGTTTGCAACCTCAACAAAAGAAATAATCTTTTAGTTAAACAAAAGAAAGAGCTAAGTTGACCCATTGACCATATAGTTACCTAATTTGAGTTTACTAGGTCAAATATATTTAAGACTAATTCAATAGTGGCTTATGTCCTGTATTTGACCGCGGAGGTCTCAACTCAAATTGCCAGTGAAACATTTCCAAGAAATGTAACTGGTTATAAGTTCACAAACAACTGTTTAGTGAAAATAGACATTCATTTATTAATTATTATCATCATCATCATCATCATCATCATCAGCCGGAAGACGTTCACTGCTGAACATAGATAACATTAATTACTATGCTGAATTTCAATTACCAATTGCACAGACATACAGGAGGCTCCTCCTTGTGATCTATAACAACAAAGTGCTGCTGTTAACAGCTGTTGTATTTGGCCTATCTATGGCCCCAACTATGTTTTTCAAAGTACAACTGGATTGCGGAAATCCGGTGAGAACGAATGTTTCTGTATAATTGTGTACCTGAACTATTGTTCCTGGTTAATCAGGATCGTACAGTACTCAGTTCTCAGGTTGCGGAAACGCTGAGAATATTGGAAATTATGGGGCATCACATAAGTTATCACGAGTCTGCTTGAATCTTATCTCTAAGCAGAACATATTGGCCTAATAAAACTGTTACCCTATACACCCAGCAAAATTGGGTATAACATTACTGCAATAAAATAATAAAGATTAAACTAATCTTTAACAAGGTAGAGCAATAATTGAAACAGTTGTCCACAAGAAGCTCAGACTTAATTGGTTTTACTGAATTATGATAATTATGCAGTATCAAAAGAACTATATTGTTGCAAAATGTAACTGTTTCTAAAATTGTTCTATCAAAACAGGTTACTAAAGAAAAGTAAGTTTCCTCTGCCTGTTCAACAAGGGTGTTTAAAACCATAGAGTACAACTCAATACTGTAGAGTTAAGAAAGGTGCAACTCACTTCTTAACCACTGATACACCCAACTAGGGGTAGGGAGCCCAATTAAACATCACTTATCTATCTGTAAGGTGGGCTCCATGCCAGATGACCTGGCGCTCAAATTTTGTTCCTGAAGTAGATGCCATATTTGCAGCCATAAATATTAAGTCCGACAACAGGAATCTTATTGCATACCCCAGAAACAAAGGGGGGGGGGGAGGATACATACCCCCGCAGCCACTGACTCCCGGGGAGTCTAAACGAAATTGCGGATCGCCTCTCAAGGGGCCGCAAAGTAACAAAGTGGCATCTTTTACCCCAAGCCGCGGAGGCCATGTTAAAGATGTGGGGCGTCCCAGACGTAGATTTATTCACGTCAAGAGAAACGGCTTACATACCAAAGTACGTAAAATTAGGTTCCAAAATCTAACGCAGGTATAAGCGATATTTACAGCCGACAATGGGACTATCGGCTGGGCTGGGCATTCCCCCACCCAGCGTAATACCAGAAGTATGAACTACTTATTTGAACAAGGCACAATCTTACAATCGACAAAGAATTATGACCCACCAGAAACATTATTTTCTTTCAGACATTCAAATACAATTAGGTTCACACTCATAAACATAATTATCAATATTAACGACCTTGACCTTTGTTATTTTGACAAATTCAAATTGTCAAAAAGGGGTCATAATTCAGATTTGTTGATAGTACATTCTACTAACGCCAGAGTGCGCCAAATGCTTCTCACCCCTCGATTTGCAAGCGAGAGCGGGAGCCACTTCTGATAAAGAACCTGCGGAAGGTCTTAAATCGGACTACCAGGCAAGTACTCTGCAGAGGCGGACAAAATTCCGATAAAGAACCTGCGGAAGGTCTTAGTTCGAACTACAAGCAAGTGCCTTGCACAGGCGGTCAAAATTCCGATAAAGAACCTGCGGAAGGTCTTAGATCGGACTACAAGCAAGTGCCTTGCACAGGTGTTCAAAATTCCGATAAAGAACTTGTGGAAAGTCTTAAAATATTGGACTACAGACAAGTGCTTGGCACAGGTGGACAAGTTATCCCCCTAGCTTGGGAAATTAAGGGTGGGCTGACCAAGTCTCTCTTCCTAAATTCTAGCGGAACAAGACTTGTTGATTAAAAAAAAAAAAAAAAAAAGTACTTGGCGGACATCTACTTTTACAACAATATAAAGCCCTAATTAAAAGATGGTGATCCAGTGGGATACCAATCAAATTAACCCTTAAATACTGTAAGTGTACAAGCTGATAAAGATTTCAGACAAAATTGTTTTGAGAAAACAAACTAGGTTATGTAACTATTTGCCTGCATAAATCTACTATTTCAACTTACTGAGCAACAATTGAGGTAGATATCTCAAGACTATCTTTCATTCAGAATGTTCTGGAAGCTATTTCACTTGCTAAAGCTTGCAGTACAAAAGTTGCCAATAGTGTACACTACAATATTACTGTTCTTTTTTTTTTTTTTTTATTATTTGACTAAAGAACTCTGCATATCCAGGTTCTTCGTTTGAGATAGCTAGGCGAATAGCTCTAATATTATTGCTACCCTCAAGTTATAGAATTCTTGATCTCGTGCAATCTCAGGATCTCACAGGAGAACGAGATTATTAGAAAATATCCCTGAAGATCTTACTTCTATAAAATATGAAATCAGTCTTTGTCCAAAATGTTGGTGTATAAACAGAATCAAAATCACACAGACATTAAGGTTCGTTTGTTGCGGAAACATCGATACCTGTCTACCCTGTTAGAACTGTCGGAAAATAGAAAAAGCACAGACAACAAAGTCACAAATTTATTCCTCTATCAAAAAAGATTAAAGCCAGCTTCACAAATTGGGAACATAGCATTACTTTTAAAGTTGCTAATATAGGAGTCCCACTGGGCAGTTATAACAAGTTAGCTATTATAGTCTCAAGAAGCTACTCTTGTTCAAGCAATACTTGACAGGGAAAACTGATAGAGTTATAAAATGTATCAGAAGTTTTACTGTCAACCAGTAAACAAGATTGATGACACCAACTCCAATGCTTATTTATTGCAGTTAGATTTATAAATATTTGTCTTCATTGGTTATACCTTTTAGGTAAGACATAACTTTATCCTATTACTGGAAAAAGATTTAATTTAGAATTATCTCCTAGTACCAGGTACCTCTATCAATTAATTACTATTTTGATTTCTGAAGAAGTTACTAATCAGAAAGGAACATTACAAATTTTGTTACAGTAAGATTTTATGAAAGGTCTTAAAAACTTTCTTTAAACCTATTTATGCTTTAAAACAGTATTATAATTCATCATCATAGCGTTTGTATTTATCACCAGCAGATACCAAACAGGTCTTCGATCAGCACTGTGTGTCTTAGGAAAGCACATAATATGACTGTTTTGCATTCCAACAAAACAGGTATTATGTGTTGAATAAGACACACAGTGCTGGAGCAAGTCTCTTGCTGGTACCTTGAAGACTCTATGACATTGACAGCTTCGCTGTCAAGCATCTTTCACGGGGAGAAAAGGATGCACGCTGGTGAAAGAAGGAGACAGGTATAGTACCTTGGACAATTTGGTAAGTTTTTAACCACGGATAATCATTTTATGGCGAATTTACAACAGCATTCTTCGATCAGCACTGTGTGTCTTATTCAACACATAATACCTGTTTTGTTGGAATGCAAAACAGTCATATTTTAGACTCGATCGAAAGCTAACCAGAATAATAAAACATTAAAAAATAAAGATTTCGAGTCGACAACATATACAGTTGAATCCGTTTATTATGACATCGAGGGGAAATAATAAACACGTCATTCTAAGCGGACGTCATACAAAGCATTTTGTACAAAATAAACAACCTCCTGCTTTGTCAGTATGTATTTATTTTATTAGAGAGACATTAAAGAACTAAGTCAATAATTGAATTACCCACTGAGACTCAAAATAACCATAGCGCCGAACATCATCGGGTATCACGACGTGACGTTTCCGAACACTTGTCGAAGGTGATATAATTAGGTCGGTAGCTACATAATCTGGACACAATTTATTATAAATGGGTCATAATAAGCGGAATGTCTCTAAATGCGAAGTCATTATATCCGACTTTCTGTAAAGAGTTTTGTATGAAAACCAAACTTCCCTGTGAAATACGTCATAATAAGCGGTTGGTCATTATAAGCGGAGTCATAATAAACGGATTCTACTGTATCCGCAAAATTCGGATAGTCGAGTATTTTGTAAATTTCTAATGATTTTCTGACCAGAGAGATCGCAGCCGCCATTTTTGACATCGGTTATCATGTTGAGAAGTTTTTATTTTTTTTCTTTATTTTCGGCCAGTGTCATGTGGTGTATTATGTAGTTACTAAACCTCCTTAGAAAAACCTACAAACTTATGAGTTACCGTGACATCTACATTTAGTGCCTAAGATGTGTATTATGTATGACACACGTTTCAACCGAGCGAAGCCGGGTTTTCATCTCGTTTTTACATAATTAAGAAAAATATCGATTAAAAAAAAATGCTGCGGTCTTGTGAGTGTATACGGCCAATGTGAATAAAAAAAAATAGATACCTATTAAAGTGGGTTGGCCCGCGGCGGTGACGCGGACGGTGTGTTTCTTAATTGAAATTTAAATTAAAAAAGACTATTTTTTACTTTCCTTATATTTGAAATGAAAAGTAGAGTGTTTAACACGGGTGAAAGTCATCAATTCCCACTCGGACTATAGCCGCACTCGCTTCGCTCGTGCGTCTAAATACCTCGTATGGGAATTGATTTCTTTCCACCCTTGTATAACAATCTACTATTTATTATTTAAGTAGAAACCAGAGAGAGAGAGAGAGAGTATCATGATTTTCCCTGTTTTTGTGACGTAACGGAATAATCGTTCCTTGTTCGTACATCAGAGGCTTGTTTTATTTTTCCATACAATAGCAAACATTTATTGTAAACTGTAAATAAAATACAAAAATCTTGTTATAAGGTCTCAAAACAACGTAACAGTCATCTTAATGATATAAAAATAGACTTTCAATAAATAATGTTGTATAAATTCCTACAGAATAAATACAACATTATTTAGTTATCTACAGATAATTATTATCATAGTGAACGTCGTTTGTTTACACTATTTCTAGACTTCTTGTCGAACAAACAATAGCGGTCACAAATGAATCTAACTGGCAGACGTAGGTTTGTTTATTTATCGACGAACTAGTTATTTTATAGGTTAACTAGCTTTTCCCCATGGTTTTACCTCTTCTATTCGCCTCCTTTTTGTCGTATCGTGATGTTTCCTCGATAAATCGACCATCTAACTAACAAAGGATTTTTTCAATTCGAACCAGTAGTTTCTGAGATTAGTGCGTTCAACCGAACAAACTTTTCAGCTTTATAATATTACGATTATAAACGCTCCACACAAATGCAATCTCAACTATATTATGTATGTTATATACGTATAAACCTTTCTTTTAAATCACTATATCTATTTAAAAAAACAGCATCAAAATCGTTGCGTAGTTTCAAAGATCCAAGCATCATATGGATTGACAGACAGAGAAGTTACCTCGTAGCTCAGTATATTTGCCACTATAATCTGATTATTTCATCAGTATTCGTTATTTTGTTACCTAGATGCCGACGCTGATAATTTCGACAATATGTCACAAGCAAATACACTTTTTACTCTTGATTTTGACGCTGCTTGCGAATTTCAACGCACGCAGAACTTGTGACACATTATTTTTCAAAACACTATTTGACGGACTAATTTTACTTATTAAATTGTTACTGACCTGCTAAAGTAGGTCTCTCTGTCATCTCTACCTGGTTTCATGTTGAAAGGGTTCACGTATATCTCATCTCCTCTTCGTTTTCGTGTGAACCGAGTTGTTCATGGTTGCTGCCCATGAACACGATCACTAGCGGTACGCACGGCCGCACTACACGAGTGGAGGGTTGACTCGACGCTGTGTGATACGATGGAACATTGACGAGTTTTAGTATTACCCTGGTCATAGTTTTTGGTTCTATTAGGTATTGAGGTTCAGTGTCTAATAAATAAATAAATATTCCACAACTAACACACAACGCCATCTAGTCCCAAGCTAAGCAGAGCTTGTATTATGGGTACTAGACAACTGATAAACATACTTATATATTTCTAAATACATACATATTATAGATATATTACACCCAGACACAGAACAAATGATCATGCTCATCACACAAACATTTTGTCCTGGGTGGGAATCGAACCCACGACCCCCGGCATAGCAGTCAGAGTCACTAACCACTAGACCAACAGGACAGTCATACCTTAACTTTGTGTAAGTTACGTCAAATGACTGTGAATCGACTTGAGATTTGGAGAGGTTCTGATTAATAAAAGAGAATATGAATTTATTGTTCGTTGTAATATGCGGACATATTCTCTATAAATAGACTGGAATAAAAGATTTCACTGAAAAGGTCTTGCTTTATTGCATTATAATACAGTGGACAAAGAAACAGCGCGTAAAAAACACATTTTGCCCATTATTTTTAAGTCCCTTAGGAAACAGCGTGTGCCAATTGCCATCACTCAGGCACGTCAGTCTACGGTCAAAATTGCCTATTTTGTCTAACCTAAGTACTCTGAACCTAGCATCTCATTCTCAAAGGTAGCGCTTGTGACTACACTACTACTATGAGTTTTAATATATGAGCATCACCTACGGCCTTTTAATATTCGTTGAAATGGAGTGTCTAAATTATACCTCAGTCTCCCATTGTTCATTTATTTGCGACTCATAAATTCATAATAGTAAGTAATTTATTAACAACCCAACAAAATTCATGTACGTAGGTGCAAAAGTACCCGAAATTTCTGCACCTAAGACCCAAACAGAGGTCATTATTTCAAACGTAATTAAGCCGTTTAACCTGTTAAGAGCCCCCCAGAGGGGGTGAAATCAACACAATAACGAAACAGAAAGCAACCCTATCTGATATTTATACCCCCCAGGGGACATATTTGTCTAGAAAAACAACGCGAGTAATATCTAATATCTAGGACAATGTTATATCGCTAAATAAATCATAATACTGGTGGGAATTAGCATTTAAATGAGAAAATTTGAATGCGTTTATTTTTGGTGCAATGGATTTGAATACTTGAACTCTAGTCTAAAAAATAAAAATCCATACACGGCCAGGCAAACATCATGAGTAAGTGCTACTAAAAGACCGAAAGGGTTTGATACACCTGCCTCCCGCCCGTTGTATCGGTTGTTGCCTAGCAACGCCTAGGCTCGCAATATCGCTCGTAACCACCGCGCTAGGCTCCCCGCCTAGTCACTTCAATGTGGCCACAAGCGGCGATTTCATACATTCATTACTATCGCGCCCGCCGCCGCCACCGCGCTAGGCTCGCAGTGTGTTTGAGCACTAACCGTGACGCTATAATGGGGAAATTTTTATTTTATATTTTAAACTTTCCCCACACTAGGAATTGGGTGCGTTTATAAATATAGAAACCCACATACACAAACATCTAGACCCGGAACTACTACTTGTAGATATTTACTACTGCTTGCAAATATTTGTTCCGTACGGGGATCGAACTCGCGACACGCTGCGCAGCAGTCCAATCGCTCAGCCACTGCGATGATCACACGATGGATTTTACACAATTATTAGTACTTACTCATCTTCTTCTTCTTCTTCTTGTATATAAAAATCAATTCCTGTTCGTTAGTCTCGCTAAAAGTCGAGAACGGCTGGACCGATTTGGATGATTTTGGTTTTGATTTATTTTGGGAAGTTCAGGGAAGGTACAGGTTTTTTTTGTAATTGTTGCTGAGGCGGTACCAAGTTTGCCAGGTTAGCCAGTTAGATAATAAAGTTTTAGACTGACAATCTCACACTATTACTAAAATTTAAACGGAACATTTAACCATGTTAACTATCTAACACATAAGTTTAGTCGATTATCTCAATGCGCTTTCAATAGTGATGAAATATCCGACGCTAAAAACAAATAATAAACATTGTAAATAATACCTATACCTACTTACTATTTAAGTTTTAACATTGGTGTTATGTGCAGACGATACCACCACATTAATCACAATAGAATATGAAACTTTTACTTTTGTGATACGATTGAAAATCTATTGAAACCGCTGATTGGATAGGTTGTTGTAGCGGTTTAGCTATACATTTTGTAATATCTCAAATTATAACAGTGAATTAAAAAATATGTCATGTACTATGGCCTAAAATTGTACACTAACCCGCACTGGGCCCGCGTGATTGATTATGAGCCAGTCCCAATCACAGAGAAAGGCCTGTGTCCCAGCAGAGGTTCAGACAGATTAGTTTATAATAAAATAAAAGTACACAAGCATACATAATTCAGAATTCCATCAGAATTACATTTTGGAAGCTCCATTCTAATTTGAGAGCAGTATCGGCCCAGCCATTCGCAACACTTTATATAATTTAATTCATCAGCACTGCTATAAAACGGTATAGGAAAACATCGTGATGAAACCGGCATGTCCTAGAACACATCATGTGACATCCACCAATCCGCGCTGGGCCCGTGAGGTGGATTAAGGCCCACTCCCTCTCACAGAGTGAAGGCCTGTGACTCTGCAGCGAAAGCATTTAGGCTGATTTTGATTGTAAATGAATCCGAAAACTATAAAAGAAAAACATGTCCTTTGTCCTTTTTCAAAATGCATTACCAATTTAATCCACGATCAATAACAAGGAACAGTTGAAATTCGAAACTAGTTAACCTATTATACCACAAACAATACGCGCTGTCTACCAAAGACAAATACGCGTTACATTCCTGAACTGATTATTCGTACATAATCTGTGGCGCGGCTCAAAAGCCGGGTTCCCGATGATCTGTACACGCTAATGCTGGCGCTAATTGAATTGATGATGGGGGACAATGGTGAATATGCGATGGGATTGAATGCGGACAGTCCGGATTAAGGTTTTAGAGTAATCAACCTAAAATGTTTCCACTGCTTGAATGTACATACATATGTTTTGTCTTTGTTACAGGGACTGAGCTCTAAATTCAAGCTTAATGGTGGAACTCGTTTTTGCGATTTTTTTTATTTTAGGCTTAATAACATAGTTTCTTCTACTGTTTTCAAGGGCAGTAGTAATGATTAACGAGTATGAGACTACGCAATACAATTTTGTGAACAGATTATTCTACTTTGCCTTATTATAAAAAAATACAAAAATACACTGCACTTACCATTAACACGACGTGTTTGGAGTCACGTCAAAGAAAACGCCAATTATTGTTACCTACATTAATGTTGATTTTATGAATAATTATCACGTAAAAACATTCTTGACTAATAAACAAAACACGTTAGAAATATCGAAACAATTCAGAAAATTAAATAAATGCAGTTTTTTTATTTAACCAATGTCCCTTAATCTTGCCATCCTACAGAAAACTTTTGTGTTTCCTATCGTAATCCTGATAACTTAAGTATTATATTGTCTTCCTACATTGCGTATGTCTGTTGTTATGAAATGGTAATAATTTAATAATAATCTACACGGAATCCGTGGGTAAAGATTAGCTTCTGTGATGACTTGAGATTGATACTGTCTCGAGATATATTATTGTAGTGTGGTTGTGTTTGATTAAATAATTTAATTAGGTTTAGCATCGCTAAGTGACAATGGATTGACTTAGTTTCAATTTGTTAGTCAGATATTGATAATGGCACACATTTCCAACCATACCTAAATAAGATTTGTCAACGAATCATTCTATGGTGAAAGGGTCTGTCGTCGATGCGCTTATAAATGAATCGTTTTTTCGGCGAATCGTTTGGAAGAGTCTGTCGGTGAACAATTATTTATAAATGTTTCGGTAGCTCATTCGGGGAAAAATCGTTTATCGAAGAACAAAACAAAAATATTCGGTACTGAAACATTCTGAACCGAATATTTTTGTTATGGCTACTGATATATTTATCTTTGCCGCAATTTGTCTGATATTTTCGCATGAAGCGGTCAGCTCATACTGATTACGCATAGGTTGATATGCAAAGGGTGAAAAGTCGCTCATCCTTCATGAAGAATTCGAATCATCGATCCAAGCAGCTATATTGTGTCTGGGAACTATTAACTGAAGTTTCTTTGTCTAAAAGATTGTTTTATATATCAAAGCGTTTCTTTAATCTTATATTGTAAAGAGAAAGTTTTCACTCAAACATTATTTTTTAAAGTCAAAACCCAATTTTAAAAGTCTCTTAATATAAACATTATCAGCGGGTATCAAAGGTTGTATACGTATTTTATATTCAAAATGCGACCCGTGGGAACTAGAGCTGAGTGCCAGTAGTTTATGTATACTTACGTACTTCGTTAACATATATGTATAAACGTGTCACCATCTCATGAATTTGGTAGCGTTGTCAAAATGAAGGGGATTGTCATTCCATGTGTGTTTCACAATTAGGGTGCAAGTCAGACAGACATGATGACGTATTCAAAGGGCTGCCAGCCATTGTTACTGTTGCCCTGTCTACGGGGGTGCATGGAAAATCAGACGCAGTTGTTGAGTCTTTTCATTTGTGAACCAAAAGGGAACTCTGATTTTGCAAAATTATTTTAAGTAATGGAATTTTATTTTGTTTTATGAAAAGCTTGTGTATGGATTTTCCTAATATTCGTATAGTATCACAGTCGACAAGAAGAAAAAAAATGCCGCGGAATAAAATAAAATTTATCAAGCAAACATAAAATCTGATAGATTTACCTTTATTTAAGGATTCTCCATCAATAATATCCTAGACCCAAACTCAATAACCATGAAATCCATTTAGGACTAGGCTCACATAAAGGCTAACAGCCTCGTCACACATTTGATACATTATCAGCCCGTATTCGGTTAGTGTCCGCGGCACGCCTGACGGATTCGCGGTCTTACCGTAATTGTGGTTATAGGGGCTCGATGCCGTAGGTACCAGGCTTTCAGAACATGCTAATAGTTATATAGTGAGGTTTCGGTGGAACGTTCGAAATAGTTTTGAAACAGCATTGTCTATTAGTATCTGATGAGTGCCTATAAAACATGGAGTCTTAGTACGATTTAGAGAATACGTATTCTGGAAATTGTAAGGCTTGTTTACCTATAGTGACTACATAATATTTGAAGTCTCAGGAGTTGAGACTATTGACAAGTTTGATTTACATTCCCTGAATTTCATTTATTTGAGTAAGTTAAGATTTACGGGTCTACTCTGCAGTTTTCGTTTTGTATTTTAAGACTGATGAAATTTGAATGCCTATGTTACTTGTATACTTTTAGAAAAACAAAAAGTTTAATGTTTTACACATCATATAAAAATCCTTTCCAGATTAAATCTCTAGCCAATTCTAGTCATCAAAACATACAATCAGTAGGTAATATCAGCTCAAATCCAGATCACCCAAGCTTATAATACGGTGGTGATACGCCGGCGACTTAGCTTACGCCTGCGACGTCCATTAATTCCGCCTTTGACGTGCCGTAATGACAGGCCTGCCCCTGACGCCTGTATTAACGACGTATTCAAATAAAGAGGCCGTAGAGACGAAGCAAAGATAATGTGTTTAGATTAAAAAGTGATGTTGTGCGGAAGTTGGGTTGCAAAGATTTGTGCTACTTAAAGTAGGAAAGTAGATAATGAAACGTATGTAAATAAGAGAGAAGGAATACTAGATACAAGAGATGAACAATAATATGAACAAGAAGATTATTTATGAGACGGGGACGCGAGGTATGATGGGAACATACATTCGTTAGGCATACTCAACACAACACTCGTTAGTGTTGAGTTGACTAGCTTAAATAATGTCGTAAAAGACGTCTTTTTTTTTTTTACGTCGTAAAATCATCAAATGAGGCCTCCCACCCCGGGCTGGGCGGGAGGGACTGTCAGACTTGTACTGACTAAAATCCACGGTGTCCTTCAATAGCCCTTCAATAGCCTTAATAGTCCTGATGGCGCTTGCACTACGTTAAGTGCAAGCGCCATCAGGACGTCTTTTGCAAGCAGCTCGCCACGTTAGTGTTATGTTCAGTATTCTTGAAGTACTTGTAGGTCATCCTACTAATATTATAAACGTGAAAGTTTGTATGTGTGGATGTATGGATGTTTGTTACTCTTTCACATAAAAACCACTGAACGAATTGGGCTCAAATTTGGTACACAGATACCTAGTTTATAACCTGGATTAACACATAGAATAGTTTTTATCCCGATTTTATGTTTCCGTGGGATAATTTCCGAGTTGTAGCGGGTGAAGCCGCTGGCAACAGCTAGTATAAAATAAATTTGGTCCGTGTCGGAATCGAACCCGCGACATGTTGCGCAGCAGCTGATCTCTCAGCCACAGCGCCAAAAGTGTCGACATACACATCGTCGCCTGCGGCTCGGGTGACAATTCCGCTTCGAATGCAATAGCAAACTCCAGCACTGCAGGTCTCCCCAATCTATCAAATTACCAATCGAATATTAACCTTCTTTTGATAGTGATAAGGTTTAAAATCTATTGAAGAAATTTGACAGATTGAGGTAGGTGAATGTGCTGGCGTCTGTGCTATTTAATTCGATACATAAATACAGGAAGTAGAACATCTTTTTGTAACGTATTCCGAGAAAGAGCAATTTAAATACATTTCTTGCTGAGAAGCTTTAGAAGTTATATGATATTACTCAACACTCATCAGCAAAGTCTTTGCATAAAATTATTATTTTCGTTTTAGTACAAAATGAATGTTTGAATTAAAGCTTGTTTTAAAAAAGTTAGAGAAATTCCTTTAGGCGCGCTGAGCGTTTTATTTTGTTGTTTTAAAATATGACTGAGTCGTCATGCTTCGTAACATAACGAATGAGATCATTCTTGAAAATTTGAAGTACATGAATGATCATCCACGATTTGTCTAGCTAGCAAGCAAACTCTTCCTTAACGGTTAAAGAAAGCTAACGGTTTTGAAAAAAAATTATTGATTCATGTAATTTATTTGTTACACAGGATTTTTCAGAGTGATAAATATAATTTTCTCTCAAAAAGATCTTACAAAACGTTATTCCGTTTCTTATTTTGCAAACTCTTCTTAAACGGCTATGATTTTTTAAAATATTTTTACACCAACTAATTGGTCGTTAGAAGTTCTTTTGATCGTACATACAAAGCTTATCTTAATCAATGAAGATTTTTAAAAACAGAATCTTTAAAACTTAAGTCTAATTCGTTTTAAATCTAACGCCACCCGCTTGTCCAGGGCCATTGGCGAATAATATGCCTTAAATGACAAGGCTTGATTACAGATAGATTAAATAAAACAGGGCCAAGTAAAATTAAATTAAAGCTTGTAAAAATAAGCTGTTAATGTTCTTACATCACAATTATAATTGATAGACTCGTCAAATAACAAAGCCTTTTCAATCTCCCAATTACACGATTGAAACATTTAAGAGACTTAATTGATTGCTATAAAACAAGATTAACTTAATGGACACAAAAAAGAACGATCTAAAACACTGAAAACATTAAAAGGACTCGACAATTTACTTCATAATAAATTAAATTTTATTTTATCCATTTAAGTGATCGCATCCATCTTCGTTCCATTACTCCATTAAGGGTACATTCCACTGGCCGGGCTCCAAATGTTGCGACACGAACCGTCGACGGCCGTCCTCCGATTTTCACAGATTCCTTGATGGAGCTGTAACGTTAAATGGCTTGATGTACGAGTATGTTAACTAGGGAAATATGGATGGAAAGGAGGTGGACTTCTATGTTGAAGTAATAGAGAAGTATTGAAGAAGATAAGTAACGCTGAGGTCAAGGGCAAGAAAATGATGATGGGTTGTTCATCTTAGGTACCAGGGGTGTTGTTTGTATCCATTGCTTAGCGCTAGGTCTTGGGATTGAATCCTCAGTTCAAACAAAGTGTTTCGTTCTGTTTTTGTAGTTAATAGTCAAAATTTGGGTTTATAACACTTCTTTTTTTATCGTGATTCTTCTTTTTTTATCATCAAATGAGTCCTCCTACCCCGGGCAGGGGCGGGAGGGACTGTCAGACTTGTACTGAATAAAATCCACGGTGTACTTCAATAGACCTTTATGTTCCGGGGTCACGGTGATGGAATGAATCCCGCGACCCCGGCAGGCTTTGGCCCTCTGAGAGGGGGCCCCGATATTATGCTGACACGTCGGTGCTCCGTATGCTCGACTGTGTCTCTCATTAGACACAGGTACCTCCAGAAACATCAGTCAGTCCGGTGAGGACCTGCGTCACGCGGAAGGTTAGGCCGCCGTGACGCCTATCCAGCCACTCCTCAAAGAGTGGTCTTACCGCCGCTATTGCGGCGTGCTTATAATACTTCTGCTTACCATTTCAGGTAATTAAGTACTTTTTTATTTGTCTCCCACTAAAGGGCAAAGGTTTCTCAATAACCTTCCACTGTTTTATAAATAAAGATAAAGATATAGTATAAATAACATCAAAAGTTTTTTATATGTTATCTGTGAACTTCAAGGTCATATAATATAATCGTTTTAAGTAAATGTTTCGTGTAGTTCTCCATTCATCAGGCGCGAGTGACAGTTTGACAAGCCAGACAGGTAACCCAAGCTTTTACTGAAAAACAAAAATAAATTCCAACAACAAACAGGTGCCTGAAAATACTGAAGCAATTATATTTTTTTTTTCAATTCAAACGAAAAAGAAAAACATGATTGAGCACAACAGAGAGTGTAGTCATTTTTTGCATAAGTACTTTGTTGTTATTAAAAATACGTCCAAGATAAGCTTTTTTCATTACTCTCCCGTCTTATACTTTAGACGAGAAACAAAATGGAAAGTTTTCGTTTTTTATGGTACCCTGGTATCACAGGTATTTTTCTGCTTTGTATAAATATTATATATCTGCTTTGAATAAAATATTCGAAAGTGGATAATTGTTACTTTTATTCGGGTTTTACCTCCGCTTTAGCTCTGCCTGAAGCAAGGCTAATCATGGTATTAACTTCTTCCAAGCAGAATCTGATCTTTGATTAAAATTGGATCTTCTTTTTACGTGCACACGTGGCGACGGAACTATTTGTTGTTGTAAGTTTGCCACAAAAATAGTATTTATAAATAAGCCAAAGGATCACGAAAAATACGCATCTGACGTGGAGTTGCGGATACCAGCCCGTTTTACAATACAATATACAATACAAATAAGCCAAAGGATTTGTTGTTTTTAATTTTGATTAATGTAAATTCGCCTATTTCTTTTTTTCCACACGAATAGCAGAACAAACAAATAATAAAATCCAGCACAAAACTACCGAAAATGAGGACACAATTTGTAATCTCAATAGAAAGTACTAGGAGAACAGGATCAAAACTTTTTTCGTGGGTAATTATTTTTATGGCGAACGTACAACAACCCAATTACGAGTATTTAGGCAGTCATTATTTAGATAACAACATAGCAACTTAGAAATTAATTATTACATATTTTGTTTATCTTCAGTTTAAGCGTGAATTTAACAGGTTTACTATTATTACTAATTATTACTACTAAATGCTAAGTATCAAGTAAACGATACCTAAATTACAGTTAGTTATGTAACGTGAAAAAGATAATATTTCACACGTGGAGTTTTTTTTTTAATAACATAAAGATTTTGTTAAGGTCCTCGTGATAGTACATACAATGCGAAATTAAGGGCTAACATTGCATAAAATAACTCTCAAATTATCTACGTTTAAAAAAACACACGTATCTGCCTTCATTATGTAAAAAGGGCTATCTGACGCCCTACCGCGATTTGTACGTAGGTATTTAGCCGTGCAGCGAAGTACCTACTTCAAGTATTAAGACGTAAATACTTATGGAAAATTAAAAATACCTCTACCACTTACTTTATAATCCATGAAATTAACTGAAATGCTGCACAACAACGTAAAAACTCGTGATTAAGCCTCAAGATCCCAAATCTCAAACAACCTAATAACTGAATTTGGAATAATCCACCTCTGCCCACGGCTTTCATCAAGTCATTGGTGCAATATTTATGTTAAAGAAAATATACCTACGTTTAGAAACAATCAAGATACTGAATAGTATAAATCCGCTCGGTGCTATCAGGAGCCATTTATATCAATCGTGACAAAGGTAGCCATCAGACATCAATCTTGTCCCGGTAGAATGGTTCTGTGTGTGTGGAATGTCTGGCGATTTGAATGGATGTTTTTAGTTCTAAAGCACTACTTTTATTTTATGAGTGCCTGGTAGGTGTCCCAATGAAGTCTTTTTTTGTCTGCGTTTTGAGGGTGGAAGATCAGCTAGTTGTTATTTTGGACAACGAGGGAGAATTTATGTCCAGTAGTAGACTTTACTATGAAAGATTTCTCAGATAATGTTATGCCCATGGTTTGACAATATCATTGTAATCAATCCTGAGATTACTTAGCTCTTGTGCGTGGCAACTTGTTTCTGTGTTTGCCTCGAATGTTTGACGATTTGAAAGACCACTTTAATTTTATGTTAGCCTGGTACCTAGATGTTTATTCTCAACCACACATTATTTTATTAATAGTGGCAAAAATAACCATTCATCACTCATACATGTCAAAATGTTGGAATGAAATATTTTTCGGTTTTAAAGCACTATTTTAATTTTATGTTAGCCTGGTAGCTGGACATCGAAGTCTTACAAACAAAACGGCCCAGGGTCCGCGACAAATAACAGAGCAAATCATTCAACTGTCAAAGTCTCAAAATTAAAAAAAAAAACCTCTTATAAAATCTAACGTCAATCCTATACATTTTTGACTTTGTCATCGTCAGGCTAAATAAAAAGTCACTTTAATAAAGCACTCAGGTTAATGTTGTGTTACACCAATCAATCAACTCTGCCTATAGGTAGGTACATACTTCTCAAGTTTCGGCATAACACCTGTTCCTTCCGCGGTTTTTCGGATAACTTTTTAAAGGTAATCGATCCATTTATCTGTGGAACTTAAATAACTTCAAGTCTTTCTTTTTTCTCGTGTGAGATGTCACCACTCACGGGACCGTTTTAAAAGGTGACTGCGATCCTGGGACGTAAATGGCAACCAAAGGAACTGGGTGAGGTTTTAGTCAGAGAGACAATTCTTCCGCTTCAAACAAGGTGGAAAGACTCGTTTGATAATTTTACATCCCGAAAAAGGGTATCTCCAGGTATCAACTGAATACACCAGATACCTGACTATATGGTTCAGTTGATAAAGCTACCTCTGGAAACACCACAGGATTCTGATATGGCGTCAAGGTTTCTTCACCGACGTCAGTCAAAATCTAATTTAAACCTAAGAAACTACGTAACAAAATGTACTGAAAAGACACGTTGGTACTTGACCAGGCCATAACACAAATCACGATTTTGTGATACACGGGGAAATTGACGTTAATATAATTGTAGAATTTCGTACTAATTCATATTTTTTATTGTAGGGTAGAAGTAGAATGACTTGCGAAATGCGTCACTATCCTATCATGTCCCATCCTTTTCCCACATGCACACCTGGACTATCGCTGTCCTTGTCACCATCGACAGTGACTGTGTGAGAACTCTCGCAAACTTGCTCGAGAGCAGTGCTACTATGAACATGCTATTGTTAATTTATTTCTAATTTACGATTGCGAATTACGAACTATTGTCTAAAACTACGGAAAGTGCGCGTTTATGTGGAGAAAGGCGTCTGAACGCCCCCTCGTGTGTTGTCTGAATCCAGCAAGGACTCGTCCTTCTGCCGAGCGACGCGGAGATTGGAGACGGTGAATCTACAGGTCAGTGGTGCTGCATGTTTCCTGCCCAATTCCTCTGTCCATGTTCACAGGTTCGTCGTCCTAATTCGTGTCGCATTTTGCAAAGATCAGACCTACCTACGTACTCTCAACCCCTTCAATTATACAGTCCACTATTTCAATAGAACCAGCTTCCTGCGTCTGGGATAACCACAAAATATTTATATTTCCGCCCAAGTATATGGTGTAAGGTGTAAGACGCCACCAATAATGGCAAAAATCAAAGAAGCTTTTTCATTTTCATCAACGTCAAAGTACTTTAAGGACTATGTTCGGTACAATATGGAAATCAATGTGCTGAGGTCTACTCACAACCTCTTAGCGCAACTTGCTCATATCTCAATGAAATTAAAAGTCTTCATCTTCAGCCAATGCAGTCACGTCTTACCAAAGCCAAATCTTACATAACCCCTGCAATTGTTACAGTAACAATCCAAACACACAATCACCTTCCCTGAGACAATCAACTAATTATTCCGGTCGGTGTAACGTGAAGATGCATACGTCAGGGCACGATAACGTTGCGGTCTCGAGTCGAGTCGAGACGCAAGCTGGAATCGAGAGTCATTTATCTCGATACTGACACCGGGCGACCAGTAATCGATCTTGGAGCTGTCTGTGTTGTAAGGAGGTTGTGAAATCGGACTGTTGCTGGTAACGCCTAGAGTTTTGTATGCGTTTATTGACATCACAGAAAGTTAGACTGAAGTAGGATTAGTCGATCGTTCTACCAGGATAAAAAAATTAAAATAATCATCCTTTTATCCTATTTGGCCTGATTGAGAAAAAAACATCAATTTTTTCGTAGTAATAATATTAGAAAGAAAAAAATCGAGTCGATTGGAGGCTAAATTACTAATTATTAACTGACCAGAATTTAGCACCGCATCTTTTAGTCAATTTACCATTATGTGCAGGCAATAGTAACATAAAAGACGTTATAATAACTCTCACAATATATCGGTTTTTAAACAACAAATTTTCCACCAACGCTAAATCATTTTTAAAATTTTCACCTTGGCATTTTGATCTCTTCGTTAGTAAAATAAGTACTTAAGTTTCATACCAATCTTCTCTTATGACATTGTTAAAACACCAAAATACACAAGAAATGTCCTGATTTTCTTTTTTTTCCTTTTTCCAAAGCCGGACATGTACAGTGCGGTTTCTTTGACACATCTTACTTTATGCAAAGGGCTCAAAAGGGACACTAAATCCCTCGTAAAGCCTTAGAGATTGCGTTTTTAAAAGGTAGTTTAGGAAAATGTAACCGGTACGGACAAGTCTTAAGGGATCTCAACGTACATGCTTCATTACATCCTTAAAGCCTTATAAAGAAAAAGGAGTAACTCATCATCTGTTTAGCCTTTTCCCAACTTTAGTGGGATCGATGTATTCTAGTATTATACATGGATCGACTGCCTAGGTAATACAATAATTAATGGCAAAGCAGATTGTCAGACTTTCGTGTCACTGATTTCCTGTAATGATGCGGACAAATACAATATGACTAACGATTGAAAACGCTTGCCGAGATACGGATGGAACTTAGTATGAATATCACTTTGTAGTATTGATGGTTCGCCCAATTCACGGAAAAACTTAGACAAGGACGATACATATTATTAAGCCAAGAGCACCTCGTATAGATATACATAAATTAGAAGTAAGTAAATATAAATGTAAGAAAGTGCCCCTCAATTACATGGGCCGAAGGTGAAATTAGTTTCAGTGTTTGTCCGTAAAAATCGAAGTCAAACTCTTTTTACTAAAGCAATTAAAACATAGCTAAGAAACCATGAAGTCACCAAATCTCATTCGCATGAAACGTAATTAGTTAATTTAGTTTTGCAATAAACTTAATGCTACAGTTAGTTCGTGAACATGTATGTAACATACAATTTAAGTTATTTAACATTAACTGTACATTATGAGTTTATCGAACATGAAAAGTTTTCCCAATCTAGACATTTCTTCTAAGGTCTGGTTTCCCAAAGCGGCTACAACATTACAAATCCTCACGTTACCGATGGATGCCGCTCCACTAATCTCTCATCACTTTGATATTTGAGAAGCAATTGTTCCTGTATTTGCATACGATTGATTGCAGTCCACACATCTCGTATTAATAGCATATAATCCAAAAGCTTTCCCACAACTGGGATACAGGCCATAATCCATTGCTCAGACAAAATGCTTATTTTTAATGTTAGGTACCAAGGTATCAGCAAAACTATAAGTCTTAGTTTAAACACCAGGGCAACATAAACAAACAGCAGTAATTCCATGCTGAATAAGTGATGAGAGAGCGAGATAGTTTCAGCAGCTCATCTCCGGCAAGTTTCACTAATGTTTTGAGGGAATTGGGTCAGAAACGATGGTGCTACTTACTGAAGGTACTCGAGTGCAATGTTGCAATCTTTATGACAGTTTGTTGAATTGTTGTTCTACTTGTGTTCTATGTTTGCCTGGTACTTTTCGATTGGTTTGTTTGAGTTTTATTCGTTCGCAAATAATATTGGGGACGCCACACGACAGAAAAACAATGTGTGTTCAATTATAGTACGAGAATAATACTGTATTTCCGAGTACCAAGATGATTAATTCGCTTTAAAAGAGTAATTAATATCGATTAATATAATAATATGAAACTTCATTTACTTTTTAATATAAAAAATCACTAATACGAGTCGGACAGTGGGGTTGATGAAAACGCGGGAAACAAAAGATACTAATGTATTAAAAATATCAATACAATGACGACGACTATTAATCTATCTATACATATAATAAAACTGTAGAAAAGTTATTTTTGTACATTAAGAAAAAACTCAAAAAATATAGCCAGGGTATTAAAGGACAACCAATAGAACCCATTTCTAGCATTTTTAGAATTTTTGTCTGTTTATCTGTTTGTCTGTTTGTATGTTTATTTGTCCGAGCATCACGTAAAATGTACGAAATCAATGTAGATAACTTTTATACACAACGATTAAGCGTAACTTGGAGAGGAATTTAGTTTTTGTTTCATTGGAATCGGTTCAGTCTATCAAAAGATATTTGAATTTAAAGTGTTTTAGAAGTAAAATTACGGGTGCACTTTGGTCTCACAATTTGATTTCATACGTCAGTCGCGCGATCTAACTTCGAATTCACTACAACGCACGGCAGATGGCGTTAAAATAAAACCTGGAATAGACGTGTTTGAATTGAAGTAACATTATGTATTTTGAGTCATCGTAATCGGTTCACATAATATAAAAAATATAAATTAATTATAGCAATATTTAAAGGGATCATAGAGTAGAACAGAATGGAATGGAATGGAATGGTGTGGTGTGGTGTGGTGTGGTGTGGTGTGGTGTGGTGTGGTGATAGCGGGCATTAGGAAAATAGTCCTGCATAAACCTGGAATACAAGTGTCAAATATTTTTGATTAATCTAAGAAGATTCTAAATCCACGGTTCATATAAAAAACGTGGCCTGAATTAAGCGCTTGCAACTAAAAAAATCATTGTTAAATTCCGACATCCACGCGAACGAAGTTGCGGGCACAGCTAGTTATTAATACTATTAGAAAAAAAAAGTGTTCGCTAGTTACATATAGTTCAATAACTTTGTCCTATGTTTCTTTTATAATTGACTGCAGTAACTAACTTCGTAACGGAAGTTATCTTGGAACTCGTTCACATACGAAGTACATATTTATTAAAATAATTTAATTATAAAATGTATATTCAGTCTGTTTTACAGAACAAAGTTGTCCCAGCTGCCACGTACGATGTAGGGATGTCCAATTTAATAACAATTTCGCGGAATCCGAATTTTCTCGAAGTACAAAATTGATCAACGCTTCCATAAATAGATACTAAAAAGTTTATGAACATCGTTACAGTTTCTCTTCGAAAATCCTATTCATTTTCAATAACTTTTATAATCAGGAATTATTATAGATTAAAAATACAATAAAAAACCTTTTATAAGTTGATAATGCGAAAGTATTATTTTGTACTTCAGTAATATTAAGAAACTGCTTTAATAATTCATTATAGGCGCGTCCACACAGACTGAGCAGCCTTGCGAGTTATATTAACCGAGCTGCTTCGCGTGGCAAATGCCTTGCGAGGAAGCTCGCTGTGTGTTGAGTTACATATATATAAACGAAATATTTGAGTACTAATGACACTGTTACTACAAGTACGGACTTAATGCTTGCTGTTTAAAGACTATGAAATTAACATACATTTCATATTTATATTCAGTTATAAAGTATCTTAAAACTCATTTCCTAATTACGTTTGAAAAACGCTGCCAAAAGAGGCATTGCCAAAAAATAGCACACAATCACCACTGTTGGATGGACTGGAGTACCTTTAACTGGTAGTGGAACAATACAGGCTAGATACGTACATATATTTATTTGAAAAAACAAAAATTGTAAAACGGACGTTTAAAATATGAAAACATCCCAATTCCCGGGAACCACAAAATCCCGTAGAGTTACATCACTACAACAACAGTTTGCTCGGTTCCGTGGCTCGCAAGTTGACGGCCATTTTAAACTTAAATTATATTGCTCCTATCTGTACTGGTTACTTTTCGACTTTCTTCCTGTAACATGCAAATATATAGGTTAAAGTTACTTTACTTACTTTTAAACTTGCGTATATATTTTGTAGGAGAATATTTTTGTGTGGCACTGTAGCGATGAAAAATAAATAAAAAGCGAGGTGAAATTTCTTTTACTGTCTTAGAAATGAAGAATATGTGAGGGGAGTGTCTGAGTAGGATATCGCGGCTCTGGGACGCAAAGAGCATGTGGAGAAACATGTGGTTTTTAGTTAATCTTACAGCTCCTTCTGTTTGACTCAGAGATGTGATAAAGGGGTTTGAAGATTCGTGGCATACCTACCTGCCGCCATTTTGATTTTTTTTCAAAATCGCGGCCAGCCATGAAACCTTTTTAAATCGATAGCTGACATCAATAACAACAAAAAATATTAAGACACCTACCCCCTTAAAGTGTCAGGTTTCTGAGATATAAAGTGTTAAAGTTGACCACATTAATTCTGAATAACTAAGGCTTTTTTTTCTTTTTTCTTGGTAAAGTCATCAAATGAGTCCTCACACCCCGGGCAGGCCGGTAGGGACTGTTAGACTTGTACTGACTAAAATCCACGATGTCCTTCAATAGTCCTTTACGTTCAGGGGTCACGGTAAGCCCCGTCATCATGCTGACGCTCTTGAGGCGCGCGTGGAACACGACGCGCCGTCGACACGGGCATGGTCCATGGTCGGGCGGCGAGTTGCCCTTTACTCACCGCCCGCATACCCGCGCCTACGGTCCCAGCACTGGTCGCGGCCATGCTGCGGGGCGAGACGGAGTGGGAAGGGAGGCGCGTCGTGTTCCACGCGCGCCTCAAAGAGCGTCAGCATAATGACGGGGCTTACCGTGACCCCGGAACGTAAAGGGCTATTGAAGGACACTGTGGATTTTAGTCAGCACAAGTCTAACAGTCCCTCCCGCCCTGCCCGGGGCGGGACGACTCATTTGATGACTTTGATGACTTTACCAAGAAAAAAGAAAAAAAAAGCCTTTGTTATTCCGAATTAATGTGGTCAACTTTAACACTTTATATCTCAGAAACCTGACACTTTAAGGGGGTAGGTGTCTTAATATTTTTTGTTGTTATTGATGTCAGCTATCGATTTATAAGGGTTTCATGGCTGGCCGCGATTTTGAAAAAAAAACAAAATGGCGGCAGGTAGGTATGCCACGCTCCATAGTAAAATCTTCAAACCCCTTTACAGATTTTTTTTTATCCAAATAAGTCCGTACATAACTGAACGAAGCGTTACAAACTTGATTATACGTATATTAGCGTCAACCTTAGTTATGTCAAAACATTACTGTAACTATCAGTCTGTATCATCCCACTGCTGGCTCTCTCCATGACTTCCAACTATTTCGATCTAGGGCTAGTGTGAGCCGGGGTCGCGGGACTTATACCATCACCGTGATCCCGGAACATAAAGGGCTATGAAGGACACCGTGGATTTTAGTCAGTACAAGTTTGACAGTCCCTTTCGCCCGGGGTGGGAGGACTCATTTGATGAAATCATCAAATGAGTCCTCCTACCACGATAAAAAAAGGGCTAGTATGAGCCACTGGTTGTTAGTTTTATGTCAAAACATACCAATTACTAAAAATAAACTCCCATTTTATTTCAAGTAAGAGATACACAATACAAGTGCCATTAAGAAAATATAGATTATAACTTGAATTAACACAGGATTTTATCCGGGACGATTACCGAAATATATGCGAAACATGGCCACAGGCGTAATTTACCTTGTTAATTCGAGTATTATCGCTCAGATTCGTTAGAATTAGTTGTTACCACAGTCCCAATCAAATAAATTCGAATACCAATCATAATAAAATCATAGACATTATTACCTATTAAATGAACTGATTTACTGTTTTCACTGAATATAAATTGCATATTAAGGTAATTAAATCATTAACATACACGATTTTGTATCAAAACATTTGATCAGATTTATCATAATTGTCACATTATTCGTTGTGGTTTCAGATAAGCTGGATTAAATTGTAGTCGTTTTAAAATCAATTAACAAACATCGTTATCATCTTCATCAGCCGGGAGATGTCCACTGCTGAACATAGGTTTCGCCTTAGACCGCCACGGCGAACAACAATTCACCACTTGTATCCATCACTTGCCCGCGACTCTGATGATGTTATCGGCCACCTAATTGGAGGCCTGCCTATGCTGCGTCTACGGGAAAAAATAATGAAGAATATTTTCGAAATGTGTTATTTAAAAAAAAACAATATGTGGAAATCTGTCTTTATAGAAGTTTGAATCCATGAGACATAATTTAGCTGTATCACAGGTTTTTGAAAATGTTATTTTCTTGTTTTTTTTTTCATTTTTGTATCCCGTTTATGTGTCTGAAGGTTCACTCAAATCGGTTATGTTGTTTCGAAAAATAGATGAAATGTCATACAGTCACTCTTATATTATTATTTAATCGTAATTTGGGAATAAAAACAATAAGCCCTAATTCAGATACTATTTTACCAGTATGACAAACAGATTCACAGTTGATGCCCAAATTATCGAACATACCAACATAATCTGAAATAAAAAGATACAAATAACATTTTTGTTCTAACAAAACTAGGTTTAGCGTTAAACCTAACAAAATTCAATCGATTAAGCTCCATACAACATGTATCATTTACTTTACCCGGTTTTACTAATACCCGGGTTTTCGTTCGATACCGGTTCTATTCCGGCATTTTCACCGGCTTGCTCCTGGAGCCCTAATAAAAACATTACAGTCTTACCGCTAAAAGCTTCAGGCCGTACTTCGAAGAAAATGAAAGTATGCCCCGAAAAATTATGTTTGCTACCAACCTTTTGTTTCTTGCAATTTAACCTTTATTCCTTAAACTTTAGAGATGAAATCAATGAGGCAAATTATCCGTGTTTACTTTTTGATATTGCATGATTTATTTCGTGTCAATATTTTTGTTACGAAATATTAAAAATATATTGGGGTATTGTGAAACGAGTGCCGTAATGGGATACATGTTTTGTTGTTCAAGCGGAAATAAATATAATATAATAGCTGAGGTATAATCATTTAAAAATCCTATGAAAAGTTATTCGTGGTTTTACATGAAAAATACGTGTCAAATCGAAATTCTCCTCCTTTTTTTAACGATATTTTCTTTTCGTTTGCAAAAATGTTTTGAGTACATGGCGTGTTGTTATATTGTTTGATTGCTAAAAAATGCACAGATATACGTGACGGCAGCGATTGCGGTTGATTTTCTCTCTTTTTATGAAGAGTGCCTTCGATTTCATCAGGATTCAATCATCAGATCCTGACTTAGTGCCAATGAGAATACCTCAGAAGAATACCCTGTGAAACAAATTAAAAAAAAAATACTCTCAGAAAAACATCAAAAAAAGGAATAAGTATAAATTAATATAAGTTTAAAGCGTAGAGAGCCTCAACGAACTCAAAAAACGTGATCTTTCCATAATGAGTTTGGTTTTGTTCAAAATCAAACTCAGAGAAACTTTAGCTATGTGAATTTTGAACTTCAATCTGCAACTGCATTCCGCAGCTCGCTGAATGAATGTGGAAGAGGTGAAAGGAGGTATGTATATAAAGAATATGTCTTACTTTTTATGCTCTAGCTACGGTATAAAATGAAAATATATTAAAGACTACTGAGCGTTTCATCATCATCAGCCTATAACGTTCCCACTGCTGGGACACAGGCCTCCTCTCTTGTGAGAGGGAGTGGGCCATAATCCACCACGCGGGCCCAGTGCGGGTTGGCAGATGTCACATGTCTTCGAATTTGATGGTTCTAGGACATGCCGGTTTCCTCACGATGTTTTCCTTCACCGTTTTGAGAGCAGTGGTGATGAAATAAATTACACAAAGTAATGCGCCAGGCTGGGTTCGAACCCACGACCTACAACTCGTAAGTCGGGGCCGATACCACTTGGCCACCACTGCTCAAACTGAGCGTTTACGTTTATGGATTTCTGATGTTACTTCCTGCCTACTTCCATGAAAAAGCGTGAATTTATGGCTGAATTTCAACATTTTCGCGTTCCACAAAACGCGATAAAAATGATATAATAAACGATTCTTTGCAATCACCAATAAAAATGCACCGTAAAATTTAAACCAAAACGCTCAATTTAAAAACACAATCCTTGTATTTAATACCAGGTATCAATGAATAATTAACAATTCTGAATCCATAAGTACCGATATTATTATGAAAACATTTATTGTTTTAATTCTTTGCGTCAATGCATTCATCACGACCATCACAATATCCTGTTGTCCCAGTAGCGCAGTTAATTCAATCATTTGCGTCCGTTCGTAATGAATTGGAGTGGTTTATAAATGTACCGCGCGCTCACTGACGCTGGTTTATTGTGTACAGTTCGACTGCCTGTTTGTTTCTGGGACCCTGGTAGTTCGAAAAGTCACCGATAGTCATAATAAAGCTAAAATTAGTATAGAATAAGGTTGTTAAGAGGGCCAGAAATGGTAATAGGAAGTATTTTTACAGAGTTTAATTTTTTTGTTACACATGTACATATTTTAAATGCTCTTTCAGTGATTTTATATTTTGGCAAACTTATTCACAGTCTTTGTTACCGAAAACAACGAATATTACCATCATTATCTGAAAAAAAAAAGATACGAAAATGTTTTCGCTCTAGTGATTTTGTAATTTTTTAAATAAATTATTTAGTAGCTTTGCATTTTGCCAAAAACACCGCCTAAGAGTTTTTGCGACCCTAGTAAATTATGAAAATTTTATTAGTAGGTATTTCAAACTAATGTGGGGCTTATAGTTGGGTACGTTTTTCATTACCTTTGAGAGTGTTAATTTCAAAGTCTAACTAGTTGAAGCATCAAAAATAAACCAAGGTACACCTACTCATATTTTAGATACCGAGCATTTATTTTCTTCAAACTCGTGCTTATGTAATTAGT
The DNA here is from genome assembly GCA_028554685.1 of Agrotis ipsilon. NCBI lineage: Eukaryota > Metazoa > Arthropoda > Insecta > Lepidoptera > Noctuidae > Agrotis > Agrotis ipsilon. The sequence goes on along the minus strand of CM052962.1, from coordinate 16,916,913 downwards.
AATCAAATATTCAGTTCATCATAAATTCTACTGAAAGATTATTATTTTCCGTAATGAACACCTTATAATAACAAAATTCTGTGAAATTCTCGTCTACGTAGCCATTTTTTTTTAAATAACGGCAAAGTAGACGAGGGACTTTTGTTTGAGTACCTACATTTTTCGTCCTTCATCTATCTAGATTTGTTCTGACGTGTTGGGGTCGGCTATAAGCCTAAACGGATACAGATGATTATTAGTATTAATTACGGGGAGCGACTGACCTAGGCTCCACCACGCATGCCAAATGCTGTTTAATAGTGTCATTAGTCTTCAATTTTTTTTTTATCTAGGACTTGGTGAACCCTACATCATAATATAATTATTTTAAAATTGAAATTGGTTGGTCGCGGGACTTAGGAATTACCGTGACCCCGGAACGTACAGGGCTATTGAAATCGTCATTTTTATCTTTGAAGTTTTATATTATTAAAACTTCATAATGAATTTAAGACATTATTAAAATATAATGATTTTCAAGGATCTACTTCCGTGAATTTATGTCCCTCCCGCTCTGCCCTAGGTGGGAGAACTCATTTGATGATTTTATCCCGATAAATAAAGTGAAATTGGTTAAAATTAAAACGAGAAAAGAAAAATTCAACTAAACGCAGGAGCGTCACCGTAAGATTAGAACTCATCGGCAGGGCTATGATATCTATTAAGCTACATCCAGAATTACACATATCGAGAAGGTCGAATTTTTCTTTCCCAAAAAATATTTAGTCCGTGGAATATCCTTGACAGACATATCTTCCACCTATCGGGGATTTTTGGATTGAACTAACTGAAAAGGGCCTTTGACCTGGACACCGAATCCACCAGGAGGTGAAGGTTAATATCATTCACGAAGATTTTTCCTCCTTTCATACAAAAGTCCCCCGTCTACGCAGACCTTGATACTTACATCACATTATTGAAAATACATAATTCTTTAAGGCTCAAAGTTGAGTGGGGCTGAATGGCTCCATCTCAGGTGTCGGCTTCGTAAAAGTTGATATTTTGATAACGTATCAAGTTATTGAATCAACTCATCATTGATTTTCTGTGAAGGTTTTACAAGATTAGGGAAAAACTTGGTTAGAGTTATGGAAAAGTATTGGAGTCTATAAAATCGTGTTTTGCTTTTTGTTTATTTAGCATAAGGCTCGCCTTTTGATCACTTTATAATTGGTTGGAAGCACTGCTTAAAAATAACCTATTCACTCTTGACTTAAGGCGGCACACTACGTCAATATAATCTTACTCGCTCGCACTTGCACGTACCACGCACTATTGCTTGCTCTTTCTTCTATAAGAAAGAGCAAGCAATAGTGGGTGGTAAGTGCAAGTGCAAAATAAATAGATTTTCGCGTAGACATCTATATGTCTACGCGAAAATCTATTTATTTTAAAGCGAAAAAAAAGGAAATTTGAAAAACTAAATAACATAAGACCTGCTTTATAGTTAGTTCAGTTAGTATAAAAAGTTTCATAATCTAATTTTAAGTATTTTATGATTGCCAGCGGTTTATTGTTCAGTTTAGAGATAACTTTGGGATTTTTTTCTGTCGAGAAAATTTGTTGGAATCGTGTTTTCGCCACACATAAGACCAAACATGAATCCTCAAAGTTACCATTTATTTATTTCAAAATTAATGCTGCAGTATTTTCGGCGTATCAGAGGATTCTGCTAAGCCATTTGAGGTAGTATGGCCTCTTAAAGACACCTAATTTGTAATTTTACAGGGTTACAAGGATGTCCACACCTTGGAATTAATTTCTGCAATGAAAAACTTTATTTTTTCTTAGAGTGTATAGATATGTCGGTATTGTCAGTACTGGTTGATGCAGATATAATATAGAGCCATGTTATCTTATGCGCTTGCACAATTTCAGAATAGTTGGCCTAGTAAGGTTAGGCAGATGACAGATGAAATGAAATTCTCTTCTACCTGATTTCAATGAATGGATTGTTTGGTAATGAACTAACACATAAAATTAGAAAAGAAAATACTGAACTTGAATGTTAAGTAATTTTGTATCGTATACTCACATCGATGATTAGATTTTCCACTTTTTTGTTGTCATAAAAACTTTTCTTTTCTATAAACACGTCACGAAGACTAACTCATAAATTCGATAGTCCAAATGTTCAGGTATTATTGTATTATTTAGCAACTACCTCCACAAGTAACAAAAGGGTATATAAATAATAAGCGGAGGAGTAGATTTCCCTCGCGGCGGCGTACGTGCGACCTCCTCGCGTCTCCTTCTGTCCGGGTAGATGGAAATTTGGACGCGCGGGTAGAATTCTATTGTATTGTCTGGACCCGATATTTTGGTATGAGTACTGGCAATAAAATAGTTGAGTATACAGACGAAAACAGCTGTAGGCTAAGTTTGAGTCTAGCCAAGTTCGCAGGACTGTCTAGGCAGGGTACCGTAGCCCTGGAATACAAGTGGCAAGTGAAGTAAAAGGGTGGACTTGACTCAGTTTAAGACAAGAGTGTAGTCATTTGATGAATTTACCACTTAAAAAAAAACCGCTTAGTCCGAGTCCTACTTGTATAAATGTTTTCATGCCATCAAAACTTTTGTGGACTTACACAGAATTCAGCCATAAACAGTAATCAGACAGACAGAAACTGTTAAAATCTTTTATGCATCTCACAATTGTTATTTTATAGATTGAAATAAAATAAAAGATGTACAAAAAAAGCATGATCTTTCACTAAAATTCATTTTCTATCCAAATCTTTTTGTTTGACTGTACCAAGATTCGTTCGACCACTGGTACGATACAGTCATAGGGTTCATTTTACCGAGGTATAAAGGCAGCGATACATGTCAGACGATTGGATTTGATTTTGTTTTGCTGTCTCGTATCAGAGGTCAACTTTGGGTCAGTGAACTGGCTGAATAAGTGTATTACTGATTTTAAGGGTTTGGTTAGCTTTGTGGATTTATAAACCGGTTGACATCACTATCTGATACTCTGAAGTATTAAGTATATTTATTGATGTGTCGCTGTTCTGTTTTTGTTTGTAATTGTTTTGAATTTGCTCTTAATTTTTTTATCTTGGTATAATTATCCAATGAGTCCTCCCCAGGGTGGGACAGGAGGGACTGTCAGACTTGTACTGAAGAAAATCCACGATGCTTCTTCAATAGCTCTTTACGTTCCAGCGTGCAATGAGATTAGTCCCGCGAACCCGGCAGGCTTTGGCTCTCTAAAGGGAGGCCCGTCATCTTGCTGACACTTATTGAGGCTCGCGTGGAACAACCAACAAACAACGCGGTGTCGACCGACGGGTATGGTCCATGGTCGGGCAGCGAGTCGCCATTTACTCGGCGCCCGCATGTCCGTTTCAATAAAATACTTAACTTGAAAAGCCTATTGACTAGATTTTCGTAGCTAAAATCAATGAACCATAGTAATAGTATAATTTTTCAAACTTAAATAGTCAATAAATTATAATGTAGACGAAGCCAAAGCAGTGTCCAAAAGATACTGCTTTTGATACTCGTTGTGCAGCTCTGCCAACTTCCATATCGGAAAAGCGTGATATTTCTGTACGTATGTTTTCAAAAAATACTAACAAATATACCTTTCATTTTTCTAATCTGTATAAAATACTGAATTCTTTTGAATAAAATATGTGCAAAATGAAAAATATCAACGTATTCAAATTATTTTTCCTTGAATGGAAATTTCAACTTTCAGCTTCAGTAGAATTCACAAATACAATGTGGTTCCTCTTACACTGAATAAATACACAATTTCATAGCTGCCACATTTAGGATGTACATATTTTCCGTGTATTTTTCTCGTACCTGCTACATAAATACTTTATGTACATATTTTTTTAATAAATAAACGGTTTTTCTTTTCCTAGAAGTTGTGGAAAAAATCTAGGTGAAAAAACCGTTAATTTTAACAACACAAAGTTAACACTATTTTCAGTCACTTTGAAAAACACGTCATTTGTAAATATAAATACGAAATGGTGGGAGTTTCAGTTAAATATAATCCGTCTTACTATAAAAAGTTAAACATATGTTTAACACTTGCCTGAAAAACTGTCAAATTAAAAACGTCATTTGACGTTGATACAAAGGTTGTATTTCAATTGCACTTTTTTAAAACATATTTTTGTGTTACAATGGAATATGTTTTTAACACCACGCCATTCTTATCGTAGTTCCAAAGATGTGCTACGAAAAGTAACTTTCGTAGCGGTAGCGCCTACGCCGTAGCAGATGCGTAGCATTACACAACTGTTTTATTTATCAGCGTGTTATCGCCTTATTTTCTTTCAATCGGAGGCTTTAGCATAAGATACGTATTTCATTTATAGCGTTCGTGACGCATTTACGGTGCTTCTTGTATGGAAAATGAAAAAGCGCCTCTAGTGTGGAATGAGGATCTGATTTTTTCAGATTAAATTAAGGTCAAAGTTTTCATTCACGTCACAAAGTCGTGTTAGGGCCTCAGCTATTTAAACGTTCATGTCAGTTGTTCAGAGCTATCAAAAATACTGCTGGGTTTATGGCACTACATAATAGCCATACTTTAATTCACACACATAACTCTAACATATAGACCCATTACTTGAACAGCCAATAAATCTCATAAACAATAGATTCAGAGCAACTATCCCTTCCTAACAATCAGAGGTCCTAGTTAACAAACAATGGCCGCGACTTGTACACACAGTGGCCCATTAACCAGAGAAACTTCTGATCTGAAGCTTCTATATTGAAGAGAGGAAGGCAGAAAGCCAACTTATATGAAGACTAAAATTAAATATAAAAAATCATCATCAACATCTTCCTGTCCTTATCCCATTTGACTTGGGGTTGGCGCAACACATTTTTTTCTTCCATTCTCCCCTAATAGACGTCACCGTATCATTTACTCCTTATTTTTTTTTATATATAAAAGGTCATACTATTATTAATTGACACCCGCAAATACCTTTTATGGTTTCGAAAGCAATACTTTACTTTTATTTTTGCTCCACACTTTACTTAAACCTTGTTCCGTATGTGAAATAAGTCCGTGACCAAAAGTCAATCGTTTTCAGCTGATATCAAAAATTTGATTTGATTTGAGTAATATTATAAACGTGAAAGTTTGTTTGGATGGATGGATGTTTGTTACTCTTTCACAAAAAAATACTGAACGGTTTTAGATTAGATTTAATAGATAGATAGTTTATAACCTGGATGAATAAATAGGATAATTTTTATCCCTATTTTATGGTCCTGTGGGATTATTTTCGAGATCTTGCAGGTGATACCGCTGGTAATTAATAAATATCAGTTAGGAAAACTCGTTATGTCGTTGGTTCCCGTCTTTTGTAAGTCTTTTACAGTCAATTACGTAGTTGAAAATCTGAAAACTACAGGAGAGCAACAAAAACCATTTTTGTTAAGCTTGCTCCTGTGATTTTCATTGTTTTTGAAGTTTGAGTAATGGATTATATAATTGTAAAAATTAATGTCCTAAAAATGTGCCCCGATTGGGGTACTAACCTTCTGTACCTTTACAGTATATCGCATTTTAGGGCAAAGCGTCCAAATTGGCTGTTACGTGAACGATTATCTGCGATCATGATGTTAAAACCAGTTACTTCTCTTTAGTACATACGCCCAAGGGATCAATTTAATAAGATATAAAAGCAACCTAAAAATAAAAAAGAGACTGAGGTATGTACTTATTCGTATATTATGGTTTTACGAAATGTCTACTCAGTTTATTTACCCGACTGCTTCAAAAAGAGGGTAATATTTGGCATAGTTTTTTTTGGGTCTTAATTTTTATCAGTGTCCCTTAAAAATTGACCCACAATTTTTTTATTAGTTTTAGTTATACATCAGGTAAGATAGTAAAATAAAAAACTAGGTAAAAAAACACGATACAGGAGTAATAACAAAGGTAGGGAAACGATAAAATACAAAAAATAAAACATTTTACAAAATGTAAATAAAATGAACATGCATACTATACTCATGTGCAAATATTCATATTAAATGAACAAAACGCCGGCGTAGTTTGTGGAACATAATCACAATTAGAACTCGAATATATTTTAACAAGAATAGCAGTGATAACGAATTTGCACAGACGGGGATAGTGGGCGACTTTCTGTGTCCCAAGGTGTAGGATGGATTATAAAAAACCGTTTCGATACTATTAAAAATACTATTTTAAAATACTTCATTTGAAACAAAAGTGCAAGGGCAAGCACTATTGTTAAATAAAATCTGCCTTATTCAGCCATCTAAATACTTTAGTTTTCTACTTGCAAACATACAAGTGTAACTAACTAAATATTTACAAGAGATAGGCAAAAATAAATAAAATCTAAAAAAACTAAAATAAACTGCTTCAAAATCCAAGTTAATCACTTCAAACGTGAATGCTTGGTTGCTGAAGTCAGATAGGCAGTCGCTTTATGTAACATACTAGATAGTATTCATCTGCATCCGATTTGATAACGAAACTAATTTTCCCTTTAATTAAACTTGGATTCAAATTATGTCGAAACCAAGTCAGTTTAACCGTACATTTGAATTTCAACGTTACTGTTACTGTCAGTTTGTGTCATCCCACTACTGGGCAAAGGTTTCTCCCCCTGACTTCCAACTATTTCGACCTTTAGGTAATGAGAGCCACTAAAGTCCGGTCACAAAGCAGGACGAATTTCGTACATTGACCTATTATTACCTGTCTCTGTCACTCCCACGTAAATATAATGAGTCTCGCTTGCAAAGATGGCGACCATTGCATCTGTCTATAGTCGTTACTTAAGTCCAGCTCATCCAAACATCTTCTGCGTGGTCTAAGGCGACGCCTTCTTGCTGTCATTGTGGTCATTTTAATCCATTTCAACAAGCCGTTAATATTTTTTTGATATATTATATTGCCTTTTTTATACCGTCGCTTAAAACCGAAACATTGTTTCATACAGTTTTAAAAACATTATTTTTCATGAAAATCCTTTATTCTTTTGTTCTTTTTCATGGACAGTAAAACGAAATTGCATAGTTCAGATTACATACGATACTGGTAACTTAACGTAGCTTCGCATGAGGCTAGATTAAACAAAACACCTATAGGGATCAAAACTATCATTCAAGATGGAAATACCTACATGTGAATAAAATTTCATTGAAATTGGCTTAGTGGTTTCGGGGATTAGTGCGTATGATCATTTACAAACAGACAGACAAGTGATTTTATAATCTTATTAAGATATTGAAACCTTAATTTAGTTTTATCCTTACGGTTTTAAGATCAATTAATTCTTTTCAGGACACTGATGTACATAAGGCAATTGTATCCTAAAATAATAATATGAAAAGTAATGTACTTATATTGTTTTAGTTTTCACTCGAACATTTATATAAAAATGTATTCTTTGGTTAAATGCCTGATATTTTACTTTATATAAACATATTCACTATTAACGTTTACTTTTTGTTTGGTAAAAAACATATATTATTTTATTTAAATTTTCATTCATATTTGATTCTTTACTGAAGTTGGTTAACAATAAATAGTTGCATTTTATTTTATGCGTATAAAACAGCATAACATACCTGCAATTTTCCAACTGTTGGGACATAGTCCTGCTCTCTGTGAGAGGGAGTGAGCCATAATCCACCACGCGGGCTCACTGAATTGTGACTGATTTCTTAATTGCTATAAAGTAAATAAAAAAAATTAAAAACGTTCAAACTTCGAATGAAAGATTTGATCTCGATGAGCGGAGCTGCAATGGCCTAGTCGGCAAGGCGTTCTGGAGAACATATCCAAAAGACTGCAGGTCCAAGTCTTGCTCGCCGAAGAATTTTTTCTTTCCTCAATTAAACTTTGATGATAATGGTAGAAATAACTTGTGTCGCATTTAAGCGAATATTTGGTTAAAAACATGACTTTTTCCTCACAAGATTCTGTTTCATCAATTTTTTTCAGACTAGCCACGATGAAAATAAACACTGACTACCTTATTACAATAAGGTAAACAGCTGTAGAACACTTCTCTTAAAAAATTGTAACTACAAAACGACCCTTTTTTTTTTTACGTGGTAAAATCATCAAATGAGACCTCCCACCCCGGGCAGGGCGAGAGGTACTGTCAGACTTGTACTGACTAAAATCCACGGTGTCCTTCAATAGCCCTTTATGTTCCGGGGTCACGGTGATGGTATAAGACCCGCGACCCCGGCAGGCTTTAGCCCTCTGAGAGGGGACCTCGTCATTATGCTGACGCTCTTTGAGGCGCGCGTGGAGGTCGACGCGCCGTCGACCCGGGACAAAACGACCCTAGAGCCAAGTTAAGCCCTTTCGCAGTTGACAAGTTTTTTAGGTAATGTGTTCAACCGGTGTTTAACTTTCTTGTGGCAAGACGGTCTGTGTTTAACACCTGTACCTCCCGGCCATCACTGCTCTCAATTCCTATTACAAAATCAACATTAAATGAGCATCCAATAATCATTTAGATCGTAAAATAAACATCTAAACACAATATTTGTTTCGAGTGCCCCTGTTGATTTATTAAAATCAACTCCGAAACGTCAAAGCAAATAATTCAACTAGTGAAACTAATGAGTTTCCAGCAACTGATTATAGTTAAAATGATTTGTATTATACGGTATTAAGAGCTAATTTACTGTGACATTATTGAGGTGGAATAGTGATTGAATTTATTTGAGTTTGTAAAAGGTGGCATTTATAGGCTGCTGTTTGGATACTAATGATCCAAATCCACATTTTATATAACAGTTTTTTTTCCCCCGATGTTGGCCGTAGGATTTAGTATAGGTATCTAAATTGACCTATAAACAACAAAAGAGAACTCTGTATGCAGACAGTGACGTTATAAGTTTTAATGTATTTGAGTACAAACATGCACATAACATACATCATTTAAAACTTGCTGTATAGACCGTAATGTATTTAGTAGGTCCCTAGCTTGCCAAATATTTTAGTTTTAATTCCACTAATGCTGGAATCACAATAACGGAAAATGCCATGAATTATCGCGATGATGGACTTTTAATACGAGCATTGAAAGTCCGTTATCGTCATATTTATGGCATTTTCTACTAGTGTAACCCTCGCTTATGATATATAAACACTTGCAGAAAAGGCCAAAAAATCTATTTGTCCTGGACTTCTAGTTTTAATGCTATCAGATCAATTTATCTACCTAGTCCTTTTGAACCCCAAGGAACCTCTCCCCGCCCCGCTACCCCTCCGCGTTCACACCACGGCCCGTCATCTAGTAGCCGGCGACTATTTAGTAAGTCGAGGGGAGTTCGTTACTCAATTAGACGCCAGTTAATCAGTACCTTCCAAACAGGACGTATTCAGAATGAATAATTTCGTCTGCACACCGTCTGAGTGGAACACCAAACTGATCATTTGCATTTCCTTGTGCAAGCTGCGGTCGTTTTATTTAGTGGATCTTAGCCAGGTCTATTTCACTTGTAAAATATTGCGTGATCGGCAATTTGACAGCATCAATTAATTGCAAATTTAATTAGTTCGACAGAGTTTTGAAAAAGAATGGACACTAAGCCCCGTCGCACATGGCGTCCTATGGTATGCGTAAAGCCAACGACGATATATTACTAGACTCCTAATAACAGGCGACCGATGTCTGTCAACACATTAGGCAAAAAAGTCTTATATCCATCTTATTTCGACCACTCCTGTGAGCCGTAAACATACCTTGAGACATAACAGACCTTGAGTTAGCCACAACGAAGTACCCCGTCCGTAAGCGAGGTGCTTACGTAGAACCTCAGCGAGTTGACAGAATAGTTTTTGTGACTTAGATCGTGCATGCGGAGTCTAGTAATATATCGTCAATGCGTAGAGCAATACGAGCAGGAACATTTTCAAACAAGTCCGCAGGAGGCGGTGTTGCAGCGTATCGTATGAGGTGTTCATTGTTCATTAAAATTACGATACGCGTACGAGACGTCTACGCCTACGACCCATGTGCGAAAAGCCTTAGCCCCTTCGTACACTAGGCGACGCAAGTCTCCGATACCTTACGACTTTGACATACATTGACGAGTGCGTGTTTACGAACCTCTATGGATTGTATTGCGATAGTGGCCTGGATACCGAAATCGTAAGGTATCGGAAACTTGTGTCGCCTTGTGTACGAAGGGCCTTATACTCCGGCCCCCAAGATACAGGCACAGCCAAGTTTGGGGACCACTGTCTAGTAATTAAGTTAGTTAAAATAAAACTTTTAGGTACACTAATCCCTTTTGTCATAGATTAAGAAATGTTTGTAACAATGGTTTAAAAAATTATTCTTAGGTATTCATATTTTTTTTTTCGTTAAACCGATGCATATTTACAAACATATACTCACAATTCGAGAGTGAAGGCTCGTGACGTCGGAAGCAAGTGAGAACTGTGTACTTGCTTATGACGTTTTGCCAATTTTAAAAGTGTTGTATCTTCTGTAATGTTGGTTTAAGTAACAAAACATAAAATACGTGTCAAATATTTTTTATTAATCTAACTAACGGACTACCTATTATGTTTCTTTTTGCTAAATAACGGACTCATTTTTTTTCCAAATACTTTATTAAAAGGCAGGTGTTTTTTTGCTATTGATCTTTATAAAATGTACCAAATGCATAGTACTCGGAAATGGTGTGCAAGTTTACCACATAGGTTCATGTAAATGAGGAAATATATATTAGAGGACTGTAGAACACTGCATCTTTGAAATAAAATATGCAGTATAACGTACGGGTCATTTTGTCTACAAAAATTGTATGACATGGAAATGATATAAAAAACTTTTAATCCAAAAATCCCCGTACGGGAGCAAAGCCGCGCTTAAAAACTAGTGTTTGTATAAAGAGACGAGTACTGTGTGTATTTTAATAGAGGCTGGTAGTTGATTAAAATGTTTGTATCTGCATAAAGCGAAAATACAGCTCAAACGAGAGTTATTTAAACTAAGCTAGTGTCGAAACGGTCGGTTTTATTTATTCTTTATGTATATTAGTCTTACATACACCCAAAGTGAAACTTACCAATATAAGTGAATGTAGTTACCAGGTGGTCATAAATGTCGTGGGCGTTTCAAAGAAGATGGGCGTAGGAATTTCTCATATGCCGTGGGTGCATTTTCCGTATAATTAATTAATCAAACGTATAACAACTATTCGTAGAAATAATCGACTCGAACAATTATTTCTACGAATAGTTACTACTTAGTTAGCTACTCATTTTGGCGATTGAAAAAGAGTGTCCATGGAGTTTCTGGCCCGTTCTTCTCCATAGAGACTACACTTGGGAATGGATCTACAGTACTCAGTTATTATGTCTTCTGACTAGAACTGTAGCACCGTAACTATTCTATTTTACTTTTGTCTTTTGATAATTCAAAAGTGCCTGTAGCTGGTCTACTTGAAATGAAAGACTTGAATTTGGTTTTTTGAACAGTACGTCATGCCGTGGTGTAATTTTTGTGCGTCCTGACATCACAAGCGTGCGTATTGTCTTTCTTATTATTCACTGATTTATCTAAAGTAAATACGTGTAAAAAGAAATACGTGTCCATTATGTTTCTAAACTGTACTAATTAGATTTGCAATGTATTGCTACTGGAATCTATTGTTCCTTATTACTATTGTTAACATACGGTGTCGCTGTAGGCTATCTTTGGAGTTAGGGTGTCTTTCCACCAGAGATGTGCTATTCAACTACGCTGCGAGAATGTAAAAGCTTAGCTACGAAACTATGTGACCATTTCCACTGATGCTAAGCTATGTAGCGGTGCGAGTAAGATGTGCTATGAGGATCGCCGCAACAAAGTAGCTGCGCGAGATAGATGCGAAGCTCGAGCTGTGCGATGCATAGATAGTAGAGAAGCGACGATAGTAGCATAGCCACGCTTCCATAGTACGCACCCATAGCACACATCTATAGCACGCATCCTTCCATACAAAAATATATCTTAGTTTAATCCGTTTCCAGCAATGCTTATGCAATGAATATGATTGGTGGATATCAAACGCATCCACAGCATAGCACATAGCAACACAGCATAGCACATCTCTGAAAGAAAGGCAGCCTTATACCAAAGTAAACGAGTAGGTAATACAGAAAAGTATCTACTTCTGTATAATTATGTAACAAAACCTTTGTTGTTCTCATTCAGCAACAATAAACACTACTCATAATAATATTAAACTAACCGAAGCATAAACAAACAAATAAATATCAAATCACGTAACTGTCATTTGATGGAATTACTATTAAAGTTCATTTCAGAATTCTAATGCATTGTGCTGCGACATGTACCAGGAGCGCATTAATAATAGGAGTTGTGACTAGTGGTTAATAGTTGCATTACTTGTGTACCTACTGTGTTAGTGTTTTGTATGTATGTATTCCTGGTAGTTGTAGATACCTTTTTTGAATGTCCAAGGAACAGATGGAATTGGATAGATAGAATGGACGACGATTGTTGTGTACTAATTAATTTGTTTAAATGATTCACAATGCCATCAATCAGCCTATAGTTTTCCCACTGTTGGAACACAGGCCTCCTCTCTGTCAGAGGGAGTGAGATGTAATTCACCACACGTGCCCAGTGTTGCCCTAACGCCAATCATCAGTTCACTTCACTGGAAAAAACTAGGAAAACTTCGAGAAAGGGTTTTTTTTTTTTCATGATGATAAATAAATGACTGCTGCCGCCCTGGATGTGCATGACTGTCAGATTAAACGAACTAGTGATGGTGTACCTTCAAGAGCCCAGTTCTAGGATCACAAATACCTGTTTAGAGTTAGCAGTCGCGCTACCCAAATTATAATGTTCTGAAACGTTAGTATAAAATAACGTTCAGAAATTGGACGACAAACATTCTATACAAACAACTGTATCGTATATTATCAAAATTGGCAATTAGTGTTATAATTAGTGCCAAATCGCTAATTGATGAGGTTTGGCGCAAACATGTTTGGTCAGAAGCTGGCAATATGGTAGCGATGGACTTACAACTGAAAATAATCTATAAACGTTATGTTTAAGAGGATTATTACGCGAGTGGCATTTTCTCCATATAAACGCTTTCGCCTGGTTCCCTCAAAAAATGCTCAAAATTGCCTAAAAATCGGATATATTAAGAAGCTTGGTATGCGAATGTTATATTTTTTTATACGCAATAACGCCTGTTTCGCGTTTTCGCAAAGATATTTTTCCAAGAAACGAAAAATTGAGCTGCGAGCAGGATTCGAACCTGCGTCTTCTGGCGCACAACAAGCGAACGAGAAATTCAGCTACGATTGTAAGTGGTTTCGATGGCTTATTTGGTTAGTTTTGATGGCTAAATTGGATTCCAACCTGCGTTTTCTGGATAGGTAATCCTGGATTACCTATCCAGAAAACGTAGGCTTGAATCCAATTTTTCGTTCCTTGGAAAAATATCTTTGCTTGGTATGCAAGTTTGCCAAATACTAATGAAAAAATAAACGCGTGGGGACTCAGTTTATATACGTCTTATTCAGTTTACTTAATATTATTTAAATTATTGTAATAATGGAGGAGGAAATTAGTGAGAGCCAAACCTCAAAATATGACTTTTTACTTAGACTGTTCAGACTGATCTTTTTTTCACCTAAACCCAATTACTCAAAGTCTTTCCACTCGCATTTTTTCTTGTAATATTTGAGTTGTAGGGGGCGAAGCCTCTGCCAACAGTTGCTGTAGGATACTTTTCATCCAAAGAAGAATTAGCTAGTTATTTTATATGTGTACAAAAAGCATCCTTTGTTGTTTGTGGACAAAAACGTTTATTTCAACTAGGCCATAACCGGCACTTTTGGTGCTCATTCCAAAGTATAATCCATATAATATAGTATAATTAATACTCAATAATAGCTTCCGTATCAGAATCAAAACGGTTTTAAAACGTGTTTGAATTTCATCAGAAACACGATTCCAGGAATATAAAACCAGATTGTTAATAACCCGCAATTCTTTTTACAGAGAAATTCGCTTACATGATATAATTATCCATAAAGCAACCTCTGAAAGTCAAACTATATTTCATCTTTACTTCCCTTTGTTAATTGTTTACTCCCAGACAATAGAGCTATCATTTTCATTCAGTAAAATTGGTTGATATTTTATCCAAGGAATAAAGGAGAGGAATAGTTAATTCAAAATCTCGCTGTTTAGGTAATTTTCTCATTATATTTCATAAAGGGGTAGATCACTCACCGATTGCTTCGAGAAATTATCGCTGAATAAATATTCAATCTGACGGCGGCCATCTTGCGAACAAATGTTTTAGGGTTCTATACCCAATAGATGGCAAAGGGGATACTGTTTAGTAACAGAATTCCATAGACAGTTCCAATATCTGTCTATCAAAGGCCTGAAATATCCTCGCAATTCACAAACAAGATTGGTCATATAAGTCAAGTGCTAGCACACGTAAGGCAACAACAACGGAGCTGAAGCAATCGCCTTGGCTGAAACGGGTCGATTGTCATCATCATCATCAAAGGCCTATATATTTTGTACCCGCATTTTTGCCACTCGAGTCAATTTTTAAGATTAAGTAATCCTTGCTCAGGTTGGTCTATGGATGGGTAACTATCCAATTACGAACCGAGTTTTTCCAGTATTTCGAACAAATAGATCTGTGTTTAGAAAGAACCAGTGATAACCTGGAATAATTAGTCTGGGTTGTCTCATCGCGTACCACACCGTGCTAAGGCTATAGCTCGTCGCGACTTGGGATGGCCCGTCCAATCCGTGGATGTCGGATCGCGCTCGTAGTTCGGCGCGACTCGTGTTATTACGCCCTCAGAAGCCAGCATAGCCCAGTAAGATTGAGGAGAATCCTCCTACTGTAAAAAGTCACCGTTTTCAGCTTAGAGCAGTGGTGGCCTAGTGGTATCGGTCCCGACTGAGCAGTGGTGGCCCAGTGGTATCGGTCCCGACTTACGAGTTGTAGGTCGTGGGTTCGAACCCCGCCGAGCATATTACTTTGTGTAATTTATTTCATCACCACTGCTCTCAAAACGGTGAAGGAAAACATTGTGAGGAAACCGGCATGTCCTAGAACCAAGAATTCGAAGATATGTGACATCTACCAATACGCACTGGGCCCGCGTGGTGGATTATGGCCCACTCCCTCTCTGATGGAGGAGGCCTGTGTCCCAGCAGTGGGAGCATTATAGGCTGATGACGCATTCAGCTTTATCTGGCGGAACCAAAGAACCTCGAAAAAAAAGATGTAATATTGATGTAAATATTATGACAATAAAAAGTAAGCATGTTTATTGTATGGCGTTAAGGAATCGTTTAACGGACGCCGACTCGCACTTGGCCGGGTTTTGTGCAATCAACTCGGAAACGGAACAAATATTTGGAATCGTTTAACCGTCTTGTTATGACGTGGCGCTTGCTGATTGGTGTTTAATTTGGCTAGTTTATTTAGCGAAATTTCACACATTTTACGTCAGGGTTGAGTCTCCAAGTGACATTTACAGTTTCTGTAATTTGAACGGAAATAGAATGCTTCAATTATTTCTGGTTTTGTTTACCAAATCATGGAAGGAGTCCGGATCTGAGGCCTCATCATAAATTTTCAGTTATTGTGACATAGGTAAATTAAACTGAAACTTTGAAATTAATTTCAAGGAAAAAATTTGTCCCTTCTTCGTACACCAGAGGCACTGATTCATTTTTCCATACAAGAAGCTCTGTAAATACTGGAAAGACGCTGTAAAGTAAAATACTGAAAACTCGTGTTATAAACTCTGAGACCGTGCCGTTTAACATTGTAAAATGAGAATAATTCTAGGTGGTACCTGTGGTGGTACAAGAATCTTCAATATCCATTGAGACATTGATATATCCATGGTGGTAGGCAAAAACTGCATATTGAAGTTTTTTTTTGGTTCGAAATATCATCAAATGAAAACTTCTCTGGTTGAATGGACTCTCAAACTAGACTGACTTAAAACTACCCTATTCCTTCAGTAGCTCTTTGTGTTCCGTGGTCACGAGACTCCAAAGTCTTATCAGGTAGGTGTCATCATCATTATCTCAGGGATACCATAGGACGTCCACTGCTGAACACAGGCCTCCCCTTTAGATCTCCACACATACCGATTGGAAGCGACCTGCATCCAGCGTCTTCCGGCGACCTTTATAAGGTCGTTTGTCCACCTAGTTGGTGGACATTCTACGCTGCGCTTGCTAGTCCGTGGTAGGTGTCAGGTAATGACTCTGGATCGTAAAGTTCTTTTGATAGACACCGTGGATTTTAATCAGGACGAGTCTGACAGTTCCTCCCATCCCGCCTTGGGTGGGAGGTCTCATTTCATGATTTTATCACGATATAATAAGCCTTTTTTTTTAGCGTGGTAAAATCATCAAATGAGACCTCCAACCCCGGGCAGGGCGGGAGGTACTGTCAGACTTGTACTGACTAAAATCCACGGTGTCCTTCAGTAGCCCTTTATGTTCCGGGGTCACGGTAATAGAAATAAGTCCCGCGACCCCGGCAGGCTTCGGCCCTCTGAGAGGAGGCCCCGTCATTTTGCTGACAGCTCTTTGAGGCGCGAGTGGATATAATTTAGCCTGCACACAATATTCATCCATACTTTTTCGGCTAAATCTGGTTAAACAAGCACGTCCTTTGCGGGAATAAGAAATTATTTTAATACCAAGTTATAAACTGGAATTAAAATAATGCTTCACAACGTGCACAGCGTTTATGTTTTTAATATGAAATGCTAGGAACATAAAGTGTGCTGTTTCAGACATAATCCATGAAACTTACTGTTTAAATATCCGAGCTATCCTTACTAAGTAATATTGCGAAATATTTTCAACATGCACAGAGCTTATGCTCATTTTCAGTCATACTAAGCAGCATTTAGCGATTGCGTAAATTAATATATTCTGTTGTATTATTAACTTTCAAGGCTTAAGTCAGCCAATTTAAATAAGGCTATTAAAGATTTATCATTCTCTTATTTAAGAAGTTACAGGGGGAAGTTACACACATTTTACCACTTTGGAAGTGTTTCTCGCGCAAACATTTCAATTTAGAAAAAAAAAATTAATAACCTCAATATCATTTTGAAAACCTATCCATAGATACCCCACACGTATCGGTTTGGTGAAAAAAACTTTTTGAGGTTCAATTCTAAGTATGGGGAACCCCATTTGTATATTTTTTTACTTTACATACGGACGTACAGACAGAGAGACAGACATGACGAACCGAAGTTCCGTTTTTAGCCATTTGGCTACGGAACCCTAAAAAAGGCATCCTTTCATGTGTTGCTTACAGTTAAAAACAGGCAATAAGTTCCACAACTTTGTGCGAGAAATAAGCAGTCTCACATAAAATGAGATAGTTTATTTCCATAAGCCACACATATGTATTTGTGTTTAAATATTTGACCGTTTTGTGAACGCTTTGAGAGCAAAGCATGTGCTCTGTTGACTAGTTTATTGATATCGCAATGCGGGTGCTTTGAAACAGGGCGGCGTTTTGTGTTGCTCTGAACTTTGTACTCAGCTTAAACATAAATGAGTAAAATTGTAAGCAGGTATAATTCTCAGCATTTATGTCGTTTGATAGTAGTAAACCTGGTTAGGACAGAACGACAAACATTTTGTTTTTTCTGTAAAAGACTAATTTATTCAAAAAAACATAAAGTAAAGTTGTCTTTCTTATAAACATTCGGTACGTTGTTAATGTAAGAAATAAACTTATAAGAAAATACAGAGGGATATGAACTTTATGTAAATCTAATTATTAGGTAGTTACGTATAAACCAAAATTGACGAAGATACGACACTTTTAAAATTCAATTTGGTCACAATTTTTGACCTATTGGTAATTTAATGAGTCATGGAACTGTCTCTAAAGGTAACCGTGACTTTGGAACACAAAAGGCTACTGAAGGAATAGGTTGGTTTATTTATTAGTAAGAATCTGACCGTTGCTCCCTTTTCACACGGGACGGGAGGACTCATTTGATGTTATTGATATTTATTTTGTAAGTTGGTTATAAAAAACATTTTTATACGTCACAACCAATATTTTTAAACCTAGATGAGGCTGGTGTTTCGTACCTGACTACTCTGAGAAGAAACAGCCGAAACAAATTCAGAGGTCACAGTCTCTTTTAAAGTCCAGACATTGTTTTGTTCAGGTTATACGAGGACCATGCGGATGTGGATGATTTTACTATACAAAAACAAGATATATCTGGTTTAAATAATAATGTTAGTAACCATAACAGAGGATCCAAATATACCTCTTTACCTTTATTAAGCCAAACGTCTAATCACTGTCCCTTGCCGAGTCCCGGAAGCGAAATCGGGCGATTGTCAGTCAAAATGCGCGATCTAATCGCACGACAAAGACGCGATCGTGCGACAGCTGCGACAAAGACTTATTTACATAACAAAGGCGAATCGAGGCGAGAATGTGAGGAATGGGAACCCGAGACTCTCGCTTTGTTGGTAGATAAAAGTACTTTACTATTTAGTTGACTGATAACTGTTCTATAAACTGCATAAAATGATACCTCTCAGAAATATTGCCAAAACAGTTCCCTTAGCACGAGTTTTCAGTATTTGAGACGTAAAGTAAACTGGAACTTTGACAATTTTCAAGGAAAAAAATATTCTTTCTTCGCACACCAGAGGCGCTGTTCCATTTATCAAGAAACGCTGTAAATACTGGAAAGACTGTGTAAAGTAAAATAATGATTACTCGTGCTAGGGGTACTGTACGCTGTTTTGTAAAATACATAAGCTCATTTCACCCAAGTGAACGCACATTTGAACAAAATCAAAGTAAACCATCAAATAATAGTAAAATTATTAAATGAGTTCTGGATTGAAGATTGGACGGAAGGTGTCAGACTCTCATTGACAAAGAAATCAACCTGTTCTTTCGATTGTCTTTTACGTTCCATGGCCATATCTTGCTTAGACATTGTCGCTACCATGTGATAACTACCTACCCCGAATGAGAGAAAGGCATACATCCTCCTTACTACCTACGTAAAGAAAGCATAAATCAAGCAATATTATAAACATTTATGTAAAATGTGTTATCGATTCAGAAGAGAACTGGCGATTTGATTTACATAAGAGCGATGTAAAGTTATGGCGTCGAATTCCAGTGATTCTGACAGTCTGACTGAGGGCATTATTAATGCGTTGGCCTTTCAGAACATTTGAGTAGATTTTTGTATGAAATTTTGATGTATTCATTAAAATTGGCTCGCTTGATTCACTTAGAGCTGGTGCACACTAGGGAGTTTTTGTCGAGGTGACTTTATGTCACCCAGGTGGACGTAGATCTAGAATTTCTTAGTCACCCACCGGTAATCGGGGCACTAATAATAATATCATCATCATCATCATCTTCTACGGAAAGACAAAGTGTTGAGTGTTGACTATACAGGGTGTTTCTTTTAAATGGGCCAAAAGGGAGAAATCCTTATCCATAAGAGATATGGGAAAACTTTCTAAGGAACCTTTATCTCTTTTTTGATGTTGACAATTTTGGCGTTTTTGCTTTTTTGGTCAAGTGTGAGTTGTCCCCAAAAAAGAGTAAAATTGACCAAAATTTTTTTTAATGCCTATCGACTCTGTTTCATGTAAGGATCATTTCATTGTATTGGAAGAAAAAAATCGGGACGGCGGAAGTTGGTCAAATTCAGCAAAATATTTTTTCATACAAAATGTATGAATGAAAAAATTACCAATTTGTTTTACGATGTTTTTTGATTTAGGGTCATGTAAGGATCATTTCATTGTATGGGAAGGAAAATGTCTGGGCAATAGAAGTTAGTCAAAAGTACAGTAATGTTTCTTCTTACATCATAAAAACGTATTACTAGTACTTAGTATTTCATTAGATTTGACCCACTTCTGATGCCCAGACATTTTCCTTCCCATACAATGAAATGATTCTTACATGACACTTAGTCAAAAGACATCATAAAAAAATTGGTAATTTTTTCGTTCATACAATTTGTATGAAAAAATATTTTGCTAAATTTGACCAACATCCGCCGTCCCGATTTTTTTCTTCCGATACAATGAAATGATCCTTACATGAAACAGAGTCGATAGGCGTTTAAAAAAATTTCGGTCAATTTTACTCATTTTTGGGGACAACTCACACTTGACCAAAAAAGTAAAAACGCCAAAATTGTCAACATCAAAAAAGAGATAAAGTTTCCTAAGAAAGTTTTCCTGTATCTCTTATGGATAAGGATTTCTCCCTTTTGGCCCATTTAAAAGAAACACTCTGTATAACTCTCTCCTCTTCTGCAACATGCTTCCCTGGTACTTGAAATTCTCATCCAGGATTATACTGCTGTCTTTTTCAGGTCTTGCACACATATCTGTTTCTGCGGACGCATCTTATACTCTTTCTCAATCAGTAATTGGTTATGAACCAAAATGAAATGAAATGAAAATACTTTATTACAGAAGAGGTTTTTCAGTGAATAAGTTATGCAGTAAAAAAAAGTCACACTTTACAAATTAACATTTTTAAGCTACAAAAATGGTGGAGGTACTGTCCTCTTAGATACGAGTAGGTTTCACAATAACTAATACATATCGTAATCGTAGTCGTAAATTTTGCAGGAAAGACTAACAAACATCCATCCATCCAGTCATCCTCACAAACCTTCGCATTTATAATATTAGTAAGATTTCAGTCTTCAAGCACTCTTATTACTCGAGGAGCTCGTAGCTAAATAATTACAGCCGCACAGGCCTATCTTCCGGGTTAAGCCGCGCTTACCAAAGATGCTCTGTGGATGGATGACCATCTGCCATAGCGAGTTTCCTGCGTGCCTCCGAAAACACATAAATCAATTGGTCCCGGCTGTCATTTGTAGATCTTTAACAATCGTTACTGTTAGTCAGAAGCTCTAAAATCTGACAACCAGTCTTGCCATGGGCTATGGAATACCATACCCCATGGTAAGACTGGTTGTCAGTCATTGTGTAAAAACCCAGTTACTGGATTGTAGAGGTCCGACAGGTACTCTTAAAACTTGATAAAAAGGTCTTCTATTGGGCCGTTACACGTTCAGAACATTAAGAAACGCCGGTTCAATATGGAGTAGTGATTTTTATTCTTCGAGTTCAAATGCAAAGTTCTATCGTTTATCGGAATCTGCGATCGTCGCCGTTTGAACGTCGCTTATTTACATAACAACGACGGTGTTGCCAACTGCGTGGACGTGACGGATGAGCCGAGAGTGTTGCCAGACTACTGGATAATGTATCCAGATGGGGATAATGTAGCTGAATGGGACCATTGAAGATTTTGTTTTTACAAATACACGAATACTTTTGTCGATGTTCTTTTAAAACAAAAATAAAAGATTTTTTCATGTTATCAGATTCTACAGTCTTTGTATTTATCTCTTTTTATATTTTATTCAACATCTTTCACTCAAAGTAAAACAACAAGACATATCAACGAAAAATTTCATCAAAATCTTATTAGTACCATTTAACGCTTCACGACCTAATAGTTAAGATCAAAGGGCAGTATTTTAATAAATAAAATCTCTTTTCGTTAATGCGAACCTTTCTATATACTAATTTTTATCTAAAATAGTACAGGCCAACATTATTCAGAGAACAGCAATAATAATATTGCCCACGTGTATCGCATGGCATCATACTACAGTTTCGGAGAAATAAAATAATGGAATGATAAAAATATTATTGTCATGAATTATTAAAGGCCAGATTAATTTTATATTTTTACTTTTTTTCTGCGTTTTGCATTCACCTGCTGGAATTAGAAGCAAAGGTATGCAAACAAAAAAATAGAACCTATAAAACTTTTGTATTTAAAACATCATGATAAGAAATATTTCTTTTAAATAATCGTGTTCATTCAATCAAAGTTATTCTGCGCCTCATAGCTTTGAAACCTTCGCTTAGCTCAGGATTCTAAATTTGGACCCCTCGGTTCGCTCACGGGTCAATAAAAAAGTGGTAAAATTATCAAATTAGTCATTCCACCCCGGGCAGTGTGGGAGGGATTGTCAGACTTGTACTGACTAAAATCCCCGGTATCCTTCAATAACCCTTTATGTTACGGTGATGGAAATAAGTCCCGCGACCCCAGCAGGCTTTGGCCCTCTGTGATGGGGCCCCGTCATTTTGCTGACGCTCTTTGAGGCGCGCGTGAACCCGGGCATGTTCCATGGTCGGACAACGAGTTGCTCTTTACTCGCTGTCCGCGTGCCCGCGCCTACGGCGGCAGGAGGTCGTCTGCCGAATTTCCTTCACTTGCACAATTTTCAGTCCAAGTCCTCGCGCTAAAAACCGACTTTGCAGCCTAGCAGCTATAACAAATAACTATTAAACATCATCTCACAACGCATATTAATTGTGAACAGCATTTACTTGATGTTGCTTTTAAGGCTTTGAAAGAGAAGCAAAGAAAAATAAAAGCCTTACTAACATGTACTAGGTAATAGTGCCTTCTGTAGCGTACTAACTGAAAGACTATAAGCATGTAAGAGCTAACTTGCTGAGCAAAGTCATTAGCTATAGTATTCACGAATGTTAGTATCGTTAAGTACTTTAGTTCATTTTTGAGTTTGGCGAAAGTATCCTGTTAATCTAATAATATTTCTAACATAGCCATTCAGATTCTCTATATAAACAAGGTGATTGATAATGTTCGAAGTATGCTTTGAAATAAGTGATATGACTGACTGAAATGACTTTTTTATCGTGGTAAAATCATCAAACGATTCCTCCCACCCAGGGCAGGGCGGAAGGAACTGTCAGACTCGTACTGACTAAAATCCACGGTGTCCTTCGATAACCCGTTACATTTCAGGGTCACGGTAATGGGACGAGTCCCGCGACCAAATTAGTGAAACTAGTCCTAATTTGCAACAAAGACTTTTGTGATAGAATAATCATCATCATCTGCCTAGCCTTTTTCCAACTATATGGTCGGCGTCCAGTTGATCTAGCTGCAGCTGAATATCAGTATTTTACATGGAGGAGAACTATCAGACTCACAACAAGGCCGGTGGGAGTGTAATACGATTTTACCGCATGGAAAGGACTTTTTTTTTTGGACAAACCCCACCGCACTATTCCAAACCACTGCAACTCCTGACAAGCCCGAATCCAACCCAGTGGCACCAACGAAGCAGAAGCGCCCGAGACAATTAAGCTCGACGTTGTCCCGGAATGGAATTTACCTTTCTTGGGCGCTTGGAATTTACCTTTCTTGGGCGCTTGCAACGAAATAAAAATCAGAAATGATAGTGAGCGAAGTAGAAATAAATAAAGACTGGTCCTAAGACTTTCGAGCTTCTGACTAACAGTAACGACTGTCAAAGATAGAATACTCCAACTTTGTTTTTTTTTGGTTATGTACTGTTCCCCTGATGCATAGAAACTGCTTATACGTGAGGGAATCTAAAAAATTCGAGATTTCTAAGTACATACTGCATTAACGATGAACTCAAAATAAAACATCGAAAAACGAGTCTTTCGTCAAGCACAAACCCAATCTTAGCCTAAAAGTAGTAATGCTCTCCGCGTCACACAATCATACACTATTTATTTTTTAACCGACTTCAAAAAACGGAGGAGGTTTCTCAAATTCGGTCGCGGTCTGTTTTTATTTTTATTTTTTTATGTATGTACATCGATTACTCCGAGGTTTCTAGTCCGATTTGTGTGATTCTTTTTGTTCGATGAAGGATACTGCAGTGTGTTGGTCCCATTAAAAATTTATCAAATTTGGTTCAGTATTTTATTTGTGAGCATTTTATTAATTCGAGTCCGTATAAAATATACACAAGATAACGTGACAAAAACTCCTAAAGCTAGCAGACAAACAGATTAAATATTTCAATGCGGAACATCAAAAGCTGTAATAAAACTTCTTACGTTCCTTCTTGCAAGCGGTCATGACATGAAATACCACAATGTTCCCCCGTTACTTTCTTCAGTACTGTCAGACAAAGAATTTAGTGTACAGGCAAATTAGAAAAGATTATCATTGTTTTGAAATCCTCGTTTGACGGTAGAAACAAGGGTTGAACAAGGACTAATAACTAAATTACACTACTAAGCAACTTTTTATTATCATTTCGTGATACTTGCAGTTTTGACAAAAGATAATCAACGTAATTGGTACTGCGTTAAAGAACTATCAGTGTCTTCATACGGTTTTATCAGAATACCAGCAATAGGGTATTTATTTTTTATTTAATGTTGCAGCGGCAAATTGACTACATCGTCTATGTGGTTTGTTTAATTTTTGTTCGCATTTTTCGTTTTCATCTTTTCACCTTAATACTGCCTTCTTTTTTCCAACGATCAACCGCTTAAGTATTTTACCCTGTAAGTAGACTTAATTTAAAAGCTTCCTTTGGACTACCCAGTTAAGCTTCAACATCATCATTTACCTACCCTTATCCCATTTTACTTGAGGTCGGCAACATTTTTTTTCTTCCATTCTTCTCTATCAGATGTCACAGTATCATTTACTCCTTTTTCTTCCATATAATTTCTTAGACAATCCATCCATCTTTTCTTTGACTTTAGTTAAGCTTTAACAGCGAATATACCTATGCTTAGAACGAGTTTTCACAATTTTACTTTACAGCGTCTTTCCAGTATTTACAGTGTTTCTTGTATGAAAAAATGGAACAGCGACTCTGGTGTGCGAAGAAGAAACTAATGTTTTCCTTGAAAATTGTCAATTTGAAATTGTGTGTGTCGTCTCAAATACTGAAAACTCGTGCTAAGGGTATATGCCTGTCGAGTGGACGCTCCAACGCGGGTCCCTCTGATCAGCAGAGGGCACAGCGGTAGAGCGGGCTTGCGGACAGTGAGTAATGGGTAGCTCGCCGTCCGACCGAGGACCAAGCCCGGGTCGGTGGCGCGTCGTGTTTCGCGCCAAATGCCTGCTGGGGTCGCGGGTTTTTTCTTAACCCAGGATACCGAAGCCCCGGAACGTAAAGGGCATCCGAAGAAACACGGGTGGATTTTAGTCAGTAAGAGTCTGACAGTCCCCTCCGCCCCACCCAGGGCGGGAGGACTCATTTGATGATTTTACCACATAAAAAAAAGGCTACTGATTATTTATCCCATTGTTTCATAGTACAAAAACGGCGCTTAGATCTCTCAGGTATGTTTGGCCGACTCTTAAAATTCCCGCCTTCGTGTCCGCTCCTCACGGCTGTTGCCAGTCTAGAGCTTAGTCTTTAATAGATTATGTTCTCAGGTTCATCCTATGTACGATATACCGCTAAGAAATAAAAGAGCTACAGAGACAAAACGTTGTTTAAGTTGTAGTATATTTCATTCTGTAGAATAATGTCAATTACTGAGATGATGACTAATCATTTTAATTAATCTCTCTCAGCTAATATAGTAGGGGAAAAAGGTGGAAAATTAGCACTCAGCTGCATTTAGTTAGACGGATTCTGACCAGAACATATTTACTCGTAAAATAATTATGCATAGTTATGAAATAGACATGGAAGAAGGAAGATTATGGGGACATAGGTGTCCAGCAGCGGACAATACAGTACTATCTAACACAAATAGTGGATTTTCCTAGTCGGAAGTGGGTGATTTTGTATAATTTTTTGAAGTCGGCTGTCTTTACAAAAGTCTTTTTTTTACTTATAAACAGACGAATACGAGAACCTCTTCCTTTTTTTGAAGCAGATTAAAGCATAGAAGTAACTCATGAATCAATATCATGATCGCCAAGTACAGTAACCAGCAAACATCACTCTTCACACAGAAATCGATTTCAACATTCTCAAAACTCAACCTGCATTACCTCTCCCTCTTCAATCCCACTTTCCTCCTAATCTAAACTTTAAAACTGCAAATAAGTACCTACCTTTCTCAAAATGGCACTCCAAGGAATCCAAACATACTTACCTCATTGAGTTTCCAATACTGCCTTTATTTTCCGAGACGGGGCTCCGTTCTTAAGCCAGTATAGGCACGAGCTACTCGCGCCAGTAGCTCGGCTGCTATTCGAAAACGCTTTTAGGAAAATAGACGAGGAGAATTTTTTAAAGTAATTATTTGCGCCATGGCTTCTAATGGTTTTCACACGTTCCATTCTTGGAATCCAGTAATTGGGTACGGAGGCATGAGTTTGAATTCTATTTGATTTATTTAGATTATTGAAATAGAATTTGATTTGCTTACTGTTTTTCCACGAGTTATTTGCAATTGGGATTAGTTTTGTATGTTGTACAGATTTTTTGTAAGCTTACTTTGAGTTGTATATTTATTTCCTTTTTGACTACGAGTACTGATACACTGAATACACCAACGTGGACTGCCAAATAACGGTACACGATGCCGCCGCCGCCCGCCCCGAAACCGCTCCGCCGCGCCATTGCGCCGCTTCGCAGTGTATACCTTTGCAACTGCGCCGCCACCGCACTGCTACCGCGCTGCCGTCGCCGCAAAATCAAATAATAGCAATGGCAGCTCGGTGGCGTTGCGGTGGCGCGTCGGTCGCAAAGGTATACACAAGGTGCGGTGATGGAGCGGTGGCGGAACGGTGGCGGCGCGGGGCGGTGGCATTGTGGACAGAAGCCATAAAAGAATGCTTCGTCGCTTTAAATGTGCGTTAGTAAAAACAGCGTTTTACAAAGGGAATTGAACACTAACTTGTGAAAATGGAGAACTATTTCATTGCTTATTCATTCCACTCTTATTACGTCATTTGCTTACTAATTAACTAACAACTATATTTAAATTCATATTCATTCATTTATATATTATGTATGAGATGGAAGGCAATTTATCATCAACAACATTATTTTCACCCTTATTAACAAGAACATAACATTTTAATTTCCATACAAAAGAAATCAAATCGTCAGAAAAAAGGCGACAACCCAAAACCCGATCATATTCCTCACAATACTAAAAACCGCGGCCACTCCCGTCAAAGGCTCGACGTATGAGTGACACCACTCCCGGTAAACTGCCGGGACACGTATTTACCGGGATACCAATAAGAGCATGATTGCTCCAGGGACCAATAGGAGCGATGCATCGTTACGTGAGGCACGGCGTAATGCAATCTTGCTGCTGTCCCGACTTTATATTATTATGCGGAAATTTGATAGAAAATTCAATTTTGCTTATTGATATCTGGATTATGGATGTATAGATGGATGGATGAGAACGTGTCACGTCGCCATTTTCTGATTCTCTTATGTTTTGTGATATTCGGTAGAGCTACTTGTTTTTATAGTACCTAGATGCTATGCTTTAAATATCATTTAGGGGTTGTAGCAATGCTGAATATGGACCGATGACCTAAAGACGGTGGCTGGCAGTGGCTGCATGAAAAAAGCAGGAGATCGTTCGCTGTCTCGCTCCCTGGGAGAGGCCTATGTCCAGCAGTGGACTGCATCATCTGCCTAGCCTTTTCCCAGCAATATTGGGGTCGGTTTCGGCGGTCGGCAAACCAGATTCAGCTGGATATCAGTATTTTACATGGAGCGACTACCTGTCGGACCTCCACAACCCAGTTACTGGGCAATATCATACCATACCATACCATACCATAGTGGACTGCAATAGGCTGAAATGACGAATATTGTAACGCTGAAGAGCTTGTTCGATTGAACTCGCTAATCTCAGGTACTAAAAAAAAAAACTAAATAAACTTATAAAACTATTTTTTCCGTTTATCGTCCATTTATCGTAGAAGGCTATAGCCTTCCTATAATCTGTAGGCTATAAAATATCACGTAGGAGCCGAGCAGTGGAGAGGAAACCACGGGGAAAAGCTTGTCTTCTTCTATCTTCTTCTATCTATTATATAAAAATGGATCGCAAAATGTGTTGCTAAGCTCATAACTCGAAAACGGCTGGAGCGATTCGGATAATTCCTTTTTTGTTGTATTTATAACCATCAGGACCAGGTTGTAGACTCACATGTCCACCCGGTCGAAGCCGGGACGGGCCGCTAGTTATCTATAAAAATCAACAATTATCATTTAACTCACCTTTCTTACCTGATATCTGTGACCCATTACCCAACTTAGCATATCCGCAATATTATTAAACACTTACAAATATAACCATTTCGTTTTAATTACTACGAAATTATGTTACGAGTAGCTCTATAAAACTTTAGTCTTTAATTTTAATAGGAAGTAACTGTTAAAGTTAACTAAAAGGTTTTCTACTCACCTTCATGACCTAATAAATAATTTGTTATGAAAACTTTTACACTCTTTAACTTAAGTTATTAACTTCGAGAGAGATCACAATCAGTTAAGTGTTTTATGGAGTCGGCAGTAAATTATTCAAAACTTTCATAGATTCGGCTGAAACTTTTGAGCTATTGCGTACCTAGTCTAATTAATTATGAAAAGTGTAATCTTTTGAAACAAAAATATAAAGTTTTAAGCATGTCTAACTTTCATTATCAATCTCTTGGCCTCAATTATTTTTATTAATGAGGATAGGTTCGCGTTTGCGAGAGCAGTGGTGGCCCAGTGGTATCGGTCCCGACTTACGAATTTTGGGTCGTGGGTTCAAACCCCGCCAGGCGCAGTGCCCACTGCTCTCACAATGTTGAAGAAAAACATCGCGAGGACATCGGCATGTCCTAGTTGCTCCCTGTAAATTACCAGTTACTGAGACTCAGCAGTACTAGGTTAGACTGATGTCGTCCCAAAATTGGCAAGAAAGTTGCAAGTCGAAATAATGATGATGACGAAGTTTCATAACAGTCAGGGGTCTTTAAAACCTACTTTAGCAATTGAATAAAATGGATATTGAGTAATTCTATCACCATTTGTAATATGATTCTGATAAACTAACCTTTTTCAACCTCAGCTTTCACATAATCTATCGGTAATTTCTTTCTTCTACTTTTATAGCCGAATAATTTATTTTAGATATAATTCCAAAGATATAGCCGGTCAAGTGTACTTAGGGCATAACTAATAATATCAGTAGTCTTTGCCAATATCTTCGCGTAATCTTGCTAGATACGAACGTGACCATTCCTCCCCACTTCCCCCTTATAAAAGAGGAGGTAGGGGAGATATGGAGGTGTTATTAAATCCTGGTAGTTGGATCTAACATGGATTACATGTATTTTTACCCAACGCCGCCAGAAAGAGGGTTTTGTACTTTTTTTTGAAGATCTTGGTCCCGAGACGATACTCTACGGCTAAGTATAGTCTGGGGTTCGATTTCTAGGTCGGATAAAGTGATATTGTGGGTTTCCATCATTGATTTCTCGTGTTGGAAATGGCAATGTATTTGTAGCTTGTATTCTAGGAAAATTAATGGATAAAACTGGGATAGCTGCCGTATTTTTTGTAATCACTTATTACGAAAACTAAAATAGACGCTCGTGGTAGGAACTTTGGTGTTTATCTACAAATTAATGAAAACTACAATATTTTGCTTTCATTGTTTGTTTCCACAGTTTTGGCAATTTTAGCGGACAGCTATTGTTTTACAAAACCCAAAATACTTTCATATTGCCAATGCATAAATTCATTGTTAAAAACATACAATTCATAACACAAACAACATAGTTAGTCTTTTTTAAACTATCACGGTTTGCTTCATAACTTAAAATGTCACTTACGGGATATCTTCCGTGATTATTAATTTGTTTGAGTTCCCGATATTTCGACGCTGTTGCAAGCGTCATGATCGCGGGTTGACTTCAGTCAAGTTAAGGGTGAATCCTGAGATTGGCGATATTCAGTTGATTCCCCTGGCGAAATTTATTTACACAGATTCTTTCTAAGTAACAATGTAATATAAAATTTAACTTCATTATAAACACATTAAACGAATTGGCATCACTTTTGACCGGATGGTTCTCAATATATAGCAGTTTAATTTTTTTCTGGCCAGGGGAATCAAAAAAGACGACAAGGGAATCAAAATCTAAACAATGTTTTAAAAGAAAATCAAGTTTTATTATTATTTTAACGTAGCCTCTAATTTTTTTTGTAGTCTAAGACGTTCTGCAAGTCGTTTTTTTTAAATCTTTCTTGCCTTGATTGTTTTGGAGGCATTGCTCAAATCTGAAATATGAACATAGGTAATTTAAAAACTTAACATCGTTGATCAATATTTGTTTAAGACATTAAGAAATTCATATAAATTGTTAATAGTGATAATATTTTTGTTTTCAAAAAACAGGCAGGAAAGTCGTGCGAATTAAATAAGATAAATGATTTTTAATCGATAAGACGGTTTAAAAAAATTATGTATAAGAAATATAACGAAAACTTTCTTGTTTTCACAGAAACCTTTTGATTTCCATAATACATTTTGATTACCTTGGCGCAAATACCAAGGGAATCAATGCCAATGGAATCAAAACACACGATGTTTTTGTCGATTCTGATAAAAACAATACGTTTTAAATAATATGAATGTAATAAATAAATAATGATCATTAAAGCTGTTCCATGTACACCCGAAAACAAATCCTTAAAACTCAAATTGCATTTATAAACGTGATCAGGGTAATCAACGAGCTAGCGAACCAAAACCAGGGAAATCAAATCTTTACCTTCGTAATTTCGTCCTGGACCAACGAGCAGCGCAACCTTCTACAACTACGTTGGAAGCGCTACCGGCAGCGCTCGTGCGACGGCTCGGAGACACTGTTCTAGAATATTTTACTAGAGATTTACGAAGTTTAGTGACGCGCCACGGGAATCACTGTTTAGTCTCGGACAAACTTTATATTATAGTTCTTAATAAAACTATCATAAATACACAAGGCGTATATTTTTTTTATATATCTACAACAACCCTGTTAGCGATTAGACTGCATTATTTATTTTGTTTATGTTCGTAAGTTAGGGTTTTGTCGGTTTGTTGTTTGCAAAATGTGTAGCGGACGCGCCAGGGGTATCAATATTTAGGCCTTTTGGATTTTTTTTCGACTATTTAGTACCACATTAGACCCAAAAACTATCGTGCTACAGTTAGATCATACATTAACGTGGCCTAAAAAAAATATTTTGACATCAAATTTAAATACTACGGGTACTTTTTTTCTTCGGACAACGTAAAATTAACCTCTCAAGATTCACCCTTAAGTTACCATAGTTAGTCTTACATAATTTTGCTACAGAAGCATTAAAAGGCTCCACAATAAAACAACAAAACCAATTGATTCAAAATACTTCTTAAAAATCTACCTACTCAAATACTTCACAAAAACTGCTTGCATTTCATCTCACCTAAGATCCAAGATCCTTCCAAACATTTGCATCACAAAAAATTAAAGGATCCTCTAGAGCACTATCGAAGAATATTAAGGAGTTCTCCTGAAGATCAGTTCATGAATTTCGAGAGGGCAATCGAAATGCATTAACTGAAGAGAGCCTTAGAGCAGAAGGCCCTCAAATGATTTATGCGGAACCTTTTCGAAACGCTCACGCGGATATTTGAATCGTATGACTTTGGGTTTAGAATAAGGACAGACTGGCAATTTGAAATTATGCGACAGTTGCGTCTTTTTCATCATCATCATCAGCCTATAATGTTCCCACTGCTGGGACACAGGCCTCCTCTCTGAGAGAGGGAATGCTCACGATGTTTTCCTTCACCGTTTTGGGAGCAGTGGTGATGACATAAATTACACAAAGTAATGCGCCTGGCGGGGTTCGAACCCACGACCTACAACTCGTAAGTCGGGACCGATACCACTGGGCCATCCCTGCTCCCAAAACGGTGCTGCTGCGTCTTTTTGCTTGATTTTAATAGGGGGCAAGCCTCTTCGTACACGAGGCGACGCAAGTCTCCGATAACTTACGACTTGGGCATCCATTGACGGGTAGCTGGGTACGAACCTCTACGGATATGTATTGCGATAGTCACTTGGATACTAAAGTCGTAAGTCGTACGAAGGGGCATATACTACGATAGGCGCGGTTCGAGCTGGTGCGTCCGATTTTTGTATGTCGGTCTCGTAGCTCTCTCTCGCTAGCGCAGTAAAGTGATCGGCATAGTCCACAGGCCGGTGATCGAATTGGCGTGCGATTGGAGACTAGTACTAGTAGTACTATATCCAGCAGTGGATCGCTATATGCTGATGATGATGGCTGAACTATTTAATGATGTCAAATAAACTAAGACTTTGTTTCTTCGAATGATTGGTGAATCTAGTCTAGCTAAACGCAGAGATGGCAAATTGAGTATTTTAACCAATTGGTGGCTAAGATTCGGCCATAGAAACCAGGTCGGCCAAAAGCCCGTTGGGCTGATGATATCGTTCAGATTGCAGGGAATAGATGGATGAGAGAAGCACAGAACCGAAAGGTATAGCAAAAACAAGAGCACCATAGTCAGAAGTGGGTGTTCCAAAACTGATTATGATGATGATGATTGTCTATTACCCTGTTCTCGCTCTCAAAAGTCGATAGTCGCTTCATGTGTATTTTATGGCCGAGGGGTAAAGATGAATTTAAATTCATCAGCAATTGTCGGCTCTGATTAACGTCTTGTTGGTCTAAGGTAGGCTTTGATTTCCACTGTTTTGATTGGATCAATATTATGTTTAAGATTATGGTAATGATGATTTGTCTTGAATCTTCCGTCTGTATGGTTAAAGGATATAGTATTATCCGCATTGCGTTATGATAAACTTAGTGTATGTAATCATTAAGTTATTCGAACTTGTTTTTTTTGAGTGTGTGAAATGTTCCATTAAAATAATACATCCATTTAGGGGCAACCTTATTGCATTTTGGACTCCGTGATTTCTTCTGAAAAAATCCTATTATAAAGCCCCATACCATGCTTAAGAGTTGTACTTCTAATTCCAATACCAGACCCTTCGAAAACCGAAGCAGAAATTAAAGTAATAAGTACAATTTTTACTTTAAAAAAAAAGTCTAACCTACAAAACAGGCCAGATACACTCAATGTTTCGTTCACAAAATATTTACCGACTAGCTTTATAAAATAAAATACATTGTGCATTTATACTTGAACGCACAATGTTCGCCCGCAGTGCATTCTGTACAATAGCCAGAAATTCACAGAACATTGTAATAAGAACAAAATTGTGGGCACTGGCATCCAAATACCGCGATACGTCGGTGAACGTTCGAAAAATAGGATCGGTTTGAAAAAAAGATGCGGTTGTTAGGGCTTGGTTACATGTACAACTTGTAAATAGGACTGAGTTAACTGTCAGTTGTGTTATTTCGGGGCTTATTAGTGCTCAGTTGCAATGTCGGTGACTTGCAGGAGATACTATGGTAAGGAATGAACGCAGGCCCTCCTGCCCCGCCCTGGGGGAGAACTAATTTGATGATTTTATCACGTACAACAAAGGTAACATTAAAAAAAAATTAACTAGTAATATTAAACCCAATCTGACCATTTGACTGCTCAAATCTTACTTAATATCAATAATCAAACAGCTATTAATTCCACACTCAGAATTCAACCTCCAAATGCGGTGACGTCGATAACCGTCAAAGCCACAGTACCCACCACAACACCTATTCACACTTATGAAAGTTTCCTCTACACTACAGCCTGTGGTGTGTCCTACACTTTACCGCATACTCCTGCCTCCGGAAACGGATGTGGCTCGCGGATCGTCCTGAGCTGTGTAATTTCGCGCGCTTGGTTTCCGCATTCTATTTTTGAATGTTAGTATGTGTACCGGATATTTTTTTTGACTTTTTTCAAGTATGTTCTACGGAATTCTTTATGCTGATGTAGTGTCGCTTGTTAGTGAGCTTGTGGTGAGGAGAAATGAGCGAGATATATTCATTTTCATTTTAAGTTCGTCCGTTTTACGTTAAGTTTGAATGAGGGAACTTTATTTCAGTTGGAAGCTGCAATTTTTCATCAAAGAGTTATGTTTACATTTTTTTAATGTAGTCGCCAGTTTTTATTTTTTTACTTTGCTCTATGGTGGGAATATCTCTTGTACCAAAGGTACCTGTATATAAAATAAAAAAATAAAAAAAGTAAAAAACATAAATATACACGAACATCCAGACCTGGAACAATTACTTGTGAGTCATTCAGATATTTATTCCGTGTGAGAATCGAATCCGCTAATTAATACGTGAAATTCACATACCAAATACAGGGTGAAATTGAATAGATGCGACAAATTTAAATATACAATAATACGTGTTGTCAAGAAAATGTAAAAAATATCAAATGTAAAATTAAAAAATAATTGATCAGTGTTACGCTATGAACGGCAACGTTTAATAACATGAATACTGCACGACGATTATTGCGCACTGCGATGAATCGGACTATGTGCGACGGGAATACCGATAATTCGTATTTAAATAAAGATTATATCATCGATGGACGTTTTGAAAACGATAATCGCGTAATTTTTTTATCGATTTATATTGTTGAAAAAACAGTTTATAATTGCTATGTTGCTGTAATTGAAGCTCCCATTTCATATTTGTGAGCAAACAATTTCCTTCCTTACTAATCTATATATATAAAAATGAAACCCGTTTTCCTTTGTCACGACATAACAAATGAAAACGGCTTGACCGATTCGGATAACTATTTTTTTGTTGTGTTAACCACCGGGACCGGGTTTTAGACCGGGTTCTCCACCCGTGCGAAGCCGGGACGGGCCGCTAATACATAATAAAAAACCGGCGAATTGAGAACTTCTCCTTTTTCGAAGTTATTTGAAAACTATATTCCAAAAGTTAAATTTCCACCTGGATTATAAATACGTTCGCTGCGGCAGTGATTTTTCTATACTTCCCATTTCTGCGGTACAAGGGTCTTTACCCTCGGATATTACAGCGGACTTTGCGAGCGCTCAGGCGTTGCTAGGCAACAACCGATACAACGAGCTGGCGGCATTTGTATCAAACCTTTTCGGTCTTTTTAGTAGGCGCCATATCGTTAACCAGAACATGCCACTACAATGGATGTTTTTTTTTACCCTACATATTTAACTTATTTTTACCGTACGGAGTAGAAAAAGAGAATGATTTATAATTAGTTGTATTCAATCCTAAATAACCCTGTAAAAAATTACATAATATTAATTTCTTTAAACCAGTTTATAGAGTTACTAGTTACCACCGTTGCAACACCTGAAGTCGCCGCAACAAACAAACGCTTGATCGGCAGAGTGTGGACACGTAATCGCGCCGCCGCAGCGCCCCGCCACCGCGCATGCCACCGCCGACTCACTAGGCTTCCAGTGTGGACCCACCCTTATAGATCCTGTAACATTAAAACTTAAATCCTTATTTGGTTGATATTTCTTCATCCAAAGTTATAGTTATGCCTTCTGCACGACAAGGGAGTCTATGCTTTTCTTAGTCGCACTATAAGCAAGTCGTGTACAAGGTGTTTAGACCTGGTACCGCACTCAACGTGTTAATCAGTCATCAATACCATTAATAAGACCATAACCGCATTGAACCATATACGTCTTATACGGACCTAAATTGGCTGTATTGGTTTTCGTTATTGGTCAGGGCAAACAGGTTATTGACCGCAGAAACCTCTCGATCCAGACGTTAGAACGTACGAATTATGGTAACATTCGTCCAAGTGTTTAATTTTCCACATGTCATATTTTAAAAAAGGTAAATTTTTGGTATAAAGGGCAAGTGACAAAATGTCCCTATGAAATAAAGTGAAAATGATTTGATGTAGAAATAATTTTTTTAACGACATTTTAGCCTAAAGGGCCATTTGAACAATAAATAATGTCATTTTTTGATGTTTGCAAAACTTCATTCTAGCCAAATATAGGTAACTAGCTTCTGCCCGCGACTTCGTACGCGGATCTTGTTGCTTATGCCAGCGACAATGGGGTCGTCAAAATCGAAGATCTGAAAAGTCTGATACCCAACCCCAAGAGCCCGAGTAAAGAATTAATGGGAGTTTGACCAGTAGAATAAAAGTTATAGTGTAACAGTATGTGTATATTCTGGAAATAATACAGAATCCTGTCCTGTGCCTAAAGATACAGTACAATTTAATTATAGAGAAGTCCATGATTTTAAAATAAAATGGTGATCTAGAGGCAAGATAGAAAAAAAAACTGCATTGTGTGACATATCAATAACTCTAGAAAATTTAACAATGGTAATTGAAGACATGAGTGGATGAAGGTGATATGTAACATTTTATGATTATTTTACTTTATAGCATAAATGAAGATGCTATGTCCCTACACGCATTTTGTTCTTTCAATAAAATACACAACATTATTGAGTATATAGTCCAGTATTACTAACCAAAAGTAACTCATATAAACAAATATCCACAAATTAATAATGAGAACTTTAAACCTTGTTCCTGATAAATTATGAATCAGTAACATATCACCTTCATCAACTCATGTCTTCAATTATATACTACTCAAAAGAAAATAAGGGCCAACTTATTTTTGTCGATTTATTAAATAATATTTAAATATTACTGGTTATAATGACTGAATCTGATAAATATGAACGATTTTACTTGGAAATACACAAAAATTAAGTTTGTATTCCAATCAATCGTTAAATTAAACGAAATTGAATGAAAAGTGGGGAATTGCAAAAATGTATCAACTTACACAAAACATCAAAAAACTCGAATAAAAACGTCTTTAATGTTCCAACGTATTCTTTAAAGCTTCTCTTTTAACTCTGTTCTCTCTGTGCTACTCATTTTAATGGAGGTGGAATGTTCAGGATTAAATACCAAACATTTTCTTTGGGATTCTCTACCAGCAAGTTTTCAGACAGTTTATGAGATCCAGCTGGGTGTTGATGGGAATTTTACTTTCTTTTGCACTCCTGTCTAACTCATCTCTTAACTGCTGAATAAAACTCAGGTAAAAATCCTGAGTAGCCACTTTAACATTGTAATTCGAACGTCAGCGAATGTATGCACTGTAAGTCGCAGCGTGTCCGCTCGAACATTATCCTGCTTGAAGATGAACTCAGGTACTTTTTACTGTGTGAATGGGATAATGTGGAGTTGCACCACATTCGCTACGCAATTTTGAGCAGTTACAGCAACGTTATTACGAAGTGCGAGCTCAGTTTTGCGTGATAGAGACAACCGCCCCAGAGCATAATTCAGATCTCATAGGAACAGTCTGTTTCAAGAGTGTAAGGATCTGAAACCTATTGTTTAGATCTTCTCTACACTCTAATGAATCAGTCTTTATTAAAAAAAAATAAGCCTGCAGTCATAAATAAAAAGCAATGAAGACCATTCAAAACAGTTAAATAATTTTTCTCTTTGCCAATGTTTCACGATTTGCACCATACGCTCCAGTTAACTGGAGGTGAACCAAGCATCTTCTTGAGTATTGTTAGTTTTTATGGAGTCGATTCGGAATAGTCTAGTCAATTATAGGGGTGCCTGTAGCTCAACGCAATGGAGTTTGTACGGTCCGCGCGGTAGATTTTCGCACTATTTGCGCGGTTAATCAAACTTATTGGTCTCCTTAGGCTTTACTTACTTACTTTCTTCCTGGATCACGGCGTCTGGTGATATTACCCGTCTTTTGAGACCAGTTTCAAACTTTTTGAACCACTGGTTAGGAATATTCCACCAGAAGACCTACCTGTTCTGGCTATGCCCCCCCTGGATTAAGGTAACACCCCAAGTGGCTGTTTTTGCATCCATATGTCTCCGAATAAATGGCATTATGAGATTAAACAATCGTTATAGCCTACTTGCTGTATAAGTCGAAGAAAACTCCGTTAGAAGTTTTAAAAATAAAAAACACCAAACCGTACATTCGAAGAAATCTTAAATATCTAATTAAAAAAAAGTTATGAATTTCCAATTATGCAATAGAAACAATATTAATACTTGAAAGAAACCATAACAAGGTATTTACCATCTATTATGTACACAGAATAAGAGTGATACTTGATTAAAGTGAAATTTAATAAGTGGCCCCTATTTTGTTTTGACGAGTATATTATATCGATCGCAAAACCCCAGACGCATCGCTGGGATAGAAAGAGAAAAACGAAATTAACGATTAATGTTTCCAAATCATGTTTCTCCTTTCTTTTTCAAATCCATCCAAAGTTTGTCTTGAAAAGATCGCTTTTAGCGATAAGACCGCCCATTGTGTCACCCTATTTTAAAGATATTGTGAATTAGCCCCTTCGTACACTAGGCGACGCAAGTCTCCGATACCTTACGACTTTGACATCCATTGATGAGTGCGTGTTTACGAACCTCTATGTATTGTATTGCGATAGTGGCCTGGATACCGAAATCGTAAGGTATCGAGGTATTGCTTGCGTCGCCTTGTGTACGAAGGGCCTTAGATGTATCTGTACTGTGTATGGTACGCATAATAACGACTATTCTATCATGGTATCCGATATACAAAACATCAACGAGAGCATATCTTTGAAAAGAAAGTTATGGCGATATAAAACATGACCTCTTCTCGTTTAGTGTGTTCAAGTTCAACTGAAAGCCGCGTTTATATGAGGCTCCACAAATAGCTGTTTGCCTGGTGACCTATGCCCGCGGCGGACTGGGCACCGCGCGCCCTATTTAGATAGCTAGACTTCTGAAGGCCGACCGGCTTTTTATAGTTCAACAAAATATTGGGAAATGTTGCTATAAATATTTAAAAGAATCTATTTTTACTCTAGACTGATTCTATCTTTTTTTTCTCCTATCCAGAGAGGGACGGGAAGGACTGTCAGACTTATAATGACTGAACTGCAAAGTATCCTTGAATAGCACTTGTTCTGGAGGCCGGTTACCGCAAAAGAGGTCCCGTTACCCTGGCAGGTTTTGGCCTTCTGTGGGAACCTTGTCAGATTGCTGACAACTCTTTGAGGCGCGCGTGAAACACGCATGTCATCCATCCCGCAGCAAGGCCACTGCCAATGAGATTGCTCAGCTGTTACCGCAAGTTACAGTAATCTGTGGTGCCGTTGCCCGAGATGATCGCTAGAAGACGATGGATTCCATCCACCCCATAGTTTAAAAAGTACCACAGTTCGAGTTAGTATTTTTTATCAGCACCTTTTGAGTAGTTGAACCAAGTCTGGTTTTGTGCCTGGATTTTTGTAAAAGGCTCAGTCCTTTTTAAATGAGTCTCAAACAAATACACATAATATAATAATGTAGATACATAAAAAAAGAATGAACACTGTTTTACAAATCCTTTGATCTCGTCTTAGAGTTTTCTTCCAACAGACTTCCAAGGCTTATCTATAAAACTCTTCGTAATAAATCAAATGACTGCAAAAGATCAAATCATAAAGTTTTCTGTCCAAGTTCAGGACATTTTAATTGCTCAAGAAACATTTTACTTCACATTCTGTTAGAAATACAATTGTTATTACGGAGATGGTTTTATGTCTGTTGTAGTTACTGTTATTCGTTTTATTTTACTTGCAGTAGAAATGTTATTTTTGCAAATAATGTCTAAGTGAAATCTATTTTCATCTTTACACGTAATTAAAGACACGAGAGCAGTGGTGGCCCAGTGGTATCGGTCCCGACTTACGAGCTGTAGGTCGTGGGTTCGAACTCAGCTTGGCGCATTACTTTGTGTAATTTATTTCATCACCACTGCTCTCAAAACGGTGAAGGAAAACATCGTGAGGAAACCGGCATGTCCTAGAACCATCAAGTTCGAAGACATGTGACATCTGCCAATCCGCACTGGACCCGCGTGGTGGATTATGGCCCACTCCCTCTCACAAGAGAGTTGGCCTGTGTCCCAGCAGTGGGAAAGTTATAGGCTGATGATGATGATGACGTAATTAGAACTTAAATGCCTATGCTTCTGTCGCCTACAAGTGACACTTCAAATAATGATTTAAATAGACCTTTATCTATGCACGTATGAAGTATTTATAATATTATCTTCATAATCTTTATGTACCTGGCATGCTTGCCCCTAGTTGACTGGTAGAGAATGCCTCAGGCATTAATTCCGCCTTTGTACATACCTGAGAGTGTGGCGGCTCAGTGGTCCCGATTTAGGTCGGGCTGTAGATCGTGGGTTCGGACCTAGACAGGCGCATTACTTTGTGTAAATTATTTCATCACCACTGCTCTCAAAACTGAAATAAAACATTGTGAGGAAACCTGCATATCGTAGAATAAAAAAAATCTAAAACATGTCTACTAACCCGCACTGAACTCGCGTGGTGGAATATGACCCGCTCTCTCTCTCACAGAAAGGAGGCCTGTGTCCCACCAGTGGGTACATTTATAGACTGATTACGATATTGTATACTTGTATGCTGCATGAAGTCAAACAAATAAATACCATCAAAGTGCAATGCACGCTATTCGAAACACATTTTTATTATTTATGACAATCATTCGCAGTTGAGTTACAAAGGTGACCCTTCTACGCACCGTTTTTCATTCGGACATCCGTACCTCTAAAAAAATATGCAAGGTGATGATAATCTGGTGCAGTGTTTATACGAGTGCTATGTCCAGGCCGCATTGCATTAAAAGTAACGTATAATTAACATAAGAGCAAAATAACTGGACACAAAAGGGGACCATATAAAGAAAACCTCGCTCTCACGCCTTGTCACTGATTAAGTACCTACTCACCTTTCAGACACATTAAGATTTTGAAGAAAACATTAACACTAAGTACCTTTCACATTGACCTTCATGCTCCAAGTACCAGGGCGCCATCAAGAACGAGAGGTGAAAAAAAACAAGCCACAAAAATCACTTTTCTCGAAAGAATTTAAGTTGCCATGTAAGAAAAAATAAAACACGATAGAAACCTGGCAAGGTAACGAAGCGAAAATTGAAATAGACCGAGGAGCACGTAAGAAAGTCTTGTTTAGTTTGGCGCCAAAATGAACCGCCAATTTTTTAAACTTCCTTATTTTAGTCTTCGTAAGGTTGAAAGTCGTGAAGAACAAATTGTTGAAGCTTGTGGCTACGTCAGTGTCTTATGTTAGTTTAGGATTGGCAACGTGGGTGCTTTATTAGGTTTTGAGGTGAAAAAATCAGTTACCGTCGCGGTTTTGTATTTAAGATGGCGGCGCGTGGCGGCTTGTTACTGATCCTTTTAGGTAACGTTTTTGGGTTAAATTCATATTATATTA
The DNA here is from genome assembly GCA_028554685.1 of Agrotis ipsilon. Lineage (NCBI taxonomy): Eukaryota > Metazoa > Arthropoda > Insecta > Lepidoptera > Noctuidae > Agrotis > Agrotis ipsilon. Next base: position 16,875,704 of record CM052962.1, on the reverse strand, counting down.
TTCTCCTTTTTGCTATGGATTCCTGTCTTTATTTAAGTTGTTTATTGCGTTCTTTGTCTAGGAGAAATTTATCGAAATAACCCCGTTTTTCAAATCGTTATCGTTAATAAGCTTTAGGCTATAAAATACTATATATTGTTTATTTCTAAGCATGCAGTACTGAAGTATGGAGTTCGGTTTGTCCCACAAGATCGTGATACCGAGATAAAAGAGTATCCTACGTACTCGTAACACGTCGTATAGTCTATCTAAGAGCTATCTCTGTGCCGTATCTAACTAATCAAATCCACGGTGTCCTTCAATAGCCCTTTATGTTACGGGGTCAAGGTAATGAGATAAAGGTAGGCCTTGACTTGGATTAAGACATGAACTAATTTACCCTAAATATTATGGAATATCCACGATAATAGCGAAGGGAAAAACTATTTCATAATAAATTTAGCGAGACCGCGTATAGTGTGGTGGAATTGTTATTAATCTGACTAAAATTATCATTATGAGTTACACATTGTACCGCGAGCGTGTTGAAAATTTGTTTTATTACTTTGTTTACTTGAGACACAATGTTCTATTGGTGAACGAACATTTTGTACGTAAATATTGTACGTAAAATATTGAATGGATCATTTTTACGACGTTTTTATTTTAAAATTGACGAATAATTTGGATTATTATTTAGTAACAGGATTTTGAACCTCAGATACGCTATCGTTTTATGTAAAGTAATGAAATATAGTTAGACTGAAAGCCTTATTCATTTAATAATTGTTGGGATATGGCTAGGTTAGTAACGGATGAATCAGTTATAGCTAGGCTACACTATCGGCATTTTCAGTTGAATTTCGCGATAGTAGTCTTTAAATGTTCGTATAAACAGCATTTACCTTGTGGCCCTAGTGTTCGAGAATAAATTATCCAAATTAACTGATAACCTTAATTTCTGCTTGCCAAATATTTCACTCGAAAGGCTCTTTCACCCCGAAAGCGACATTAGAGCCCCTAATATCATTACAGGGACACATCTTTCCATTTTTGCTAACTATGATGACGAATAGAATTTATGAAACCCTAGAAATCAGGAAATCACGGATCGCAAAAACACAGAAAACAAAACCTGTTACTTTTTGTCGCGATGACTTTTTGTCTTCCTGTCGAAACTTTTCTACACTGACATGAGCACACTGTCATAAATATCGTCATAGCATTCGGCGGGAAAACGAAAACTTTTCGCGGCAAAAAGTCATCAGTGTGCGGATAGCCTAATTCAAAACAAAAACCGCTCACCTACCCCAACATCAGTAAGTAACACTGCGTCATCCTATTCGTAAAACGGCCAAACGTCCACCGAGAGAGATTCGCCCCATCAACCCGCCAGCCGAAACTCAAACGATAACGCGCGAAAGGCCCTCTCGCCCCGAAAGTGACATTAGAGCCCCTAATGTCGGCACAGGGACACATCTCCCCGTTCTTGTTGCTCTCCTAGTACCGGCCACCTCTGTTTAACGAACTTTGTTATTAGTACCTATGCTTTTTTGTTTTAATGTACTTTTCTTGTTGAGATTTTTACTGTTTTTTTTTTTAATGTTGCGTTTGGGACTGTTTAGTTTTACGGACTTGTTTCGTTTTTATTTAGATTTGCTGTGATTATTGTCGTTTAAATTTTAAGCTTTTAATACTGGTATAAGTGAGACTATCTACCTACAATACTTTTTCTTTAGCAGTTCTGTCGTTTATAGCCTTGTGTTATTTTTCCACATTTAGACAATGCTGAGTGCGATATCTTTCATTATTGTGGCGGTTTTATCAGTTTAAATGGTTTTAGCATATTATCGCTGACTTTATTAATTAATTAAGTAAAGATGCTTACTTCTAAATTGCCATTATAATTGCTCAAAATGTACAAAGAAAAGAGTAAAACATAAAATAAGAAAAAAGAACAATCCTAAAGCTGAACAGTCACGAACAAGCTAGTAAAGCAATTACTAGGACAACAAAACAAAAAAGAGATCTCCATCAGAGATCAGAAAACAACGAAAATGAAATGCAAAGATAAAGAGTTTCAAGAACCTTTCCTTAATACAGACACTTTAATAAGACAAGACTTGAATTCTATAAAATTATTTAAATGAGAAAACTAGTGTTGTGAATAATTTAATTTCATTTCTGGAGTTGGCTCCAGTACCAGGTGCAGTCACGCGCCGTGTTCCACGCGCGCCTCAAAGAGCGTCAGCATAATGACGGGGCCCCCTCTCAGAGGGCCAAAGTCTGCCGGGGTAGCGGGACTTATTCCATGACCGTGACCCTGGAACATTAAGGGCTATTGAAGGACACCGTGCATTTTAGTCACTACAAGTCTGTCCTTCCCGCCCTGCCCGAGGTGGGAGGACTCACGAAAAAAAAAAAGTACCAGGTGCTACTAATACTTAATATTTTACATGGAATAGATCCACAATCTAGTCAGAACAGGGTAATACAATACACCTTGTTTAGATTGGTTCTCAGAGTTGCGAACCACTGACTACCTAGATACGACTGTCAAAGGTCTATAAATGCCAGCCGGTACCAACGGCTTTACGATTAGATTTTCTCCCTATTACTAGCAAACGCTAGGGTAAAAGCTCGTGGTTTCACTTACGTTAATTTAGAATTAGGCAACTTCGGGATGAAATCTACCCTATATCCGTTTCTGCACACCTGATAACGTACACACGGCTACACATTAAGGCCGTTATCATACTAGCGGTTTGGAAACGGTTGCGGGGCGGAGCGGACGCGCAGCGTATCCGTCGCGAACACGCCGCGCATCCGTCGCGAACACGTCGCGGACGCGTGGCAAATGCGTTACGTTTTCGTCGCGTGTTTGTACACTCAGTAACAAAATGGATTCCGACGAGGAAACATTGCTGTTGACGTTATTACTTCGAAAACGCCGAAAACGAAAACGAAAGCATCGACGAATTTGGGAAGATCCATTATTAGATTAGGCTGAGGTATTTTTCGCAGAGAGTTATAAGCAATATTCATGTTTTGGTAAAAAAAAACTTCTTGGCTAAAAAAAAATTTGGATGATTATGCATCTATAATCTGTATCACCTACTCTTATCATATTATGCCAAATTTCAGCGCTGGAGGAATTTTTCGAAAGTCTTCATACAAAAAATTCCTCGTTGATCTGAGGTGGGGCGGACGTTTTGGCGTTTGTTCGAGGCAGTACAAAATGGCGTCCACTTTGCTGTTCGCGGCGATCCCGTTGCGCGTCCGCAACGAATTCGCTGCGCAACCGCGGCGTGTTCGCAACGCATTCGCTGTGCGGCCGCTCCGCCCCGCAACCGCTTCCAAACCGCTAGTGTGATAAGGCCCTAAGATATACAAAACCAATTTGTTTGATTTTTTTTTTTTTAGCTCGGTAAAATCGTCAAATGAGACCTCCAACCCCGGGCAGGGCGGGAGGTACTGTCAGACTTGTACGGACTAAAACCCACGGTGTCCTTCAGTAGCCCTTTATGTTCCGGGGTCACGGTAATAGAAATAAGTCCCGCGACCCCGGCAAGCTTTGGCCCTCTGAGAGGGGGCCCCGTCATTTTGCTGACAGCTCTTTGAGGCGCGCGTGGAACACGACGCGCCGTCGACCCGGGCATGGTCCATGGTCGGACAGCGAGTTGCCCTTTACTCGCTGTCCGCATGCCCGCGCATTTTTGTTTGTCTTGGTCTCGCTTTGACCGATTTTTATACACAATGAATGGTCAGCTAGTACTGGTTTGCATAGCTTGATGTGTAGCCGTGTGTACATCAGGTCGATCAGTCATCACCAGAGGACGGAATTAGGTAGATTTAATTTAGTACTTGCATCGAAATGTTGGTGTTAATATGGATCTTCTCCGGAATTCTAACAGACAATTTCGTGGGCATAAAAGTATTATAACAAATAAAATAATAATGAAAACATCACAGATAGACAAACAATTTAGTGTGCAGTTTTTTGGGAGTAAAAAGCTAGCAGACCGACACTTTCGTATTTATAATAATTTTACTTATACCCTCATTCTCTCGTTGTAATGGAAGTCTTGATCTTTAGAATAAATATTTAAAAAAAAACAGCTTAACAGGATTTGCTAAACTTCTTTGATTCTGCTTTCTTCTGATAGTATCTCTATCGATAAAAAAAAAATCGAAAATCATGTCTGCGAAGTTTCTCTGCTTAAAAATCTAATAACAAGGCGTACATCTGCAGATGAAAAGATATAAATTTAATAACAGCCGCCACCAGACACGATAATGCATTTACTATTCAATGTGGAGTGTCTGGCTCCCGGCTCCGCCCTCATATTGGCATGCATTAGGGCGAGAATCAAAAGAGACGTGACTTACGCTTTAATATTGAAATCAACACCTGTATAAGAAAATTTAAATCATCTACAGGTAGTCTAGATAAGTAATGATGATTTTGTTCAACGGCTTTAAATAGAAGTTTTGTAAAGTATATTCTTACCCTGGAATTAAATAATCAATCTCGGATGCTGTCTTGATGCCAATCTTTATATGTGACAAAAATATTAAAAGCCTTTGAAGAATGGGCAGAAATGTATGGACCCCGTCCCTTTCCTTGTAACACTCCGATCCATATATGAAATGAAAGTACGTGAAAAGAGTATCATTTCATTGTATGACAGCAAACCTGTAAACTATGGGAAAAAATAGAATAAAGTTTTTTTTTTGACATTTACGAGCAAGTAGTGTGAAAAGCAGAGTAAGCTTCTCGGGAGTAAAGCTGCCTTGTCTTGGGCTAACTTGAATCCCTCGCTACACTAGGGATTCTTAATTTAATTCCCTCGTTTCACTCGGGAATTAACTCCTCGCTGCGCTACGGAGGTTCACCCCCAGAACCCTTAGTGTCGCTTCGGGATTCAATATGCCCGCGACGTAAGGCAATGCTTTACTCCCTTGTTGCGTAATCTACTATTGAAGTAGGTACCTACTTGTAGGTATTCTCTAGAAGAAACATTTGAAAAAAGCACTCACAGGTGTCTTTTATAAGGTCCAGACATAATCTTGCTAAAATTACAACGATATAAAAACCAAAAATGTCAAGTCAGTCCATCGAAAGTTGTTGTAAAAATATGAAACATTAAAGTGATTGGCTTTGGTCTAAGCACTCAGAAAAAATTACACAAGCTGCTCGTTAGCTTTGTACAATTTTGACATTTACATTGTCATTATCTCTAATAGAAAGTCACTTTGTCTAGGCTCTAAATCACAGATATAGGTAGAACTAGATAAGGCAGGAGCTACATAGTTTTTTGTGCCCTTTCTCATGTACAAACGTCACCACTTTTGCGCTCAAACTGCATTGGTGTGCCAGGCGTTTCAAATGTCAGTGAAAATAAATAGTTCAATGCTCTTTTTTGTTATTATATCCCTTTTCTAGATAGGGTTTGTGGCGTTATACTTGTAGAAAGTAGCAAAATAATTATAGCACTATTGGTTTTCACACCGATCGTGTTTTTGCCTTATATAGCTTTATCTATATCTGAGCTCTTAAGTCAAAAAAGTTAAATAAAGTCACATTGCACAATTAAAGCTAGAAGAACACTGAATGCAAATCAAAATGACCATAAAGAACAAAGGCAAAGACATCGCGAGTCAACAATTTACCGCGCAAAGGAAAACAGAAAACTATCCAACTCATTACCGGGTAACGAGCATCACACTAATTAAGTAGAACAAGATGTCGAGAAGACGCAAATTCTAGACAAAAAAAAAGATAGAAAGAAATGTTCAGATTTCCTCATTCCTTTGAGAAGACAAAAACCCTTGTCGCCGAGGCTACGGGGTAACGAAGCGTGAGGGAGACCACTCTAGCAATGCAGAGCGTGGTATGCACTTGGCGAATGTACGGCCATCGAATTGTGAAGGGAACGTGATACCAACGTGTGTTCGAAAACCGGTCATAGCCCTTTGTGAGAATTGAATTTGATGTAAGCAATTGTAACTTTTGAAACGATAATATATTTTTTTTTTTAATAATATTGCACAACTATCACACAACGCCATCGAGTCCCAAGCTAAGCAGAGCTTGTGTTATGGGTACTAGACAACTGATAAACATACTTATATATTTCTAAATACATACATATTTTAGATAAATTACACCCAGACACAGAACAAATGATCGTGCTCATCACACAAACATTTGTCTTGGGTGGGAATCGAACCCACGACCTCCGGCATAGCAGTCAGGGTCACTAACCACTAGACCAACAGGCCAGTCAATATCAATATCAAATATAGTAATAATAATATTATGTTGTGATCAATTTATATGTTAATGAAATTCTATGTTAACTTTTAACATTCTAGGAACACCTTATAATATCTCGGATTTAATTAGTGTTAACTGGTTTCGGTCTGGTAGAACTCGTTATTATAATATCATATTAAGCCTCATATCAACACTAATAAATAATTATTAAGCAACAACAACATGCTAAGGGCACTTATAATAGAACGTCGACAACAGGTGCTCGGTTTGGTTTGGTCGTTTTCAAAATAAACGCAAGCGCTATAGACGACTGATTTTCAAATATCTTTTGCCTATGGAAAGTTTTTCACCAACTAGGCACAAACAACCGGACACACTACTGCGTCCACTTTGCGAACCTCGCAAAGGCTCTGTAGGTTTATCAAATGGTCGAAACGTCGGCGTCGCCCTACTAAATGCAAGCGGGGGGAGCGACGCCGGCTAACTCCTGAAGGCAGTAGGGCGCGATTTCGACCATATGATAAACCTACAGAGCGTTTGTTACTTACGACCCGCTGTTTCTTTTGTACCCGGTCTCCCTTACAGTCAGACGCAGAATTGCGCATCGCTATAAAAGCGTTAAACGCCAGTCTTATCCAACTGTTAACGTCACAACCGCTTCCCCTATGTTTCCACTTTAAAGTTTACCATATCTTACGACAGACTTTTCCCCCGGGATGACAGCGCGCGGTTGTTGACCCCGCTGCCACTTACTGCAACACGTACAAGATCTACATTGCTACGTTATCCACTTGTCCTGGTATTCTGTTACTGGTACAAACTGTTGATGGGATAAGATGCTCCTATTTGAAATGGGTTAAAACACATTGTTGTTTATTATGAATTTTTTTTTTGTTACATTTACAATTTGACTGTTCGTTGCTACAAAGTATACCGCAGGTCGATCGTCAAGGTTAAGCTGCGCTTGGTTGGGATGGTTTTTGGATGGGTGACTATATTTGCATACCGAGTTTCTTGCATGCCTAGGAAAACACCTAAAGCTATTGGATCCAGTTGTCGTTTGTAGATCTTTAACAGCCGTTATGATTATGACTTTTTTCCTTTGATAAATGATTTGGAACGTCATTCAGTAACTACGTTTTAAAGTGAAAAAATTATAACAACAACCAATTTAGTTAAACTTCAATAGACCAAACCCAATAAGTAGGTATCTTCTATCATAAAAAAACAGAATTTTGACAAAAAAAACATTCATTTTTACTCCACCCGAAAATTCTCCCTCGGCCCGTATTTGTTTAAGAGATTCAAAATGGAGGGAAAACAAAACGAAATAAATAATGGCACGTGTTTCAAACATCGAACTGCGAAGATACGCAATTAAGGTATCAAACACTTAAGCGTTTAAAGGAAAGGGGTGAGCTTTGTAGCGGAAAATTGGCAACGCCCGTATCCCAGAACTGGGATTTTGTACAGTCAGCGATCCGGAGTCTCACATCTTATGACAACCTTCATACTAAAACCCACCTTGTAACTTAACATCTAAGTTGAAAATCGCCTGTTCCAAAACTCTCCTTCCAAATAGTTTTACGCAATACATTGTATTAAACGATTAACAAATTAGACGAACTGAAATTCCTGGGGCTGACGATGGATAGGGCGTCAATGTTTATAGCCTCGTAAACCGCATTGCGACGGTTTTTCGGAATGCTTACGTCACAGTTCAGGAATTTCAGTGCAGTTGCACTCACTATACATGTTGTTAGTTCAAACGAGGGGCGTATTCAAACACAACAGAATGTTTGAAAATAATACTGGTGAAAAAATATAATAAGAAAGAATACTGATAGATAACTGAGATAATCCTAAAAATCTTATCAAAAAATTTCTCGTAACGTGTGATCCACCAGCAATTCAATCTAATCTAAGGTAATTCGCAAATAGTATGATGTTAATGTTTACAACTTTGCGTGCTTATTCTTACCTATTCATAAGTTACGTATTTTCTAGAATAATCGCGTTAAAAATGTAAGGTCATATTGACGAGAATCGAATACTTAATATCCTTCTTCAATAATAAAAAAAATAAAAAAAATATGTCCTATATGTTTAACCTAACACACTGCATACGATTTCATTGTACATTTTATGTATTCAGGAATTTAATTTGATTTTTAGACATTTTTATGGCTGAATATAGACAGAATAGGAAAGTAATTGAATATTCTGAAGCAGCACTACTGGTCTGTTTCAATTTTGAATGATTTCATTTCGTTAAACTAATATTAAACAGTTGAATTACGGATTCAATCAGCCTCTACAAACTGAGAGCGATTTGAAGAAGACACAATCATTTGTAAATTGTTTGAAACCTCACAAGGAGATGAGAACGTTCACCTTGTTATTTTATTAGAATACGTCTGTGATTCAATCAAATTTTTCAGCCCTTGAAATTCTGAGTACAGATACTCATAGGTTTTTTTAAAGTGTCATCAAATAAGGCCTCGAACCCAGGGCATGGCGGGAGGGACTGTCAGACTAGTACTGACTAAAATCCACGTTGTCTTTCAATAGCCCTTTACGTGTCAGGATCACGGTAATTGAATAAGTCCCGCGACCAAGAGATACAGAGTAATTGAATAAAAAAACTTAGCCAGAGATACAGGCTACGTGAAAAATACATACGCTATCTGGAAAAGTCGTTCTCATCGGACTTGAACGGATTATAAATGAATAATTATAATAATATTTATTAATGTTCTTCTCAGATTAGTAAAATGAAAAATCACCATGCCTATAAAATAAATAATGTATAAGTGTTACGCTGATTTTGTTCGCATAGCCAGATCACCATACTGAATTTCGAGAGAGAGGAGATAAGTTATAAAAAACTATTGGGACGACATAATATATTTTTTAATCATCTGTTTTGAGCTATTTAATACATTCAGTCAACTCTACAATTTTAATTAAAATAATTTTTGTATTTTTTTTATTAATAACTCTTTTAAGAGGAACAGGACCAAGAATAAGTAATTATTTTATTATTATTTTATGAGTTTTTTTTAAGCCTGCGTATTATTTTTATGTCAGAACTAACAGAGACAAGTTTATACATTATTTACTTCAAAATGCTTGCTTAGACAAGAACTATAATACTAAACACGTTACTCTGTAGGAAGCTGTAACTTATTCATCATTTCTTCACGGAGGAGGTGCATTTTATAAAGTACGTGTTTATGAACGAAATATTGTGGTTATAGTACTTACATGAGCATAAAAAGTTGGAGTTGCTGTTGTAAAGATCTTTAGGAGATGAAAAAGTAATAAAAGAATATTTTAATACGCGGTGCTGTTTACTAAATAAATGACAGTGATAGTTTAATAAATATAGGAAAAAATACAATAAAATCGTAAAATAACTTTTTTGTGTTTGATTTTGAATTCGGGTCCGTTCGTCCGTTCCGAAATATTTTATTAAATACAACAAATAATTTAAAATGTCCACTGTTCAATACTTGCGGAGGCCTATGTCCAGAATGACACAGGCCTCCTTAAATATTGTCATAACGACTCATCCCTTAATTCTATGCATGAAAGAGTGCACTCACGAGATGGTTAAACACAATCGGCCGCTGTCTGAATATTGTAGACCTGCTACGTTTTAAAACCTTCAATAAATTGCCAGAAATTATAGTACTCGTAAAATTGAACGAGCTTGCCTGTCAACAACCAACTAAAGACAAAATTCGTGAAAACGCGAACGAAAATAAAACTGATTAGAAACAATAGAAGCAATGTACAGCTTCGTCTTAAGAAGGTTTTACTCGAGAAATTCAAACAGCCTGAGTAACAAATAAATAAACCTCTCCTCGCGTTCCATTTTCGAATACAAAGTACTCCGTCTAAAATTCTCAAATGCTTTCTAAAATACCATCGGGTCACCAGTTCAACGATCAAGTGTTCTTAAAGCAACCTTCGACTACCTTCGGGACATTTCGATGGCATTCGTGCGCAAAGGTAAGATACTCGCCTCATTTCATATTCCTTTTACAACTGCTGCAGCATTGCACAACGCTGCATCCAGCGGAACGACAACGACGAACAAAATTTGTATCACAACTTCAGAGTCAGTTAAAAATTAAGCAGAAAGCGCTTTTTGCTTTAACTTTTCGGTTCCGTTAGGGATTTGTTTCCAAATTCGAGTTTTGTGTTCCGGAGTTTTGATGGTTTTGAAATCATTTGGAATGAGGAGTAAATTGTAATGAACTGGAGTTGAAATTATGTTGTTTACGTTTTGGTGACGTCAAATCCGTGTAGTATTGATGCCTGAGTCATGACGAGGGGGCGGGGGTTTGTTTTGCCATATATTATGATAAATTCTACCTAGAAAAGATTTTAAAGAAGGCCTTATTATTTGATTTTTTCTCTTGAAAAAAGACTGAAGCGGTTGAAAATTAGGTATTGACACATTTAGGTTAACCGTCTACAACCGGTTTGTTACATAATATTTAAGATTAGTAAAATAAATGTGTACAAATTAAACACTTCCACGCATCTCTAACGCGAGACTTCAATATAAAATCAATGGTTAAAATAACCAAGAAACAAGTTGAGATAGATATAAGAAAGATAACACCCATTTACCAAATAGACAAAACATCGTCCTCCAAAAATCCCAAATCTAGTCAGATTTGCCCTATCTCTTTCAAAATATTTCAAGAAAGGCCATTAAGCTGGCCATATATTTTGTATATTTGTGTCCATGGCCCTGTTTCATCCCGGCAGCCCATAAAACCTCTATCAGTTCATAGCAATATAATGGAGAGAACTTATTTATAGCAGCGACTTATTTATGCTGACAATATTGTTTATTTGTGTTTTATTATATGAGATTGTTTCCTACTCTCTGTTTTCCTGGTAAGTGGAAACTTTCCAAATATCTTGTCTGTTTTTATTTTCGTAAAATCATTAAATGAGTCCTCTTACCCAGAACAGAGCGAGAGGGACTGTCAGATTTGTACTGGCTGCCCTGTATACTGTAAAGGTTTCAAAGCATAAAGCATTTCCTCAAGTCATGAAATATCCCTTTCGTTACTGACAACTGATTCATTGAGAGTTCTGACACATGATTTCACCAATGAACGTCGTATTAGAAGCAGTGCTGTAATAAAATTACTAACATTGTCTAAAGTGTTTTAACTACGTTTTCTTTTATGATGAAATGAAAAAATGGAACAATAATTTGGCTGAATTTTTTTCATTCCAATTTACGTTTAGTTAGAATTGAAAATGGTATTTATTCACAATCCCACAGTAGAAAAGAAAAATAACTATCCAAAAATGATCACACAGTCCTCATCAACCAGTTGACAAACGACCATCTGAACTCGGACGTACAACAATATTATTAAGGCTGGCCCTCCAACCATATCAAACAAGAACTTATTATACTATCCCCATAAAAGACAAGTTTTATCCAGTAGAAAAGATGGCGAAACAAACATGCGAAAATACGCTAGTTTGCGAATTAAACAGAGAGATATCTAGGGGAAGGGGGCAAAGATACTAGGCTAGCAGAGACGCATGGCAATCAGATAACGCGCTTTATGACTTTATTATGAAGTTAACATTTGGCCCCAGATTGAATGTATGTTTACGACGTTTTTTCTCTGATGTTATTTTGGTGTTCCGTAGAAAATGGTTCGCTTAAAAAATACAGCGGAATACACTCAAGAAAAACTAGGCCTTTTCTCATGGTGGTAGAAAAAATGTCACCTGTTAAGTAACTTTCACCCATCCATGTTCACATCCATGTTCACAAATCTGGCCGCACAAGCACGGCGGTTGACTACCGCACTTTCATGAAGTATTTTTATGTAATACATAAATTTCAATTAGCTAACACCATAATTAACCATTAGTTTTGACACAAATTTCGTAAAACAGATTGTTTGAAACGAAATCGATGAAATAATTGACTTCGTTCTTTCTATCGGGGCCCTAGAGCTTTCGAACGTTTCTGGAACTACTTCCGCACAATGAAGGAAGCTTCCATGAGTCCATTTAAACTTGATTACATAGTCTTCTTGGGTACAGGGGTTATCTGGATAAGGTTAAGTGAAGTGGAGTGGGGACAGAATACAGCCTTTCTGTCTCAGACGATTTTCTAGTAGCTGTAGTACATGTTGGTAGTGGGACTAGTGGCGCAAAAGCCAAGATTTGTGTAAATTGTAGAGGAGATTCACTTACTTGTCTGAGAATGCATCATTTCTTTTGAAAAAGTGCTAAAACTGTTATTTTAAAAAGTCTCACCATACAGACTTGTTGAGTATACTTTACATAACAAGATTACTCACCATCGAATTTTGTTGAGTATACTTAACAATCAAATTTCTCACTGAGCTTCCCTCGTTTAATATCTAGGTGAAATGGTTTATAATATTTTTTTACGTATGGATTTACACAATTAATAAATGAGAAATAAGCAAAATATGTATCAAAACTAGACCAAAACCCACCAAAATAAATATTTTACTTGTTATGGCTCACAGATGACGTTGACTCATTGATTGTTCCTTTTCTGGTTCGCTACTGTCAAGTATAATATTGACAGGCTGGTAGAAACTTTTTCCTACTATAATTAAGTATCATTGAAACAATCCTAGCTTATAAAACTTGAAATCACGGAAGAAAATTTGAGATCTAGATTTTTTTCTACAATAAGGCCAATATAATGCGACATAAATAACTTACTTGTCAAGTTTAATATAAATCAGAGGCGTTGTTACCCCGTTCCCAGCTTATACGGAACTTTCCAAACCATACTACTGAAAAACTACTTGACTGGACACCAAAAACACAGTAGCAGTACATTATAGACATTCATTTTGCGTCGGACCTCATTCCCATGTAATACAAAAGAAAGATGAATATACGCTGAAATTGTATCTATAGGCTTGCCCATAAATGGAAACGAGTTTTTGTTTTTTTGACAAAAAAAATCGTCTATTATCCTTGGATAAAGCAATTTTGAGAGCTAATCCTAAGTAGATTTAGGATCATAACGTAGCTAGTGTTTATTCCGGTAAAAATAAAAAAGATTGTCACCTCAGTGACACAAATCCTTACTCAAGTTGCCGTGAAATATGTTTATGAAAACACTATATTATTGGAGACACTTGTAAAATCTTCTTTCTAGCCTCTCAAAGACTCGAATATAAGACAGCCAGGACAAATAGATTATCTAAGCAGAATACCGTGGCCCTGCAATGAAAAGGGCCACCGATTGAACAGGTTGAAATTTTAGTAAGTAAAAGTCTTACAGATTTTTATTTATCATCTACAAACGATTGACAGAAAAACTAAGATATATTGAATACATTTAATACTGCGAGCATTTATATTAGAACTGATGAGGACGACTGAAATGACTTACAAAAAAAGGAGGAAGTCGGTGGTAAAAAAGTCAATGAAATAAAAACATCAAAGCCACTGACTTCCGAAATAAAAGTATTTTACCCATTTTTGTGGTTGTTTTTGAAGGCGGTTACATTTTTTTCTGAAAATGTTTTTATTTATCAACTAAATTATAGGACCATCAGTGCCATTAACCACACAGGAAATAAAAAGAGAAACATAATCATAAATTCTACTAGAAATGATTAAAGTACGCTCTCAACGGTCAGCGTTCAAGTTCCATTTGAAAACGCTGGCAAAGCCCTGTTGAGGGGACGTTAAAGTGATATAATAACATAGCCAGGTATGAGTCAAGTGGCTTCCAATAAATCATTACAAACCGAGACCCAAAAGGTAACGTGGTAACATGTCAATCTGACGTTTTGCGGTACCAGGACAACATAACTTTGGTGAAGTATTAGAATTATGATATTATGGCTACATGTCACACGTTATGAGCGATTTCATTATTTTTTGTAAATGGGTTTTGTACTGGTACCAGGATAACATAACTTTGGTGAAGTATTAGAATTATTATATGGCTACATGTCACAGGTCACGAGCGATTTCATTTTTTTCCCCACATTTTTATAAATTTGTAGATAGGTTTTGTACTGGACTGGTACCAGGAAAATATAGCTATAGTGAAGTATTAGAATTATGATATTATGGCTACCTACATAAAACCATTATAAACAGGTTACGAACGATTCCATTTTTTTGGTAGATCGTTCTTATGGTAACAGGAAAACATAACTTTGGTGAAGGTTGTGTTCATCAACTCGATAGTCAGATCAGGAGAAGAAATCATCGTCCTCTAAATTCTACTCGGTGGTAAAAGATGCGCTTGACAGAAACCGGTGGAGGTGGATCATCCGCTCCAGATGCAACTCTGAAGCTGACCACGGTTCTTAGCCATCCGTACTACTCCAGAGACTACAGAAAGAGAGAGAGTGATTCTGAGTGATGTTCATAATCACGGTTTAACTACTACTTCATAGCTTAGCAATTCCATCATCATCATCGGTCTAAATATAATTACCACTGCTGAGACACAGGACACTTCTCTGTGTGTGATCCACCACGCGGGCCTAGTGCGGGTTAGTAGAAAATGACACATGATTTCGAGAGTTGTGGTTCTAGGATACGCCGGTTTTCCCACGATGTTTTCCTTTATAGTTTTGTAATAAATAAATAAATTACATAAAGTAATACGCCTGGTTGGGTTCGAACCCACGACCGTCCTCGTAAGTCAGGGCCGTTACCACTGGGCCACCAATGTTTAAATCCAGACCCATCAGATAAAATAAATATCAACCTCACAACTTTGAATACCAGGAATACAGTATTTTGCAGGAGGTAGTTATTCCGAAAATAATTATGATGTGGCATGTCACAAGTTAACTACTTTATAATGACTTTCTACCTCAGTAATTTCCAATTTAAAACTTTTCTAGAGACGACTGAGTTAAGGGGCGTTTACTAGTTGACCTCAATATTATTCTAAACTAATTATTATTTCAACAGTGAAAATTAGATTGCCATAATTGATGTGTACCTCTTGTACTGAGATATGTAGACACAGCCATATAAGTTAATCCGTTGGTCCCGGTCTAATTTTGTGGATATTTGACAGTCGTTACTGTTAGTCAGAAGCTCGAATGTCTTATAACCAGTTTTACAAAGGGGTTTCGTATTACCCAGTTACTGGGTTGTGGAGGTTATAGGCAGGTGTTCTGTTCAGTTTTGGCATATTGCTGCCTGAGCTTATTTGACGCTGTCGTGAAACACATTAATTTATATTTTGAGATAAAGTTGATCATAGTGTTACGTCAGTCGTATTGCGAGATCAATCTACAGGCTTCTCGAACGTTCTACAAGGTTCTCGACTATTCTACTGGAGATTGGTCTGGAAGCTTCTAGAAAATTCTACCCTTTTCTAGATGTTTCGAGATGGTTCTAAAATGTTCCAGAAGATATGGAACTATGTCGAAGTCTATGGATGTTTCCAGAACATTCGACCATCTTCTAGAAACATCTAGTGGTTCCAGCCAGGGGTATAAAAAGGGCGCCGACCGGCCCGACGACCTGAGTCAGTCTGATTTTGACTACGATCGAGGTGACTCGAAGTGAACTACAAGCGATCTCTAAGCGACTTTTACGTGAGATTAGGTGTGTGTTTAAGTGTTGAGTTGATTCGTTTGTAAATAAAGTTTATTTAGTGTTAATTAATTTATCCCAATACCCAGCTCGTAAGGCTCAGGCGCAAAATGTCTCTTTCGCAAAATGTCCCCTGGTGGCAAAACGTCTCTTTCGCATAATGTCTCTTTCGTAAAATGTCTCTTTCGCAGAATGCCTCTTTCGCAGAATGTCTCTTTCGCAAAATGTCGCGCTAGGGACTTAATAATAAAATTTCGAATTTCAAAACAAAAAATTATTTATTAAAATTATAGTGCAATTATGATGTTAAAATTTTGGTACTTTTTACTTAAGTATAAGATATGTCATATATTTATATTTAATCAATAATGTTATGTTAATCATTTATAAAAATGTTTTTTTTTTATGCAATACTTGATAATAACTCAAGTAAATTATAATGCCAAAGGAGAAAGAGCACTTTTAATATCGCTTTTTGAAGCGTATGGACACTTAAGCAAATCCATAAATAATGTTATTATTTTAAATTTGTTTTGGCATAAATTCACTTAAATCATTTGTGGGGTTTTTATTTTCAATATTATTAGTAATTACTATTATACATTTGTTCCGGTATAGTGAAGGGCTACGTTACCAGAATCGATCGATTAAACATAGAATAGACTCGTAAAACAATTGAAAAATCTACTAGTGACCCTAAAGTCTTAAAAGCTGTTATTATTGTTTTTCTAAAAACTCTAATATGATTTATTTTATGATAACATATATTGAGGTCTTATAATAAAAGTAAAAAAATAATCGATTATGATTACTATATCGTAATTGACTGATGTGTCCAACACTATTCCATGAAGTGTCAGTTGTCAAAGTCAAACTCATTATTTTCGTGTTTGTTTGGTTTTGATTTCGTTATTACCGGCGAACTACTATTTCTTGCTTTTCTCTGATATAATCTGAACCAATATTCGTGTCGAGTATCTCCACGTCTTTAAACATCGAGCAATTGGACCCTGTAGTGCGCTGTTATAGTGAATCTGTAGTATACGTCTACGTTGATTTCTTCGGGACAGTAAACAATATGTCGCGCTGTGTAAATTGTTCTTTGTTATTATCGCATCCACTGCCTAATCGTCAAATGAGAGAGGCAACGGATGCCATGGTTAATCTTTTAAATATATGGATTTCTACTACGGCAAGTATATTCCTTCATGATACCTAGTATAATGGACGTTTTTCCATTAGCCGGCCCGCCACCGGCACTACTAAATGTTTGTACCTATTATAATATAATAAGTGCAAAAGCGAGTCATTCATTTTCGTACATTTTTGCTTCGCAGGCATTGGCATGGCGATGGCGTCGGCGACTGTGCCGGTGCCGGGCAGCTAATGAAAAACGCCCAATAATAACCTACATATCAAAATCTTATTTTTTTACATTAAGTAATATTGCAGTATCAATGTGTACCAATTTAAATAGGTACGGTTTCAAAACGATATTGTTTTGACGTCTAACATAACCTCAAATAATATCCTGAGTAAATTATGTTTTTTGGAAAAACCCCACAAAATATCAACCTGTATTTAACGTTGCTTTGAAGTATGTCAATAAGCCTAACTTGTGTCCAATTTTCACTACCATACTGTGTCAAAGGGAGCGCAACCAAGTGCCCTAGTAGTTTGCTCAATCTCCTTTAATTAATTGACGTTTTAATATTAAATATTTATTTTTTTCATTTGCAATACTTAGTTAATGTTGAGTTACTATTAGTAATAATCAGTTGCGACCCACACGGACTTGATCTCCCGGGAGGTATCTCGTTCCTCATCTCTGGCTTGCCTTTATTGGTCGGTCAGAGTGAACACTGACGAGGAACAGACCTCCTACCTCTTTCTTGCCTTAATCGGCTGGCTAGAGTGGAGATTCGCAAGAGCAAACGTGCTCGGAGGAAGGAATGCCTGCGCCTACGATGGCCGGAGATCGTCTTGCGACGTCCGACGCCGAGCGCGTCCACCACCGCGGGTGGGGTGGAGTTAGGACGCTGTCCTCTCCCTCTCGCGGCCCGCCTCCTCCTTCACGAGCATTACTGCTACACAGAGGCGACCGCTTCCCACTCCGTCTCGCCCGGCAGCATGACCTCTACCAATGCCGGGCGCGAGAGGTCTCCGCCTATCACCTCCCTGAGGACACGTCGGTGCTCTGCCCAAGTTGGGCAGTCTTGCACCGTATGCTCCACTGTGTCTTCCGGGCGATCTTCACAGTGGTGACACAAAGGCGTATCTTCCCTCCCTATCCGACACAGGTACCTCCCGAAACTACCGTGTCCGGTGAGGACCTGCGTTATGCGGTAGGTAAGGACGCCGTGACGTCTCTCCAGCCACTCCTCAAAGAGGGGTCATACCGCCGCGATTGCAGCGTGCCCGTGGAATACATACTTAAGTCAAAAGTACCAAAATTTTAACATCATAATTGCACTATAATTTTAATAAATTATTTTTTGTTTTGAAAATCGTAATTTTATTATTAAGTCCCTAGCGCGACATTTTGCGAAAGAGACATTCTGCGAAAGAGACATTTTATGAAAGAGACATTATGCGAAAGAGACGTTTTGCGACCAGGGGACATTTTGCGAAAAAGACATTTTGCGCCTGAGCCGCTCGTAACAATAGCACAATACAAGAAACGAGAATTATTAAAAAAATAAAAAAAAAAACATTTATCGAACATTAACGTTTTCTTTTTTATAATTTTCACATCTATTTTAGTTTCACAAATATAGGCGCGATGTGCTGGGGCGTTTAAAATATCTACTAGCACAATAAAATCCTACAGTAACTCAGCACCCAGTTTCGAGCCAAATACTCGCCGACTTAAAAGTAGTGAACAACTTGTTTAGGCTTTACAAGTTAAACACCGTCTTCTTCACAAAATCAACACGGCTAGTAGAACAAGCCAGTAATTTAAATGGCTGTTCAATTTGAACTGGACAAAGCTTCTTGAGATACAATTCCAGTGGGGAAAACTGTTGTACCGTCAGCATCCTAGCTATTATACCAGTATAAATACTGGGTGTCTTTCAATTTGGAAGTGCTAAGTCATTTGGTACCGATAAAGATTTGAGTGAATTTCCCGGGACCGAAAATTGCGTGGCATCAATGAAATCGGTACTAAAAAACATAGTTATAACGTTCTCAATTTTATTCCGGGTAGGTGAAATAGTAATCTATGTGTAGCACTAAATGTTTATTTAATTGGATTAATGGATATTCCAAAAAAAAATATTAAACCTCGAAATCTTTCATTGCCGTGTTTGTCCACACTTCACCTTGTTGTGTATTATTCCACATTGATAAAAATCTATTGGTTATTTATACTAAAACCTCGTTTTATTTGATACATGAATAGTTAAAGTATTGCTACAGAATACATTTATTCAAATATTTAAACAAAACAACGAATGGTTAATAAAAAATCACTTGTCCCAGAACTACCCTTCATCGCCGTGTCCTAATCATGTTCAAGGATATTGTTTTACCTACTACTTTCTTCCCCCCTACCGGTATGCTAAACGTTGCATATTAGTGCTGCCTAAGTGCTCAACGTGGAAGGAAGTACACACGTGCCTGCGTTTTCGCACCATAAATTTAAATAATCAATTTTTATGTTACTGGAAAAAATTTCTTTCATCGCCGTGGATAGATATAACTGATATTTGAATAAGTTTGTCTTCATGAGTAAGCATTCGATAGAACACCATTCCTCATATGTTCATTTGTGAGGTGCTTATTTCTACGAATAATTAATAGATTTTTTGTTATTTATATTTTTTGCCTCGATTTTCATCGACGTGTTTTCATTGCCGTGGTTTCCGTGGCCGAAATTTGCTATGGAAATGAAAAAAAAGACATGGCAATTAAAAAAATTTCATTGCCATGCCTTGTAAAACAATTTAGTTTCATTGCCGTGGCCAGGTATTTCATTTCCGTGAGTTGTGTTTTCATCGCCATGGTTTGATTATGCAAAGAAAACATCTATTGTCACCTGCGATTCAGGTAATACCGATTACTGACAGTACAAAACTCGTCAAGTTAACTCTAGATTGTTTCTCTCTGGTCTCTCTTTAGATTTGATTTGAAAGGTCTAGCCTGATGAAGTCTACGCTCCCACCTACTCGGTCCCATATTCAGAACCCCGAAATCAACCCGAGCTTTCTAATCGCTTTGCTTTCCCTGAGAACTTATTGACCGAGCAAACCTTAAACCTCATGTCTGAACGAGGTTTGCTACAGTTGCAGTCTTCCAATGACGCGAAGTCATATAAGCAGCTAAATAGACGTATATCTAAGTCACTTCAGAGCTTCTGAAAGCGGGTGGAATACCGGTACTTAAAGTCCTCCAGAAGCTCACTAATACCGTCCTGTTCTAGGGCAAAACGCCTGAAGCATGAAGCAAAGGTGAAGTGGTGCTTTTCTTAAAAAAAGTTGATAACAGCCTATTGAAGAACTACAGACCCATCATGCTTCTGAGTCATGACTGTCAGACTTGATGATTTCTAGCCTCCCGAACAAGCCGGTTTCAGAAGAGGCTATAGTACCATACACCACATCCATACGCTGCGGCAAGTTATACAGAAGACCGAAGAGTATAACTTGCCATTATGCTTAGCGTTTGTGGACTATGAGAAAGCCATCGTATCGGTGGAAACATGGGTGGTACTTGAGTCACTCCAGCGATGCCGTATTGACTATCGGTACATCAAAGTGTTGAAGTGTTTGTATGATAACGCCACCATGTCGGTTCGAGTACAGGAGCAGAGCACGAAGGCGATTCCATTGAGAAGAGGCGTAAGAAGGATGTTATCTCCCTGAAACTGTTTTCTGCCACAATGGAAGACGCCTTCAAGCTATTAGATATTATTTTGTCAAAGTCTGTCAATCAGTTTGAATATAATTGTAGTTCTAATTTTAACATATATTGTACTCATCGTTGATTGATTCTTTCATTGCCATGCCACAGTTCTTTCATTGCCGTGGGCGCTTGTTTCATTGCCGTGCACGCATGTTTCATCGCCGTGGCACGAAATTTTTAAATCCTTATATCTCGTTAGTTTTATAAGTTATCTACTAGACATTAAGCAAGAATATATAAATTATCAAAAACTTTAAGAAGAGCGTTTCTTTTTTTAAAAAAAGCTTAATATTAAAAAAACCACGGAAATGAAGATTTTATAGGACCTGTTGAAATTCACTCATTTCTTTCTTTCTGAACAAACCAGCGAGAAACGATAAGGTGTACTCGAACGCGTTCATTCTCACTTGGTCGAGTAGTGAATGCTTTAGGCAATTGAATTCGGACAAAAAACTAAGTATAATGGCTCCATCACATGAACAGGTAGTGTGTGATAGAGGTGTCAAAGAGATAATACTCTACAAAGCCGAAAGTATCGATTATTTCTTTCCAAAAGTCGATGTGCAATGCTTGTTACCCGTACATTCATAAGGGCATGCTCCCCTATCTATGAATGTTTTGAAAGAAGTTGTTGTATAATCAATCAATCAGAATTCATAATATTAAATTTCAAATTATTTTTACTACATTTTTTGTACCAGGCGGTCATAAAAAGGAAGATATCGCCCAAAAAGTATATTCCTTCACAAAAGCCCAAATATCTTCCATATCGTTTCCCCTCCAAGCAGTATCCAAAAGCAACAAAATCAAGTGTAGGGTAACAAGATCGATAAGATTACCCCAAACTCTATTTCCCACTGTTTCAAAAGCATATAACACGCCCAAAACTATTTTGAGACGCGAAAAAAGGTGTCTCGTAAATCCCCGACGAAAACCTTGAAGGAAATTGTTTTCGCCACGAAAACATAATAGAAAAGTGTTGGGGCTCACACCGTCCAATATAATGAGACTTTGTTTTCTGAAAACTTTATATTGATAGCTACTTTTTTGTAATTTTATCGTCATATTTTTTCTGAAAAGGTATTATTGAAATGAGCGTGTTTTAGAGATAAAAGGAGTTATTATCAATCTCTACTTACATTTCGTAGAAGCATAAAGTAAATAGCTTGTCTATAACAAGCATTTTACTACTCAAAATATTCAAAAATGTATGACGTCGACCAACGAGCAATTGATGATGTTTTTACCTTTATTTTAAACCACAGTTTTAAATTGTATTCTACCGGTATCGGGAACCGGCTCCATAACCTCCGGCAATCGGGACTCCAGAAAAAGGATCCTCCTGCCAGTGCGCGGCGTGTCAAGATGTTCTGGTTTCTGATTCAGGCCCTTGATCTAACTGTCTCACGATAGCCTCTTTAGTTTTATTTTTGTCGAAGTTCTAGAAATTACAGACAAGAATATCGGCACAATAATTGCCGAGTCAAAACGCCACATGGTGGACACCTCGCTGGTCAAGTACTTGGTCTGCATATCCGTCAAGCTTTTACGAGGCTACTTATTCTCACGGACAGGATGTTTTTGTTTCAGTAGTGTATATTGACGGATAATCTTTATGCAAAAAGCGGGTGTTACAAGCTTGAGCAATACGCGTGTTTCTGGTACCGTAACTTTTAAAAGAACTGTACCCCTAGCCCGAGTTTTCTCTATTTTACTTTACAGAGACTTTCCAGTATTTACAACGTTTCTTGTATGAAAAAATGGAACAGCGCCACTGGTGTGCGAAGAAGGAACTATTTTTTTCCTTGAAAATTGTCAATTTGAAATTGTCAAAGTTCCAGTTTACTTTACGTCTCAAATACTGAAAACTCGTGCTACAATGAAATGAACTGAAAGCGGGTTTTTAATTTGAAAGTATTATTTCTTTTCTGCGTTAGCGTTTTTTGTAGATTTTAAACATATAAAATCGATTAACATGTTACTTAAATATAACATTAGGTACTAATGGAAGCGATTGTAGAATGTAGGTAATTTCATTTCGGGGTGACTCAAAAAATTCCTGAACACAAGTAAACTTAACCAACAATCGCCAAAATTTAAATAAAATTTTAAGTCACGCTCCGATATGAAAATTTTAGAAGTGGATGGAAGTTCATAGTCCTTTAGCTTTTCAAAGGCCTCTGAAATACTTCCACTTAAGTTTATTCTAAGTTTGCTAAAGCACAAGTTAAGAAACCTATAAATCCTGTTAATAACTTCGAGCTAGAAGGCGAACCTTTTTGTATAGTCGGCATTAATCAAGGAAAGAAAAGTCCAAGCAGTTTACTGCTATGATAATTTAGACAGTCAGTGACCTTGTTTTTTTTTTACCAGGACCGGGATTTAGAGGGCTTCCCCCCGTGCGAAGCCGGGACGGGCCGCTAGTTGTAAATATAACACAGCCAACCGATCATTTCGCGGACTTGATATCGTATCTAGCGTGTTTTGTCGATTGCTTATAATAGGAACTAGTGGATGCGATTTGATGGTATTAAACCTCTCCATCACCCTCTCCATCTATAGGCTGAGAAGGAGTATCATCACAGAATTTTGCTATAAAATTCTATATATTGGCTACTCCAAAACCGCGCTATGGCGCCAATTAACGCTATAATCACACTACGTTTAATAAAAGTCAAGGACTTGCGTGTTGCGACGGCCATCTGATCTTGAGTTTATCTTTTTTACAAGCTTTGTAGGTACCCACTTACGTTCTTTCTGTATATTTTTCAGAGAAAATTCAGATGAAAATTGTTTCATAACACTCACACGTAATTTCACTCAAAAATTCTGTTACATCTTCCGCCGAAGCGAGCCAGCCAATTTCTCTCGATCATTCCTTAAAATCAAATCATATATTACCTACCATCCGTCCATCGAAACGGCAAATTAACATACAGAGCGCCAGTAAAATCTGAACGCGATCCGGCATCGTCACGTCTCCGGGTCGGATCGAAGCCGTAACGGGTTTTATTTTCCGGAAAATTGGCAAGTCATAATAATACGCTGAGTCATAAATAAGGATCGACATTGGCCCTCTCAAGGATTTCTTTTTACGCTACATTTCACTGTTGCTCTGGTGATGGTGTGAGCACAGTGCGTGTGGGAGCGATTTGCTCAGCACCGTACGCTTCCGTGAGTATCGTCTGTTCTCATCTGTCACTACTGGCGACGAACGTGTAAAATAATAAAAAAAAACCTATTCGCGTCATTGCAATAGTGCTATGAACCTCTTTTTCCAAACATCTCATGGCTTGTGTGTCAACTTCAGAGCTGCGAAATGTGCTTGATAACAATCTACATGCTCACAGTATGAGTGTCATGATTATTTTTTTCGTAGTTTCGTAAGGCGGCCCTCATTCTTGTTTTAATGGTTAATTAGGGGACTTAATTTAGGAACCCCACAGACCTCTGACATGGCATTGGACTTTTAGTCATATCGTTTAGTTTTACTTTCTTTACGATATTTCCCTCCACCGATT
This sequence comes from Agrotis ipsilon, assembly GCA_028554685.1. NCBI lineage: Eukaryota > Metazoa > Arthropoda > Insecta > Lepidoptera > Noctuidae > Agrotis > Agrotis ipsilon. The sequence goes on along the minus strand of CM052962.1, from coordinate 16,851,404 downwards.
TAGTGGCTTTCAAGATAAATAAACAAAATCATATGGATTGATAAGAGACATTGGTACATCCTCAGCTTTGAACTCATTTTCTTTATATGAATACAGTTTGTATATGAAAGGTAAAAGTGTTTACAAAGAACGATAATGGTCCAAAATTGATAAAAAAACAACGTAAAATATATTTGAAAAAGAGAACGAACACAAAAATATTCTCTATAGAATGGAAATAACAGCGTTGAAAATTCCTTGAAATTATAAATTAATTGATACAGCTTTGCTATCCCGGCTGAAATAATTTTTCTCCGAAATAAAATGGATCGTTTCAAAAAATAGTGAAAAGCAAAAATTATTATTGATTCAAGTTCCAGTAACCTTAGTTTTTAATAAAATGTGGCAGACCGATTTTAATATTACAATATTTATTTTTTTCCATTGACTTCCGAACCGAAAAGTTATTTTGTAATTTTTGTTTTATTTATGAAAATCGGCTGTGTGTTTTATATTATACAAGGACTATATAAATATAATCTTCTGCGATAGATGAATAAAAGAAAAATATAGGCCAAATTATTGCAGGGCTTAGTATTTTTTTGAACCACCTAAGTATAAAATGTAACCAAAGTGTTTTTTTTTTGTAAATTGCGACCGTCTTTCCACACTAAAAATATCTCCCGTATCGTAGATACGTTTACAAACATTTTAACTGACACATACAAACACCCAGTTCCGGAATCATCATCAGCCTATAATATAAGGTGTATATTCCCACTGCTGGGACACAGGCCTCCTCTCTGTGAGAGTTAGTTGTTTCAGTTACGGAAAATCTACTTGTAAATCAAACAAATATTTGCTCTATGCAAATCAAATCAAATCAAAGCATTTATTTCAAGTAAGCCAGTTATAGCACTTTTGAAATGTCAAAAGTCAAAAACAGTTCAAAAATAGTTACGTTAATTACATGAAAACAGTTCAAAAATAGTTATGTTGCTACAGTCCCAGTCCCAAGAAGTAGATCTATGGAGAAGAACGGGCAAGAAACTTCATAGACACTCTTTTTAGATCGCCAAAATTATTACAAAACCTCTGTTACATCATTCCTATTAAGATGGTACATTATGTGAGAACGATGTAGCAAGTTAAAAAGTGTCCAAAAGAAATCAGAAATAAAAAATCCGGGAATAGAATGCGCTTGTGCCATCAAAGACTATTTCACCACCACTACCGCTACTCAGTTTACCTCGGGCAGTTAATTGTAGGTAAGTACACTGTGCACTGAATATTTTTGTAAGTACAACTGTGGTTAGTATTTACTGTTGTCCCAGCTATTTTTCACGTGGATTTTTTGTCCAAAAAGTGCAAATCTCGTAATTATGTAACGTATTATTATAACACGTATTTGATTTGTTACCACCTGACATTATGCTGAGCTGAGGCCCTTTAATTTTAATTAAGTTTGTATTGTTTTAGTTTTAACTTTTGCACAAGTGACAATAAACGCATTTTTCTCTCTTTTCTATTTCTACTCCCCGCTATTCTTTTTCTAACATAGCCACACCCTCATCCGACATTTGGGCTTGCTTATTGGTGACATATTTTATATCCTGTTTATATCTGCCTCGTCGTGTTCAGTGCCGCATTGTCAACCATTCAGACGTTGGTGCCCATTCTCCGAAATATATGAAGGTTACGAGAAAAAAGTTCTCGACATTCATGATTGGTTAACTTTTAGTGTGAAATGGGTGTCTTGCGAACGTTCTGTTTTCTTGTGCCTTATCTACAATGTAACAAAGTTTGGGAACCCAGCTATGATATAGTATATTGAACTTTCCAAAGACGTGTCCTAATAACATGCGCCTGCTGAACAATTGTAAAAAGTCTTATGTTTTCGAATCTGTGCCTTATTGAGACAAAACAGACCTTGAGTTAGACAATCACAACGCTAGTACCCGTCCCCCCCTCAGCTTAGTAGTACCTCAGCGAGTTGACAGAATAGTTTTTTCACACTACTTGCTCGAAATTTCAAATTATTACGTCAGGCAAAACCTTTCTGTAAAGCAGGACATTAGTCCCCCGCGCTCCGAGCCGGAAATATTGTACTGAATTTCATATTCCCACGGGAAAATGTGATTGGAATTTGGAACCTCAAGAAAACCGTTATGAAAAACTTTCCCCAAGGAGTTCGTATCAGTAATGGCGGCCGCTGGCAGCAACGCTGATCGTTACAGTGGTGCCAACTTCAGTTCGAAGGTTGTCGTACCAATCAAAATCAAAAATCGAATTTTTCATCGCAGTAGGTGTGAAAAGCAGAGTACGCGCCTCGGGAGTAAGCTGCCTTGTCTTGGGCCTGACTGAATCCCTCGCTACACTAAGGATCTTAACTTAATCCGAGTGAAACGAGGAGGGAGAGGTAATAATTATGTAGCTGAATTTAATATTCCCCACGGGAATAATTGATTGAATGGAACCTCAAAGAAAAAACCGTATGAAAAACTTTTCACCCAAGGAGTCGTATCAGTCAATGGCGGCCGCTGGGAAGAAACAGTGACGGCTTACATGGTCCAACTTCACGTTTCGGAAGGTTTGTCGATACTACCACATCTTCAAATTTCAAAAATCGAATTGTATTTCCTCGCAGTAGGTGTGAAAAAGCAGAGTATCGCTCGTCGGGAGTAAGCTTGCCTTGTCTTGGGAGACTTGAATCCCTCGCTACACTAATTCTTAACTTAATTCCCTCGGTTCACTCCGGGAATTAACATGAACCTCCTCGACTGCACTACGGAGGTACCTCAAATCCTTTAGTGTCGTTTCGGGATTCAATACGCCCATGAAGTTAAGGCCAATGCTTTACTCCCTTGTGCGTCTAATCTACTATGTTCCTTAGGATCGTGTGCGGGAGTCTCGTCATATTATTATGCCTTTTTTCCAACTATGGGTCGGCTACCAGTCTTACCAGACGCAACTGAATTTTAGTATTTTTACACGATTGCCCAAAAAATTGAGTGTTATATAAATAAGAAATAACTGCCTGACTTCTTAACCTTTTTATCGCTGGTGAAAATTATATCTCTTGGTTAGACTTTGGACCTCTGCAGACCCTTAATAATTGGCAAAGATTTACAAATGACAGCCGACACCAACAACACCCAAACTTAAATCCGCATTAGACTAGCTTAAACATATATGGCTTAGACATTTTGTCATTTACCTAATTCATTTTCAGTAAAACTATCGCAAGTCTATCTCTTCGGATAACCGTGACCCTGGAAAGTAAAGGATCACCGTCCCCGCACTTGTTACTTATTGAAATTGTGATTTTTACCACAGAAACAAATTATAGGCGAACGGGGGGTATCTGCGAAAGTAAATTATTAACGTACACATATGTCACTGACCTTCCTAAATATGCTCACGAAGTTTCTTGGCTTAAAAAAACATACATAAGAACAACGCAAATCACTAGAACATGTTAAAAATTGAAAAAAAATAAAAATATGAATGCATATAAAATGAAAACAAATTAATTCACGAGTCTTAATAGCTTGATATTAAACCATTTGAGTGTATTATGTTTGCTATATTCACATTTTGAAACTTTTATAGGCATTTTAATTAAATAATAATTTAAACATGACAGGATCATTGTAAAAAAACCTGTATGTGGTATTTTTACTACTTATCGTAAAGCACAAAAACTGGTTTATTCAACTTTTCGCGTATAAATGCAGCGAATAGATTGTGTAAAATAAAACTACGTTTATTACTGATCATTGAGAGTTTATCCGTTGGGATCTGAAACCTGAAAATATTCAACCGACCGCGGTACGCCCAAATTTTGTGGAACATATCGATAGAAACTTCTATATTATTGTTGGTTTGCGAATCATTTTCAGGTTAAAAATGTTTTTTTTGTGTTCTACCCTAGATTTTTTATTTGTTTAACTTGCTTTCAGTAGTATCTTCCCACAGTTATATTAATTTTGTAACTGGAGCTGCTATATTGCTTTTTCTATAGTAACTACATAGATAGAAAAAGTTGAGAAATCAAAATCGTTTTTGTTACGGTAGATTATAAGTGTGTGTTCGCCGCTAAGTTGAGCCCTGAAGGGTTATGTACCGGTAATTGTCACGAGTTAAGGGAGCTTATATTATCAGCTTATTGCCATCCACTGCTGAACGTAAGCCGCCCAAAAGAGCGCCAAACCCCCGGGTCCTGGGCAGTCCGCATCCATCAGCTGCCAGCCACATTCTTCAAATCATCGACCCATCTTGTCGCAGGGAGCTTAATGTTACTGAAAACAGCCTTTAGAAACACCAAAGTAATTTCAAAAATGTTTGGGATATATACAATTTTTTTTGCTGTTTCTATTTTCAGTATCTCAAGGAGCTCTTCCCAATCTATACGTATTCAAGTTATTCTTTGCTAAAGTTAACTTAATATTACATACGAAGACGAACCCAACTCACTTAAGTAACTTAGCACCCTCATTAAACCCTCCTTGCATCTACAGGCGCAGATATTACACATTATACCCTCATATGCAAACGCCCTAACCCTAGTAACACTAGGACCATAGAATATGAAATTTTTAGAAAGGACTCTTCGAACTGATTGTAAAGATAGAGCTAGCTACTCAGGGGAGGTAAACCCAAGACGGGTAGCCCGTCTAAAACGGGTATGCATGTTAAATCGGGCATGCGGACAGCCAGTAAAGGACAACTCGCTGTCTGACCATGGACCATGCCCGGGTCGACGTCGCGTCGTGTTCCACGCGCGCCTCTAAGAGCGTCAGCCAATTGATGGGGCCCCCTCACAGAGGGCCAAAGCCTGCCGGGGTCGCGGGACTTATTTCCATCACCGTGACCCGGAACATAAAGAGCTATTAAAGGACACCGTAGATTTTAGTCAGTACAAGTCTGACAGTCCCTCTCGCCCTGCCCGGGGTGGGAGGACTCATTTGATGATTTTACCACGCAAAAAAAAAATGCGCGTTAAATTACGCGTCGTTCTGAATGAATGAAGAAATCAAAGTCAAATTATTTATTTCAATTAGGCCATCAAAGAGGCGCTTTTGAACGTCGATTATTAAAATTATAGGAAATGGGATAGGATGGGAATGATTCTACACCCATTCGCAAAGGTAGGTTGTATGAAGAAGAATGGGCAAGAAACTCCATACTTACTCTTTTTAAAAATGTTTAACAATATTTTTATATAATTTGACTTTGAATAAGACTTTCTCATTAGTAAGAACGACGCGTCATTTAACAAGCATACTCGTTTTAGACGGGCTACCCATCTTGGGCTTGTAACCTCCCCTAAGAGTAAACCTGGATGCATATCGTGAGGGTAAGTTTGAAATGACGCATGACAAGAGCTCTTGAAAGGACCTTGGGAAACTATTTGGCGGTGTTCTTTTATTATGCATTAAAATCATAGGTCCGATTCTCGCATGGAACAATTACTTGTACTTACGGTCGAAATCCCAGATCAGCTGTTTTGTGTGTGTGAGTTCAAAATAACCGCATTTACTTTAACTAACAAAGTAATCAAAAATAAAACGTGAAAATATTTAATTTCATTTATATTAACCAACATTTTTAAAAGAACCTAGAAGAATCTCTCTACGGGTATTCCTCTAAACCCGTTTGTATTTTGCGTAGTTCTCATATTGCGTGGTTCTAACCCACGATATATCATATGTCACAAGTTTCGCTTCTACACAATATTCTTATTCAACACAAGAACTTATCCAGCGGACCGATCAGCGAATATCTTACGACGGAACGCTAGCATCGTTATTGGGACCCTTTGTTTAGTGGAATTACTTCCTTAGTGGTCTTATGGGCAAGATAAAACTGTTTTTCGGCCATTCTCGCGTCGAGAAAATTAGCCTTCGTCCTGATTATCTTCGGACAGACAACGGCACTTTTATTTGTGGTAACTGTTTCTAGAGATATGTCGCAGACAGTTAGGAAAAGTTATGGGAGTCTCAGATTTAGGTTGCTCAGATAGGTTTATTGGTGACCGGCAGAATTGTCTTGCCGAATTGTATGGTACACTCGATTTGGTTTCCTTGATCTTCAATTTGAAGATGGGTTCTAGCAAGAATAGATTCTTGTCAGCAGGATCATGAAGCTTAATTCCGAGAAACATGACACAAAATTTATCAATGATAAATGATAATGATATTTATTTTGTAAGTTGGTTATAAAAAATACTTTTACACGTCATAATCAATATTTTTAAAGCTAGATGAGGCCGGTGTTTTGTACCTGACTGCTCTGAGAAGAAACAGCCGAAACAAACTCAGAGGTCACAGTCTCTTTTAAAGTCCAGACATTGTTCAGGTCATACGAGGACCATTCGGATAGGAGTCATACACTAATCCTTTGCAAGAAAAGTAATATGACAACAATTTTAAAGTATTATTTTGCCTTTCACTTAGGGCGTTGCCATGAGCGACTGGGAATCTTGAGGTAGGCTTCGAAAACTAATCACACAAAGGCAGGCCCACAGATTATGGTCCAAATTTCAAGTGCGTATGCGGCGTGTCTGCATAAACAATGGCTCACCTCTCATGTTGTTCTGCATGCCTTATTGCCAGTACTCTTGATGATTTATAAATACAAACATAATTATTTTCACCATCAATAGTTAGCACGCAAGCAATTTTTACCATGACTTTAAAATATTATCCATATTTATTTAATTTACGGACAAAAAACAATGAACATGTCTTATTATTTTCGAGTAAAATAATATCTTCACACCAGAAAATTTTTGTCACCATAATAATTTCATATCCCCAAAAGGACAAAACTATAAATCCCACTTAAAACATACATGCACCCTCTTACTCAGGTGACATACTCAGTAAATAATAACGAAACTTTCCAACTACATTCCATTCTTGTTTATGGTAACGGTGCGGGACCATCAGAAGTGTAAATCCCGACAAACTTACCACTCCGGGATGAAGTTAAAATGGCCGCGATGGCAGTGTTGTGAGGTATCGTCGTCCCGGGAAATCTTTTATCGAGTTACCCCATTATCCCGGCCCCCCCCGGGACCCGGCACGTGGCAATGAACAGCTGGCCAACTAGCGCCGAAATAGTGGTGCGTATTTAACAGGATGGTACCGTATTGTGTTTTGCTATTGTGAGTTTAGAAATTGTGCTATTTTGCAGTGGGATTTGAAAGTGGATGGCGCGTTTGAAATTGTATCAGTTCTAAATAGTTATTATTTTTGTGCATTAATACTATTAAATTAAATATATTAAACCTAAAACTAAACTAAATCAATCATTGTTTTAAAAGTATTCCTAGTATTCTTTTCTAGTTCTTTTCGATTCTATCTATTATTTTTAAATAAAAATCTTTATGTAATGATTTCAAAGCTGTGTCATGGCAAATCACAAAGTTATAAGCATGTTATGTAACCATTACTGTTGGTGATAACCCCGCTCAACTCACACCTCCTGTATCGTATACTCATTGGTAATAGTTTGGCAATAGATACCTAACCGTACAGTGGTTGTAATGGAATTAAATGGAAATAAAATTTAATTAGAACATTTTTGGAGAGCAGTTCTGATTCTGAATAAAAAAATTGAGGTTTCGCATAATATTCTAAAAATTACGTTGAATAACTGCCAAAATATATCATTTACCCGTATAAGCCATAATATTTACTCTTGTCTCCATGTTTCCCCAATAGAATTTCGATGACAACTTTTTTGAAAGTTTTTTTTTTTATCATCGTAACATCTTCAAAGTCCGCCCAGGGCAGAGCGGGAGGGACTGTCAGATTCGCACAAAAAAAAAATACACGGTGTCCTTCAACAGCCCTTTAGTTTCCGGGGTCACGGTAATTCGTAAGTCCCGCTACCAAAACTGATAGCTAAATATAATAATTTATTACACACCTGAAGTTGCGCGGGGCCATCAAATTTGCAATGAAGCGCATGCGCGGTCCATTCCACGGGACAAACGATCACCCCGGGAAATCTGTTATCGAGTGCATTAGCCGGGAATCTGCGGGGACATCACTAGTTCTCCGTGCTACTAGAGGTGCGCCAGACTAGAGTATGGTTGATTGATTGAATTGAGCTTCCCTTTCTAGTGGCTTCGTGGAATTTGAAAGCAGTATTAGACATTATTTTTACCCACGACCCCCGGCATAGCAGTCAGGGTCACTAACCACTAGACCCAGGCCAGTCATTATTTTTCAAAATTGATATCTGCTTTGAAGTATTCCTGTAGCAACTATTTTGTATCGGTATTGAACGCGTTGGCAATCTATTTGCCTTTGATATACCGATATATTCCAATCAATGAAATTGCATAGATACGTAAAAAATAACAGAAAAACCTTTGCAACGCAAATTTTTCAATCCGATTAATTAATTAATAAAAATATCTGCGCCCAGTTTTCTTTTCAAGATGTCCGCTTCTTAATTATTAGCTTAATATAGCATTTCAAATCGCCCATTAACATCCAGTATGTTGGATCACAGATATCCTAACTGTGAATGGGTTGTAATCATCACAAAGGGCGGGAAAGTGGATGTTGAATTCTTGGTTTTACCAACGACGACGGCGCGATCCGTACCGGCAGTTCGATCTGGCGATGCAAGCGATCTCTACAAAGGCTGCAAGCGATGCGATCAGACGCCGGTAGTGAGCAAAAGGCCTTTAAATCATACCAGTTTCTGCATACAGTGTCCGTTTACTGGTATGAAATAAATAAAAAATTGTGTGTGTGTTTAAAATTTTTCTTTATAGTTACCATCTTGTTTGTGTAATTTTTTTGCTGTTTTTTTTTTTGTAATAGTAAAGACACATTATTAAACTGTTTTATTGTTTATTATAATGAGTTTTGAATAAATTACCTACCTACACAAGTAAAGGAAACAGAATTAAAACCCTCGACCTACACCACATTAGTCTGCAAATCTCTGAAACTTGCAGCATTAGTAACAACATAAATTAAGAAAACAAAATTCACAATATGAATGCCGTAACTTATGACCTAACAAAACTAAACACTAAACTCCAGTTAGTACATAAAACTTCGACACCAAAGGGTAGACGGTAACATATGGCCAAACTCGTTCACACATGGTGTTAAACAGCATAAAAAACTGCAGTTTATCACAACTTTGTAGAACTAAGTCGCAACAAGTTTGCCGGTCATTTTATGACGACTAACAGAAATAGGGTAGTTTACTGCAGCAATAAATTTAAAACCTGTTTAGTCCAAAAGTATTGATAAATAATGGACACGTTTTTTGTTTTAACTCTTTGAATATTGACAAAGATAAAACGCTTCAATATTCGGGAGTGGGGGCTTATGACGTCATAACGCCTGTAGAATTATACCGACCTAGTGACGATTAGTGATTTTTAGAAGCGTTGTTGTATCTTTCGTGAATTTTGCTTTACGTAACAAAAAAAAATACGGGTCAAATATTTTTTTTAAATTTAAATTCCGTCCGTAAATTGACTAATCTCAACGAATATTTTTATTCAAGTTTAACATTTTGCGAACCATTTTCCTTAATTTTTTGAGGAAAATTTTTGACAATCAGCATAGTATTATAATTTTTTGTCGACCCACAAAGAGCACTTAATTATATCCGGTCAAATATTTTTACACCGAAAACCTGTTATGAACCATTTTCGTTCAAAATTGTTAATGGGATGCAATTGAATGCAGATTGATCAAATTCCTACAGGTACAGATTTAAAAAAGGAACTAAAATTTGAAACGACGTTTCTAACAGTATCTACGAATACAGATAGATAGGAATATTCCATTTTGTATGTAACAGTTATTTTCAAACGGGTTTCCTAGCTCCGTTCTATAGTTTGAAAATTGGGAATTCGGTATTTTTTCAAAAGCAATTTTTAAGCTGTGGAAAAAATTCTTTTATTCCAACAGATAAAAAAATATTTTCGTTTGCCAGAATTGACCTCGGTGCTTTTAGACAATTATTTGAATAGGGATCCCTACGTGCTTTTGAAAGTTGGTGGTTCGATTTTTATTATTTCGAACTCGTTTGTCGAAAAATTTGTTGTACGATGTTTTGTTGATGCGATGTCATTTGTGCGAAAAAACTCTAAATATATTATAATTATATTTTTATTTCGAAAAACTATTATTATAAATGATTATGCGGAATACTTCAGTCGCTCGGTGTTGAATTTCAGCCATTAAACAAAAGATTCTAAAAGAAATACAAACCAAGTCAGACACATCATACCAAACGATCAAATCATGGCAATTGATTTGTATGAATATAAGCGAAAATAAATAAGAATCACAGCATACAAATCAAACGTCTCATCATTCAAGCTAAATCACAACATTCCTCACATATTTCTCTCGAACATCAGAAAACATAAGATGAGCTATGTTCTATACACATACATGCAATCTTTTGTTCAAACTTGCATATGAACTGGATCGTTCCCCACAGTGCTAACTCTGCTTTAGTGTTGGGACAAACTACTTAGGTTAATTTCTTACTCCGTTCACTAGTATAAATACTAGTTTAATAGTTGCGACATTTTTTTTATCGTGAAAAATCCATGGTGTCCTTCAATAGACCTTTACGTTCGTTAGAGGGGCTCAGTCATAACGCTGACACTGTTTGAGGCGCGCGTGGAACACAACGCGCCGTCGACCCGGACATGGTCCATGGTTACAAACCGAGTCGCCCATTACTCGCCGCCCGCATACCCGCGCCTACGTTGGCTAGAGATCAACCTGCGACGTAATAATAGCAGCCTAATAGTATTATTTACTTACGTGTCCCCAGGCAGAGACCACTGCTCTCAAACTGTTAAAAGAATATCGCATGGAAATAGTGTGACCCACATCATTGTTCCCTACCATTTACGCCTCGTAACACAATACCAATGTAATTATAACATTTAATTATATCTGTCTATTATTAAATTATGTCAATTTAAAAAGGAATCATATATTTCTCTTTGAAAAGAGAAACATTTTATGATGAAATATAATCTTGCATGACGTAAGCTAAAGATCTCCATCGCGTACTAGATGCGGTAACAAATACCTAGTACGCATACTTGTTCAAGTACCTGTTCCCCATCCCTGTTCCCACCGCAGTCACTTTTCAACAGACTACGGTTAAATACTTGTTTAACTGCGCATTTCCCGTCACATGTTCCAACAAGTTTTGAGTTTTGAAATGTGAAATATTTTAGATATAGTATCCGCGTTGGCAGTTGCTTCGTCCGGGTTAGATGCTTTATCCAAACTGAGTTTATGGCTAGAGTTTCGTTTCCTAGGTTTAAATGTGGATAATGTTTGCTTCGTGTTTCGTTCTGCTAGCGAGTACAGTTTTAGTTTTCTATTTTCCATATTGGATAGTTTATTAAACCGACTCTTCTTATTTTTGTATTATTTCTATGGCTTTTGTTAACTTAGTCTCTGCTAGGTAATTGGAAGTATAAGACTTTTTAGTTTGGTGAAAAAAATGGAATAAGTATTTAGCTGTAGTATTTAAAAAAATGTTTTTAATCGTAAATCAACACTATTGTTATGAATACATTAACATTACAAAGACGAAAGATTTGATTGTTTGTTTGTATTGAATAGCCACCGAAACTTCTGGACTGATTTCAAAAATTCTTTCACAAGCTTGCTTTGGTTCTGAGTGACATAGGCAATAAGATAGGGCTGATTTAGAAGAAATCATGGACATTATTTTAAATCTCCATCTATTATACTAATAATAATAATTAATATAATATTCCACATACTATCACACAATACGCCCATCTAGTCCCAATGCTAATCAGAGCTTGTGTTAGGTACTAGACAACTGATAAACATACTTTATAGATTCTACATACTACATATTATAGATAAATGACACCCAGACCACAGAACAAATGATCGTGCCCATCACCCAAACATTTGTCCTGAGTGGAATCGAACCCACGACCCCCGGCATAGCAGTCAGGGTCCACTAACCCAAACCAACTAGACCAATAGGCCAGTCAATATTGCCCGCTATCCTCCAAAATCCCAATAAATTGTAGTGTGTGTCTTTATATTAAACTAGATGACCCTTGCCCACTTCGTTGGGCGGTAAAAATTTTAACTTGTGATGAAATGATGAGTGTGGTTCGGTTAGTACTGAGTGCCGAGTGCTATGATTTATTTCCTGACTGCCAAAAGGAGGATTATGTTTAATTGCATACTGACAGTAACCGCCCGCCGACTTTCTGTTGCTCATGTTCAACGCTAGATTCCCGAGCACGGTCCTGCGATGTTCTCATTGTTTGGTTAGCGAGCCACTGGGAGTGCTCAGCGCTCGTGTCCCTATCCCTTCTTGCTGAGATATGCTGCTTTAAATCACTGAGACGCTGCGCACGTTCAGCGCTAGATTCTCAAGCAATGCGATGTTCTCGCGCTTTGGCTTTTTTTTTTCGTGACATCAAATGAGTCCTCCCAACCCGGGCAGAGTGTGAGGGACTGTCAGACTTGTACTGACTAAAATCCACGGTGTTCTTCGGTAGCCCTTTGAATACCGGAGGCGCGGTATACGTATGTCCCGCAACCCTGGCTAGGCTATGGCCCTCTACAGGAGGGCCCTGTCATTATTCTGACACTCTTTGAGGCGCGCGTGGAACACAACGCACCGTTGACCCGGGCATGGTCCATGGTCGGACAGCGAGTTGCCTTTTAATCGAAGCCCGCATGCTCGATGATCGTCCCGCGACATCCGGCGCCTGCGGCTGGGGCGGAGGGAGGACGCTGTCCTCTCACTCACCTATTCCTCTTCCTTCGCGAGCATGACTGCTTCGCAGAAGGAGGAGACCGCTTCCCACTCCCTCTCACCCCGCAGCATGGCCGCGACCAATGCCGGGTGCGAGAGGTCTCCGCCTATCGCCTGCGTGAGGACACGGCGGTGCTCCGCCCAAGCAGGGCAGTCTTGCATCGTATGCTCCACCGTGTCCTTCGGGCGGTCCTCCTAGTGGTGACACTCGGGCGTTTCCTCCTTCCTTATCAGACACAGGTACCTCCCGAAGCATCCATGTCCGGTGAGGACCTGTGTCAAGCGGTAGGTGAGGACGCCGTGGGGCCTATCCAGCCACTCCTCAAAGAGGGGATGTTCTCGATGTTCTCCAGCATTGGTTGGCAAGATGCTGTGAACGCTCAGAGCTAGATTCCCCAGAGCGTGCTTGCGAAATTATTACTTTCGGAGATTACCCATTACATACAAACAAACAAATTTACATCTTTATAATATTAATATAGATACCGTGTGGCCTAATAGGTACAGACACCAGCAAGACAACCTAGCCGAATCTGTAAAATTTTACTAATCGATAAGAATTAACCTTCGCATATTGTGATAAGGTTGCAATCTGTACAAAACAAAATGTCAGATTGAGGTCCTACACCAAACTGTAACAATAACATTGTAAATAAAAAAATGGAGTTTCTTGCCGGTTCTTTTCCATGGTAACGACGAACCCGAACCGGGCCTTTTTTTTTCTTCTCAACGTTTTATAAGTGCCCATTGAGGCCCATGTAAAAATAGTAGATTATTAACCAAGGGGATAAAGCAGTGTCTTCTGTCGCGGGTGGCGAATTAAATCGCGAGCGTAACGAAGGACTCGAGGTTTACTCCCGAGCGTAGCGAGGGTGTTAAAAACTTAAATCACGAGCGAAGCGAGGGATTTAAGACGAGTCCTGAGTGTAGCGAGGGATTTAAGTTCACCCAAGACTAAGACAGCTTTATCACCGAGGAAAATACTCTACTTTTCGTACCATTTGCGAAAAAAATAACACAGTAATAATATGAGATACGCATTTAAACATTAATATTTAACATTAACTTATTTATAAAAATAAGTAAAAATAAACTCAACGTTTATGTATTCGAAGAATACAAAAACGCGGCAAATTAAAAAAGCAAAGGCATCAAGCTCATACGGCCTCGTCGGTTTTCGTAATTTTATTTAACTAGATGAAAATCCGGCTTCGCTCGGGTGAAACGTGTGTCCCAAATACTACACATCAAGATACTAACTATACTATGTAGGTGTCACTGTAAGTCATAGGCCGAAAATAAAGAAAGAAAAAAAAACTCAACATGATAAATAACCGATGTCAATATGTCGCGATCTGCTGTCAAAATCATTAGAATTACAAATATCGACATCCGATTTTGCGAATATTTTGTAGATGAATCTTATTTTTTAATTTTTATATTCTGGTTACTTCGATCGAGTCTATCGTAATAAGTATTCCAATTAAATCAATTCTCTCTAAGAAGAATGAAATCTACAACATTCTTCCTGTTTTCACAATTAAAAATGACGTTTGTTCGCTTTTGTGCATAAGTTTTTGAGCAAGTAGAAAAAATATTTGATTTGCGTAGGTAGCCTGATGTGCTGGCGTAGTACCTACATAATTATTTTGCACGATTTTAACGCCAAAATACAAGACAGCCAGTTACCAAAAGTGTCAAACTTTATTTTCCCTAAACTTGAACATTAAACGAACTATCATTCATATATACAAACAAACATAAACAAATAAATCGTTCTGTATTCCGTTAATTGCTATTATCACCTACCAATTATCTGTTTGTCTTTGCTCTTTGTCCGTGTTACCTCACTTTGGTTGAATAAAGATGGGTGTTTTGTAAACAAATAAAATATGGAAGATTCACGAAATAGAAACGGATAGTAATCATAGTTTAGAAGCTTAATCACTGTTACCAATTAGTAATGTGTGCCATTGATTGTAGGTAATTTTTCGAAAAAAAATAAACTCAACAAAACATGTTTTTCTTCTCATCGACAAGTTATTGAGCTACCTCATGGTACCCATCCTCAGGCCAACCTCGCCAAGCGCGTCCTAACCCGGATGATCAGCTTGTGCGGCTGTAATTATTAAGCCACGAGCTCCTCGATCCTAATTTATTTCATCACCACTGCTCTCAAAATGGTGAAGGAAAACATCGTGAGGAAAACGACATATCATCAAGGAAAATTGTGACATCCACCAACCAACAATGGGCCCGCGTGGTGGATTATGGGCCACTCTCAGAGAGGAGGCCTGTGTCCTAGCAGCAGGAACATTTATAGGCTGATGATGATGATAAGGTATAACGTAATACCGAAAACAGATCCATCGTGAACCAGTCACACATAACTTACTCACTTACAAGTTCGAATCGCTCCAAAAATCTCCTCGGTGTAAAATTCAAGGCGGGGAATAAAACTTTTTAGATATTTCATTTTGTTAAACAGTAGCGCATAACCACAGTACCGAAGGCACGCATAATAAATTGTCTTAAAGTTTTCCGAAACGTCGACTTTATTCACTCAGAAGCCGTCTTCATATTTGTCATGGGAATTTTATAAAGTGACGTGAAATATTGGGATTTGTGAGCCGTTTTTAAGGTTCCGTAACCAAATCACAAAATACGGAACCGTTTTGGATTCGTCGGGTTGTTGTAAGTTCGCAACAAAAATAATTCCCCACGAAAACAAGTTTTGATCCTGTTCTCCTAGTACTTTCTGTTCAGATTCCACATTGTGTATTCGTTTTCGGTAGTTTTGTGCTGGATTTTATTATTATTTAATTGTTCTGCTGTCTGTGCGGAAAAAAGAAATCGAGCAAAATCTACAATAATTATTTTTACATACTTTTTTCCTACTGAAATACGGGAATTATTTTTGTGGCGAAATTACAACAACCCGATTCGTCATATACCAGTCTGTTTATCCGTATGTGAAAGCCAAACTACATTGTTGAAACTTGGTAAGTACTTAGCTGTATTCTGTGAACCGAATTTCCTCCCAAACGTAGAAAAAAACTAAATATTTTGTGGGGTTCTCCATGAATACCCATACTTAGAACTGAAACTCATTTTTTCATGAAACCCATACGTGTACGGAGTATTAAGGATAGGTCTTCTAAAATGATATTGTGATTTCTGAAATCGTTTCTTTCTAAGCTGAATAGTTACGCGAGAGACTTCCAAAGTGGTAAAATGAGTGTCCCCGTATCTACTAAAATAAGAGGAACCCTTCATGGGCGAGTCCGACTCGCACTTGGCCGGTTTTTTTAGTTCAATAAACTTTTTCTCCCATGGTGCGGCCGGTGACGAGAGTTATTATTGTCGAGTGTTTTTTCTTTTCGCGATCATGATGGTTTTACTTCAAAATAAGCCGTTTTCCCGATGGGATATATTCGTAACAAAAACTAATTCTTGTGCAAAATGTCGTTCGGACTTTTGTTTTGCTGTGTAAAATCGGTCACTGTGTAAATGTGATTTTAATACTTAAAGGTAGCTCTCTCAAAACGGTGAAGGAAAACATCTTGAGAAAACCGGCATATCTTAGAACAAAAAAATTCGAAGCCATGTGTCATCTACCAACCCGCACTGGGCCCTTGTGGTGGATTATGGCTGACTCCCTCTCATAGAAAGGATGTCTGTGTCCCAACTGTGGGAACATTTATAGGCTGATGACTGATGACGATGCCGACTTACTTTGTTCTAAAATGGTCTCTGATAACATTGTCAGCTGGTAATAGACTCAAAACACTGTTGTAACTACCACATTATACAGCAACGCTTAGCCTCTTGTCAAAGAAAAACCACGCCAGCCAATTAACTATTAATTGCTATTAATTACTGGTTAACCGCTTCAGTGCACACGAATCATACCCAATGGGAAAGGACGGCATCGCATCGTGAGGCAAATCTTGGCGGCAATGAGTCTTAGCCCCTTTGTCCACTAGGCGACGCAAGTCTCCGATACCTTACGATTCGGTATTCATTGACATGTGCCTGTGGACGAACCTCTATGGATTAACGATTGTCACCTGGATACCAAAATCGTAAGGTTTCGGAACCTTGCTTTGCCTAATGTGCGAAGGGGCTTAGGTAGGTACTACCTGATTTTTGAGTAACCGTGGCTCCTGAACGTAAAATACTATTAAAGGAGACCGTGGATTGCCCTGGGTGGGAGGGAGGAATCATTCGATGATTTTATCACGCACTTAACAAAAAAAAACTGTCTTCGAAACCACAACTGCGTCATCCCAACCACAAACTTTTAAGAGTGAACCGAGGAAGAATAAGGAGAACTAAATAGTTTGACCAAAGTTAAACTATGGAAAAAGACAAAAGCATAGTGCATTCCGGAAAATAGAGGCAATATTATGTAGATACGTATACAGGGTGAATTTTTCAACTGGGCGTGGATGGCTACTTTCGAAACTATGAGGAATATCGAAAAACGTTGAAAGGAGTCTCGAGGCCGATTTTGACGAAAACTAAAACTGCATCATTGGATTTTAGAAAAATCTAAAATCCTGGTCAGGAATCGAACCCGCAGATTTTGAAAAAAAAATCACACCCTGTATTATTATACCATTCGATAGTGTTGCTAAAAAGGATCAAATTCTGGGAAGTAATCATATACGGCAAACTTAACCTTCAAGCGGGCGCGCGGTCATTTGTAACGGGAGCGGGCGCGCGTAACTTAAAAGACGTTCAGACTTTAAAGACGTTAAATAAAAGAAATAAAGCACTTATTATTCAGTAATTATTTATTTATTTGTAATTAGATATGTTATCATTGTCCTTAAAGTCTAATTTGTCAAAAAAAGTAATTAGAATTATGAAAAAAAAACAATTATTAAACTAATTAACATAACTCAAATATTCTTTGGATCAAAACAAAAATAGGAATACAAAACCCATTCACATATCTCAGACTAGTGAATATACCTAATCTTATAATAAAAAATACAATATTAAGAATAAAAATGAATTAACTTTGGTTTAGTTTTCAAGTTTCAGAGCCTTGGTCGCTAAGCTCCGATTCACTTTCTTCCTCGTCTTCATTTAGTAATTCCTGGAGTATTGCAGTTTGTGATAACCGTCCACGACTCATTTTATATGAAAAAAATCTAAACTTAATTCAATAATAACGAATGATGGCCGAAGAACTACTATGAGCCTGAACGAGGGTATGTCACGTTGAGCGTCGCGCGTAACCTTTTCGACGACAGGCGCGTGTAGTCTTTTCGACGACTGCGCCGGGACCAAAACAATTGCGATCTGCGGAGTGGGAGGAGCACCCCGAGCGACGGTTTATACTTCGTTTTACTCCCAATGATATAGTGACAGGCTACTAGAAGTGACAAATAAATGTAATGGGTAGTAATAGTAATATGAACGTAAATGTACTAAGCGCGGTCGATTCGACTACGCGCGCCCGCTTGAAGGTTAAGGAAAACGTATAATTACAAAAAAACTGATTAATCTTCAAGGCAAAGACTGTATTTGAAACATAAGTTACCATTTCTTCTTTAAAATAATGCTATTTTTAGTTCAACTCAATAATATCGTATTGCTGAGCATAGTGGGATTGTTGAAACGTCAAACCCAGTGAGACATTGAAAACAATGAAATTTTATAATTTCGTATAAATTATGGCTCAGTAGATGTAAAGTAACATGGAAAATTAGCAATTTCATAAAAATCAGCCATTATATACAGGGTGAATTTTTCAACTGGGCGTGGATGGCTACTTTCGAAACTATGAGGAATATCGAAAAACGTTGAAAGGAGTCTCGAGGCCGATTTTGACGAAAACTAAAACTGCATCATCGGATTTTAGAAAAATTAAAAATCCTGGCCAGGAATCGAACCCGCTGATTCTGGAAAAAAAATCACACCCTGTATTATTATACCGTTCGATAGTGTTACTAATAAGGATCAAATTCTGGGAAGTAATCATATACGGCAAACTTAAGGAAATGGCTGATTTTTATGAAATTGCTATTTTTCCCATGTTACTTTACATCTACTGAGCCATAATTTATTCGAAACTATTAAATTTCATTGTTTCCAATGTCTCACTGGATTTGACGTTTCAACAGTCCCACTGTACTTAGCAATACGACATTATTGAGTTGAACTAAAAATAGCATTATTTTAAAGAAGAAACGGTAACTTATGTTTCAATTCAAATACAGTCTTTGCCTTGAAGATTAATCAGTTTTTTTGTAATTATAAGTTTTCCTTAAGTTTGCCGTATATAATTATTTCCCAGAATTTGATCCTTATTAGCAACACTATCGAACGGTATAATAATACAGGGTGTGATTTTTTTGATCAAAATCAGCGGGTTCGATTCCTGACCAGAATTTTTGATTTTTCTAAAATCCAATGATGCAGTTTTAGTTTTCGTCAAAATCGGCCTCGTGACTCCTTTCAACGTTTTTCGATATTCCTCATAGTTTCGAAAGTAGCCATCCACGCCCAGTTGAAAAATTCACCCTGTATATAGCAAGTCTTTTTTTTATCGTGGTAAAATCATCAAATGAGGCCTCCCACCCCGGGCAGGGCGGGAGGGACTGTCAGGCTTGTACTGACTAAAATCCACGGTGTCCTTCAATAGCCCTTGTTCCGGGGTCACGGTGATGGTATAAGACCCGCGACCCCGGCAGGCTTTAGCCCTCTGAGAGGGGGCCTCGTCATTATGCTGACGCTCTTTGAAGCGCGCGTGGAACACGACGCGCCGTCGACCCTGATATGTCTACAACAAATATTATAGAGTTGCTGCAAATGTTTATTATTTGGATATCGAGTATCTTTACTATCCGATATCCATGCTTATTTATCGACGAGATCAGGTTAATCTTACTATCCGGAAATAACATGGTGAGTGATTTTAGTTGCCAGAATTTAACCTGTACCAGGAATAGACAGAATTATATATTTCTGTTCTATTCTATTTTTTCCTGAGTATGGTACAACCTGTAGGTCACTGAAAAATGTTTTCTATATTTTATTTGAATTAAAACCTCGCCGTGTTTAGGTTTTGATTGAAATAAAGACAATTCTGTCATTTTGTCTGTTCTGCCGCTATACCGTCAACAAAACCCGTTTCTACTGCATCAAACCAGGATTCACAAAAGTTTTATTTAAAACAAACGTTGTCCTTATTAATTTCTCCTGCAGTGTCGTGAAACCTCGTAGTAATCGATGTTAATACAGAATGCTTCTCCTTTTTGAAGTCGGTTATAATAGGTTAAAATTAATTAAAAAAAGATTCATAAAAACTTTTTGTTATTTTCCATTGCCCCTTATCTCTGTCCACTCCTCCCTAAGTATTCAACCAAATATGACAGCAACGCTTCCAAAGGAGACCCTCAGGAATTCCCATCATACAGAAAACCGTGCTTTTAACATTACCCTCTCATTTAAAACGCGATCTCGTAATGTCTGGCCTCGTAAAGAGACGGTCATAAACGACAGAACATTTTGCAACGTTATTTGTTTATACGGCGTTCATGGTTGCCTCGTAAACTCTTTTATAATAATTTGTTGACTTACCTGCCAGCGAGTTTGCAGTTTACAGGAATTCGATAAAAGCTTTTTAATCAGACTATAAAATTCTCGCTACTGGGACATTTTTATCATCGTTGTAAAGCCATTCTCCCACCCAGGGCAGAGCGGGACGGACTGTCACTGACTAAAATCCACGCTGTCCTTCAAAAGTCCTTTGAGACCTTCCGGGGTCACGATAATTCGTTAGTCTCAAGACCTCGGCAGGCTTTCGCCCTGTGTAGAAGGGCCCAATCAAAATGCTGACACTCTTTGAAGGCGTGCGTGGAACACAACGCGCCGTCGCCGTCGACCCGGGCATGGCCCATGGTAGCATGCCCGCGCTTACGGTGGCCGGAGATCGTCTTACGACGTCCGTCGCCGTGAGCATCTACCACTGCGGCTGGGGTGGAAGTAGGGCGCTCTCCTCTCCGTCAGGCGGCCCGCCTCCTCTTTCGAGCATTACTGCTTTGCAGAAGGAGGTGATCGCTTCCCCCTCCATCTCGCCCCACAGCATGGCCTCGCTACTGGGACATAGGCCTCTTTTATATGAGAGAGAGAGGACCATGGATTATTATGTAAACAATGGCGCAGTATAGAGACAGCAAAAAAGAGTAAGGCAGAGAGCAGGTTAAATAAATAAAATAACTTTATTTCATATCATTTTAACTTACATTGAATATCGAGGAGTCTCCATTTAGGCATAGAAATGACTGGTACTCGTAGTTGAAGGCTCCGCTCATTCCCTTACATTACAAATATAGGTACATACAAGCGTATAAGTAACAAAAGAGAAAAGAAAATGGTGAATTGTATAATTATCATGTGTGCCCGCCCATAAACGGATTTATTATATAAGTTTTAAATAAATCTACATAGTAAAAAAACATAAACGCAGGAGCAACGCAGGCAGGAGTCTAAATAAATAAAATGCATCGAAATCATTTTTATAATAGAAACCTTTCGTGCCGAATGTGAGTGCCAGCAACAACAACAAATAAAATATTCAATATTAACAACAAAAAAAGTCAGTTACAAACCGTAAAAGCAATATTTCTGTCTACATGCTATTCGTTAAAAATAAAGGTAAACAAAAATTTAAATGCTACAAAAAGAAAATTTTAGCAGAGCGTGGTTTCGATCCACGGACCTCTGGGTTATGGGCCCAGCACGCTTCCACTGCGCCACTCTGCTTACATTACGGCGGGTCGAAATAAAGCTTCCCTTTACACTAACTCTCTTATTTCCATTTTATGGGTTGGAACTAAGCCAAAAACGTATTTTTTTTTAAATAAAATTAGGTAATGAAACGGTGAAAATCTTAGAGAAAATAAATAAGTGTTATGGAACAAGAATAACAATAATACAAAACTCGTAATTATCAAAATCATAATCAAAAAATCTGTATTAAGCGTGTTGTTTGATTATTACTTGCACTATTTGTTAAATCCTATGCATTTATACCATTCCCCCTCGAAAAAGCTACTTTTACTCACGGAAAACAGTGCGTAAAAGTAGCCTTTTACGCACTGTTTTGGTGTTTCAATTTAGAACACTTTTAGTACATTCGACATCGACCGCGATGCTGGACAACCCCCTTGCTAATATGAAAATTACTCTTAATTCAAATCATTGCTCCGATTTTAATGTCAGCTTGTTGGCGCAGTGACCGAGCGATTGGACTACTTCGCACCCACGTGTGTGTGGAGCAGACTTATAAAAAAAACTTTATTTTGTTTCGTTGAATATCTTTTATCTTTCTTTTTCTCGTAGTCATGGTATAAAGTATCGTTTGCAACTCTTGAATAAAACGGATTTAAATCGAGGGCCTGAATCACTCGCGTCGCTCAGGATCTAAATACTTGAATCACTTGCTTCGCTCGTGATTCAATCATCATGAATCACTCCCTACGGTCGTGATTCAGTCATTAAAATCCTTCGCTTGCTCTTGATTCATATAATGGCCCTCGCTTTAAATCCGCTCTTTATTCACTAGTTGCAAAATATACTATTTATAGCCATATTTTGTTGTTGTGAGAAATGTATGGAATCTTAACTATAGTTAATCAAACAACCCGCTCTGGGGCCGCATGGTGGATTATGGCCA
Source organism: Agrotis ipsilon (assembly GCA_028554685.1). Lineage (NCBI taxonomy): Eukaryota > Metazoa > Arthropoda > Insecta > Lepidoptera > Noctuidae > Agrotis > Agrotis ipsilon. Next base: position 16,828,900 of record CM052962.1, on the reverse strand, counting down.
ACTCCATTTCACAGAGAGGAGTCCTGTGTTCCAGCAGTGGGAACGTTATAGGCTGATGATGATGATGATCAAAAAACTGACCTTTAATCTTGATATGTAATTTTTACTGTCTTCCGTCGATGCACAGGAGTTTCAATTCTTCTGGATAAGATACCCCATACATTTGACAGGCCTGTTGGTCTAGTGGTAAGTGACCCTGACTGCTATGCCGGAGGTTGTGGGTTTGATACCCACCCAGGAAAAATGTTTGTGTGATGAGCACGATCATTTTGTTCTGTGTCTGGGTGTAATTTATCCACAATATGTATGTATTTAGAAATATATAAGTATGTTTATCAGTTGTCTAGGACCCATGACACAAGCTCTGCTTATCTTGGGAGTAGATGGCGTAGTGTGATAGTTGTGGAATATTATTATTATTTCTTAAATACCCATAGGTAAGTAAAGATAAAGAGGATACCCTTGCTTTTATGCTAGATTAAAATATGATAAAGGAGAGCATGATGAGAGATGCCCGGAGAAAATACATACATACCTGTGGTATCTTATGTTTACTGGGATTTATCTATAACTCACTGGCTCTCAATCCACACCAAGTATCTCTCGGATTACTACTTCTGGCCCAGTGTTCGGGCCGTACCGTAACAACTGACAGATGTCATTCGTGACAGATCCGAATACTTATGTGAGAGAGATTGTGTTTACATATCTTTTAAATAGATACACTACAATACCTATGAATTTAAAAAAAAAGTCGTTGCTGGAAGAAAGAAAACAAATTAACAAGTTAAACTTCAGATGCAAATGATCGTCTAACTTTTAAAGGAAACTAACTTCGGAAGTATCACTTAAATTAGGTACTCACTTACTAAGTAAGTTAAATAATTCAGTTAGTTACGTGTTACATTCACCACTTTGTATTCAAATCAACCGTAAAAAGTGTTTAACGTTTAACTGCTCATTCCTAAGGGCCTCTAAAACACTTAAACGAGCCGACTTGCCTAATTAGAAATTACCTGAGGATTTTAATTACCAATTTCAAGACTTATCACTGAAACAATAAAGACTAAATTACGTTACGTTAACTGCAATAAAATTTGGTAAATCTATAACAGTTTACAAGTTTAGGAATGCAGTTTGATGGGCTTTATTTTTGGGTGTTAAGGTTTAAATTGGCGTGTGAAAATATTTTCAGGAATAATGTATGGGGTTATAAATCGTGTGCGTCACTGGCCGCCAGTTTTCAGTTCATTTACCAAATAAACTTGGCTGAAGTAATAACTAAGTTTGGTGAAGTAATATTGGGCGTTCTGCGCTAATAAATATTGGATGTGGTGGTCCAAACATTTACATTACAGTACTAGGTTTACAATTACTAGTTTGGCTCATGGATGAAACGTTCAGCCCTTTGGCCTGGCTCTCATTTCTAGGCCTTTTACAATAGTTACAGTTACGATACCTAAATGAGTATTTTTATTTTATTCTATTTATTTAGGAAAATAAATAGTTACACACTACAATAATAATTATACAGACAATTCATACAAAGTGAGCAAGTATACCACACGACATTTTCCACAGATTATAAATTGAGTGTTTTTTAATGAACTTCAAGTAGATACGTAAACATGAATCTTGCCTGGTACAGGAGCAAAGTAGAAACAAATTAATAACCTAAAAAAAACTCCCAAAAGCTAGTCTATCTCCTTAATGACAAACTTAAACGGTAAAAACATAAAATAACATTCATCGTTCATCAATCGGGCAATAAATCCTGTTTACACCGTCCTGATATTCGGAAAACTTACAATTTTATCTGTTCCGAAGATATTTGGGAAAATTGCTGAAGCGATTTCATTTTACGAGCGGAAATAATAATTCTTCTAGAAGCTTTTAGAGTTACTTTCAGCTTATTGTCCGTGTTTATTTTGTGAATGTCTTGAGTTACGATAAATGTTCTTATGCTCGTTGGCCCAGCAGTATCAAGTTACTGCTTATCATGACGTTTGAGGTACAATTTCCTGGTATAAAAAACTTCTCGGGAATGTAGGTATTACAGGGATTATACGACACCGTACTGTATCACTACATATGTAGTATAATAAATAAACACACAAAGTTTTATGCTTACGCAACGGATTTTGATGCGTTTTTTTTTTAATAGATAGTTTGATTCAAGAGGAAGGTATGTATGATTGCACCAAAAATAAACTTCGGTTTATTTCTTTCTTTCTCATTTGGTTCATTTCTTTTCATTTAGAGCCTGACAGTTTTTTCCACTCTTCTCCAGGGCGGAAGGTTCAAAAGGGTCAAAAGTTCAAGTAAACGGTATGAACTCGTTAGGGTCCAAAATGACAATGGGCGTTCCGCAAGGTTCGATTTTGGGTCCATTCCTCTTCTTAGTGTATATTAATGATTTACCTCACTTACTTAAAAATCAGCCAAAGACGGTTTTATTTGCAGATGATACCTCGTTAGTTTTTAAAATAGACCGACGTTCACAAAATTTAAATGAGATAAATTACTCTATTCATCAGGTTCAAAATTGGTTTACATTGAATAATCTTGTACTTAATGAAAAAAAAACAAAATGTATGAGATTTACTTTACCTAATGTTAGAAGTAGCGAATGTGACATTAAACTTAACGGGGAAAAACTGGAATTTGTTAATCAGACTGTTTTCCTGGGAATCACGCTAGACGATAAATTGCAATGGGGCCCCCATATAGCAACTCTTGCGGGGCGATTAAGCTCAGCCGCTTACGCTGTTAGAAAGATAAGACAGTTAACAAACGTTGAAACTGCGCGTATGGTGTACTTTAGCTACTTTCACAGCATAATGTGTTATGGCATTCTACTGTGGGGCCGGGCAGCTGACATTGAATCCATTTTCATTTTGCAAAAAAGAGCTGTCAGAGCAATTTACAATCTACGTCGTCGCGAATCTCTTAGGGAACTATTTAAAAAGATTAACATAATGACAGTGCCTTGTCAATTTATTTATGAAAATATGATGTATGTTAGGAAAAATCTTCATCTTTTAAAAAAAATTAGCGACAGACATAATTTTAATACTAGAAATAAAGACAAAATTGATCAACCTTGTTTTAGATTGTCTTAAGTCCAAAAATCTTTTATGGGGTACTGTGTTAAATGTTATAATAAAATACCTAGCGAAATTTTAACACTAAATGAAAGTAAATTTAAAAGTTATATAAAAAATACACTCAGTAAACATTATAAATTAGAAGACTATATTCAAGATAAAAATGTTTGGAAACATGCTGGTCCTGCTCCATAGTACAATGTAGGGCTTAAACAGAATCAAGCTGGTTGAAATTTTAATGCTCACACACTCCATATATTGTTTTGTAAAATAGCTATAATTGCAATATTTTGTTAAAATGTGAACACCATGTACCTTTTTGCTATTTTTTTTTATTTGTTATTTTATTTTTTACTCATATTTAGTCTAGATTCTCAAGGTACATTGCTTTTACATTATTATTTCAAATGATGTAAAAAAAATATTGTAAAACCTTTTAAAAAAGAGTAAGTATGGAGTTTCTTGCCCATTCTTCTTCATACAACCTACCTTTGCGAATGGGTGTAGAATCAATCCCATCCCATCCCATTTCCTTATTTTTAATTTATGCGACGTTTAAAAGTGCCTTTTTGATGGCCTACTTGAATAAATGATTTGACTTTGACTTTGAAGGACTCATTTCAAAATCATTCTACATTCTGTCATTTTTGTCTATTCTTCAGTCGCTATAACCCCTTTTTACAGCATCATGTTACTCGTACTGCTCCTAAAATTTTCCTTCTACACTTCACACGTTTCCAATATTGTGGAGTCCGGGCCTTAAGAAACTCCTTAGTCACCAAATCAGTTCGGGACGTGATTTTTCAAAGACCTTCGTCGATATGAAGGAAAACTTTACGTACCAAACGTCAAATGCGACACGAGAATTCACTTTAAAATGACGTCACCTGCTCTGAAGACACAATAACTTGGCTTGTAAGGAAAATTTGCAGACGGCAAAGTATGAATCGAACTTTTTGGTTATAGTTCATGTGTTTTGTGGACGAGAATTCCGATAATAGGAGTTGATAAAATACTAAAATAGTCTTTCTTTTTAATTTCCACGGTAAGTAATAGTTACAAAGGTTAAAATTACGAAAACTGTAAAACTATTAAAATAGCGATGCAATGTTTACTGCAATTATAAAGTTTAACATTTATGAAAATTAAATGTATAATGTTTCTACATTATTAAAATTACAGTTGATCATAACACATTTTCTGCAACACATAATTATGTAATTTATAATCAACACATTGCTGCTATCAACAAATACAAAGTTGTAATATTAATTACAACAAGTTGATTAATTAAGGTAAACAATAAAAATTGGCTTGTAAAACTTTAATTGAATTCAATATATTTTTAATTCAGAACTAAGGTATCTATAAAGTGTTAATAAAAGGAAAATAACAAATTGAACCAAAAAAAATAACTAACTATCTCAGCCACTAATTTTACAACTCGGAAACATTTTTAGTTTTGGGAGCACTCCAAGGTTCGGTTTGGTTAGGTTCCATAAAACCCTGCACACTATAGGATATACTGACAGATACGAAGCCCTGCATAGCGGGGCTCTGTCAACTACGCCTTGCATTTTGTTTTTTTTTTCATTTATTGCTGTCTTTCCAATTTTGTGACCAGTGAAGTTTTTTAGTGGACAATAAATGCTAATTAATAGAAACCGCTTTAAATATCACCCTAAGTAAAATACACAGGAAAACCTGAAAACAATCAAAGTCAAAGTCTATTATTCGTGTAACATAGGTGCAGGTACAAAGTTCTTATATTTTATTTTACAGGATCGCTATGCTATGCCAAGAGGCGTACAAATATTTTGAAAGCATGCAATGAATGAAATCATTATTACGTAATAAATGAAAGTAAATTAATGTCAAAAAGATTTTACAAATAAAGAAATGTCAAATTTTAAATGTCTCATTAGTCATTATTAAAGACACAATATTCAATACATCATTCTAGTCCGACTTATATTAAAAAAAGAAGAAACAATGTACGTCATATAAAAAGAACTCTTTCTCAAACGTAAATAAGAGCCCACAATAGGTAACTTTAGGTTACCTATAAAACACGTATTATCAAACTATTAAGACGAAACCACACAGTCACAGATTTTCACAATGAACCCAAAAACTTTCTAGAATGGACGGAACAGAATTTTATTAAACAAACGTAGCTCGACATCTCCTTTCACAAGTGCTGCAAAAGAACATCAGTGGGGGGTAGAAGGTAGTTGGTGCTGCATCCGATGACCTGGAGGTTTTCTACTTCATATGGGAGATTGAATGGAAAATATTTCAACGGTTGCTTTAAAGTTATTGGAAAGCTTGTTATATGTATTTTTCACACTGACTTTTAGCGAGGGTTTTGGGTGACATCGTGGTATGTAAAATATGATCATTATTCGAGTCTACTTATATTTAAAATATATTATATGTATAGATAATAAAAACTAAACTAAGTTATTAATGGTATCGAAAAACTTTCTGAATCATAATCTGCCTAGCCTTTTCCCAACCATATTGAGGTCGGCTTCCAGTCAAACCAGATTCAGCTGGATATCAGTATTTTACATGGAGCACATACCAACCTCGGCAAGCGCGGCTTAACACGGTAGATCGGCCTGTGCGGCTGTAATTATTTAGCCACGAGCTCCTCGAAAAACTTTCTGAATGCTGCTAGTAATATGCCACAGAGAATTACTATGTTGTAGTATAGTTTTCTTGCATTTTAGTAATGTTAACGTAACGTTTGTAACGTTTCCAACCGGTCCTATTGGAAGTCTATGGTAGTCCATGGGGATGCCTATGTTCAGCAGTGGACGTCTTACAGCTGGTAAGATGATGATGATGATGATGAATTATGTGTATTGACAATTTTATTGTAAGCTAATAAATCATTAATTCACTTATTTCTTAAAGTAAGGGGATAGATAATTGAAGATGTAAGTCAGATATAGTGTGTTAAGCCTTTATTTTGACCCATCTTAAATTACTAGTTTTCATTGACTCGGTTTTTTTTTTAATATAATTTATTTCAATGCTGTATACATATAAGTGGATTATACATACTAGAAGAACAAATTAGCCGCGATTGGAACCAATAAACAAACAAAGCAGAAAAAGTAATTCATTTAGCAACGAGAAAAGGAATCTAAAATATTATTATCAATCCAAATAAACTCGATCATAAAATCGCTTCAGTATTCATATCTGCAAAGCACGTTTTTAAATAAAATATAGAACAATATACATAATAACCAAGAACATAATGCTTGGAATGTGTAATTCTTTCCTTTGTTATATTTCAGCACAAAGGAAAAGGCATAAATGCTGATTGTTCAAGCTTATATATTTCCAAATAATCAGTACATACAATTGATATGCAAAATCATTCGCCTCCTTATTTTGCCTAGAGGATATGTCGAATTAAGCCGAGTATACAGGATGTCTTTTTCAAGTAGGCGTTGTGGCTTTTCAAAGTATGAGGAATAGCGAAACATGATAATTATAAAAAGTTTATCACCCTACTTACATGAAAATTAATGTATATCATTGAAGTTTTACATAAATTATGTAATGAGTTGCGGTACTTAGTCTAGCTAAGAAAAACAACAGTGTTGTTTTTTTAAACAGCTTTTCCTATTCGCTCCAGCGATGTGGATCGATTTTCAAAATTCTTTTTTTGTTCGAAAGGAGATGCTTCAGGGTGGGTCCCATATTCACCAAGTCAAGATCGGGATGATTGGATCTAGAGAATCGAGGGCAAACCCTCAAATTTTATAGGCCCACATTATGTTTTTCGTAACTATTATGAGAATGTAATTTAAGTTTGCGTATGGTACTCATAATTTATGTAGCTGAGCGATGATGATGGAAGAGTACATACAACTCCTCAACAATAAGGAGTAGTATGCAATCAACTGATTTCAGTTTGTTCGTTCGCTTATCTTCTGGAACGGAACGACAAATCGATTTAACGTCATTCTTTTTTGTTATACTAGATATTGTTCCAACTGAGGGAACAATGCAGTTTCATCAAAATGGTTCAGTAATTTTTGAGATAGGGAATTTTATTAGCTAATTTTGTACCTGAGAGATGATTTTTATACCGTGCTACGGATTAAAACAATTCTAGTGCACAGTCACTTATATGTTAAGTTTTCCTGTAATAAGATAGAATTTATAATAAATATACAACACAAATGGTATTTCATCGGTGATTAAAAAACTAATGAAGCGTTTGCTTAGTTCAAAATCACTTTAAGCCTGCTTGAAAAACACACACTGTATACTTGCGTTGAATGGGGGACCCAAATCAGTGCCATAAACAAAATCTCCGATACAGATTTACGGAAGTGACATTATTGGAGCAGAAACGAGTCAACAATCCTTGTTTGTTTGAGTTCACGGCCGGATCGAAGAGGATTCAAAGGGAAAAAATCAGCCGCGTAGAAAATTGGGAACCCGGCACACTTGAATGTGGGAAAATAATCTACTTTTAACGTACAAACACTGTATTGATTGGCTGGGGGGAGATTTGATTATCTTGGGGGAGATTTGGATTTATTTGCGGGTTACCACCTAATTCTTGTAGACTAATTTAAGGCCTGCGGGTTTTGGAATTTAAAGCGGGTGAAAATAAGATAAGGTGAACGGTGTTACGAACTAGAACCTTCATCTTTAAATGAATCCTTATAATTATTAATCTTGTTACTTGTTATCTCTTAATTGGTCAAGCTTAAAAGGTAGAAATATAGTGGGGTATGTGACATCGATGCCATAAATTAAATAAAAAATTAAATAATATTTCGTTTGTGTCAACGTGAGATCCAGGTCATTTGATCGCTACGTCAAATATGCACGATACTATAATATACGGCACACGTATTTTTATTAATCTCGATAATTACAGCGCTCAATATTCAGAATTTAAAAATTTAACGATGAATCGGGGTGTATAACAACCCCACACGATGAATCAAGGGATAAGAAATCATTTCAAAAATAAATCCTAAAACTCAACAAATGTCGGTTATTTTTCCTAGTAACTTGATTCCCAAGCTAAAAGCTAATATATCGTTTAAAAGCGTAGTACAAAGTGCAGTACTATACGTCTCCCCCTCCCCCCAAAGTTTAATTCCCATCTGTATACAGCGCGCCTTACATTAGTAGTAGCATCACGTCGTCGCCCGCGGTCTTCGTCTTTTGAAATATTAACTCCCACCAATTTATGTCGCCCTGGTAACCCGAGTCGGTGTAACTGATACGGTTATTTCTTTGGTTTAAAATTGTTAACTTTATTTGTCAGCCTGTCATGGATAACTAGACGGGATAGCACCCCTGAGGTTATATAATTTAAGGCTGGAGCCAGGCAGACGAGCGCAAATTTTGGACTTCTGAGTGGCGTAGTTTCGGTCGGTTTCATAGAATAGTCCTTTGCCACGCCAAATGAGTTTCTTGAAAAGTAAGCTTAGCAATTAAAGAAAAACTATACTATTTTATTATATGAATAATGTTATTTTCAGATTATTATCGCATTATTAAGTGCGTGCATTATGTCACAATATGAAAGCTTTACAGCTTCAACGTCAGTGTGCTCGCTTAGTAGACCTACCGTTATCGATAAGGTAGTGAGAGTGTCAGCACGATGTCGCGCCACCCCTTAGAGAGCCAGAGCCTGCTGAGGTCGAGGGGCTAACGAATACCGTGACCCCGGAACGTAAAGGGCTATTGAAGAACACTGTGGGTTTTAGTCAGAACAAGTCTGACAGTAAAAAAAGGATTAAGGTAATAGAAGTTAAAGGCAAGCTAGCACAATTAACAATACAGACTAGCAAAGCCATACTAATTTTGAATGAAGAGACAAGCTAGACGCCATTTACTGTTCAATTTTTCGTAGCAGAAAAAGATGTGAAAGGAATTAAGTGATGTCTTAGCATAAAAATCAGACAGCATAGACAAATTCCTATTTGAAAAGAAAAAAAGATATCAATATAATATTTGGGTTTCTAGAGCCAGACTCTGAAATGTAAAGAAGATATTTCTAAATATTAACAAATAATCTGGAACTATAATAATGTTCAATCTATTATGGAATCCACGAAATTCCGTCTCAAATAAAGATACATAGAGAAAGACTATCAAATTGATTTTTTATTGAAAGTAAATATTGTATTTACTAGCGATACACACATACATAGTGTTTTTCATTTAGAATATATTTTCAACGTAAGTTCCAATATCAAAAATTCCTATTTCAGATGACTGCTTGCGTATTGAACAAATATATGAAATAGACACCAATATGAACACATAACTAACAAAATGACTATATACAATTATTGAAAACCTAGAAAACATGTTTAGTATAGACACAAGGGGTGCTAATACAGGAAACCCCTACGTGCGCCCGTGGACTGGAGTTCCCTTTCGGATACGTCCGGGGGGAAGACTAGTTGTTCGGGCCGGTGTACCCTGGGATGCGGACAAAAACTCTGCCTAGGCACTGTGTGCCTAAGGGGTGGGCCAAGGACCAAGCCCGGGTTGGTGGCGCGTCGTGTTTCGCACCAATTGCCTGCTGAATACCGTGGCCCCGGAACGTAAAGGGCATCCAAAGGAACACGGGTGGATTTTAGTCAGTTAGAGTCTGACAGTTCCTTCCCTTATACTTTTTTTTCCGCCCTGGGTTCCCACCCAAGGGCGGAAAAAAAAAGTATAGACACAAACTCGATATCATTTACTTTTTAATACATCACAAGTTTCAATCTATTTACTCCTTGGCTAGCAACCACGAAAGCCATTAAAGCATAAAATCGAATTGCTTTTCCATACACTTTTCAACCTTAATTCATCTCCTATATCGAGGGCATAAGGCCATTAAAACTGGAACATGGGGCACGGAAGTAGAAATAAAAGCGACCTTATTGATTCGATCAGCATGTATTATAAATATGGACTGTCGTAAAACCACGTGGAATATAAAATTATTATCGTGGAAACAGGAATCGTAACTCCTGTTTTACATCAAATATATTTATGCTACCTTTTACCTTATGACTTTGACATGGCAACATTGAGGTTAACTTCTTTTTTAATAGATTATAATATGTTATGTTTATTGCGAGAGCTATGTACGGTCCAGCAATAATAAAATACGGAAGCAAATTCGGTTTTTTTTTTATAAGGGCACCGAATATTTTTACTTACGTACGATTTCCAATCTATACTAATATTATAAAGCTGAAGAGTTTGTTTGTTTGTTTGTTTGTTTGTTTGTTTGTTTGTTTGTTTGTTTGTTTGAACGCGCTAATCTCAGGATCTACTGGTTGGAATTGAAAAATTCTTTTTGTGTTGGATAGTCCATTTATCGGGGAAGGCTATAGGCTATATAACATCACGCTATCACCTATAGGAGCGGAGCAGTAATGAGAAATGTTTCAAAATCGGGAAAATGTATTCCTTTTTTAGAGCTTCCGTTGCGTGCGCTGCGTAAACGGTTAGAGTTTCGCAAAAAATATGTACTACGTAATTATTCCTCATAAAATTTTCTAAAATAAAGTCCGCGAGAGCATATATCTATCTTTAAAGGTTAAGTCACTATAACCTTTTTTATGGAAACCAAATTTGTTTTAAAGTAATTCATTATTTGCGAAGGTGTTTTCATTAACATGATATTAATCCTTATCCAAATAAATACATTGATCATCACAAACATTTAATTTTGAACGAAATTGCTCTTTACATCATTTGATTTTAATGAATATCTTCGGAGATATCACAGTTTCAAAATAATACCGCGACAAAATAATGACGGGCTGGGTAATATGTCACAATTGCGTCGATAAAATCCCTCTTTAGGCCGGTCAATATCGCAAACGCGCATGTAACTACCATTTTGTTATAATTTGCAACCCTGAAAACCCTGTGCTTTCAATTTAGTAGTTTTTGCGTGTGTATCTCATGAACCGTGATAGCTAGAGAGTTGAAATTTTCACAGGTGATGTACTTCTGTTGCCGCTATAACAAAACATACTAAAAACCAGAATACAATAAATATTAAGGGGGGCTCCCATTGGTCGCGGGACTTATTTCATTACCGTGACCCCGGAACATAAAGGGCTATCGAAGGACACCGTGGATTTTAGTCAGTACAAGTCTGACAGTTCGTCCCTGCCCGGGGTGGGAGGACTCATTTGGTGATTTTACCACGTAGAAAAAAAGGGGGGCTCCCATATAAAAAAACGTGATTTTGTTGCTGGTTTTTGTAGATGTTTAGTAATGTAATGTTTCGGAGGCTGTTTCTCACGAATCGTGATAGTTAAATAGTTTAAATTTTCACAGATGATGTGTGTCTATTGCCGCTATAACAACAAATACTAAAAACTGGTTAAGTGCGAGTCACCTGTGAAAATTTCAACTCTCTATAGCTATCATGGTTCATGAGATACACACGCAAAAACTACTGAACGGATTTTGATTCGACATAGACATTGACAGAACAGGGTTGTCAGGGTTGCAAACTTGGGTGTTAAATACTCTAAGGGGACCTAACAACAAAGTTAACAACATATAAAAGAATCGTAGTTACATGCGCGTTTGCAATGTTGTTTTTTATGTCGATATTGACCGGCCTACTTTGAAGATCGTTTGGAAAGGCGCTACGGGCTGCGTCCTCACCTTCAGTCTGACGCAGTCCTACCGGTTTTCGTTTTTTCGCTTCGGGAGGTACCTCAAGATTCAGTGACAAGTAACGAATGGTTAGCAGTCGGAATGCGTGAGGGAAAAGTCATCCTCTACCTCTCGCCCCAGCTACCACTGAAGATACCCACGAGGTCGGAAATCGCGCTCTTCAAGGAAACTGATGGAGACGGGACCAAAGGACCAAAAGCCTAACATGACGCGGGTGAAACCGCGGGCAGAAGCTAGTAACTATATAATTAGACTATTCTAATCACTGGAGGCTAGTGGACAGTTTTTGCCCATTGCCCTTTTGTACAAATTAATTTATAACCGAGTTTAAATCATTGCCTCAGTGCCTCAAGACGAAAGTCTTCAACCAATGTGATGTGTTACCAGTGATGAGTTACGGCACCGAAACGTGGTCTTTCACTATCGGCCTCATCTCAAAGCTCAAAGTCGCTCAGCGAGCTATGGAGAGGGCTATGCTCGGTGTTTCTCTGCGTGATCGAATCCGAAATGAGGAGATCCGTAGACGAACTAAAGTCATCGATATAGCCCACCGGATTAGCAAGTTGAAGTGGCAATGGGCAGGCCATATTGCTCGCAGAGCGGATGGCAGATGGGGTCGAAAAGTGCTAGAGTGGAGACCACGGACTAGCAAGCGCAGCGTAGGACGTCCACCAACAAGGTGGACAGACGACCTTATGAAGGTCGCCGGAAGACGCTGGATGCAGGTCGCTTCCAACCGGTACTTGTGGCGATCAAAAGGGGAGGCCTATGTTCAGCAGTGGACGTCCTATGGCTGAGATGATGATGAAATCATTAGATAGTTTTTATCCATATTTTATTTTCTAGTGGGATCATTTTCGAGTTGTAGCAGGCTAAGCCACTGTAATCCTTGTTTTCTGAGACTAAAAGTTACTGTGTTATCAAATCAAATAACTAATGAACAGCAGTAAGGTGTAACTTAGTGCCACTATGTAACAATGTTTTGACAGATAAAAAATAAACAGTTATCTAAATCCCTTATCGAATAAACGAATACGTCAAACCTAAAGCAATAGTATAAAAAGTATCAGAAGTTTTTTTACAAATCCTCGTTACATTTGTGGAAGCAAACTGATTGCTAAACATTGGGTTCGATGTCCAGATCGGTCATTGATTTACTGGGTATTTTTCAGTGAAATTACTCAGTAGAAGACACAGAGCGTAGACTTGTGCCTGGTTGATGGTGATTAAGTCACTCGCCATTAATTTGTTGATGAGTGTAAGCTATTAGGGGGCAAAGCCGCTTGCAAAAGCTAGTCTCAAAAACAACACTTTTTTCATATTATCACAATATTTGAACAGCCCCGGTAAGTTACATAGATTCCCATGCTAGAATGTATTCAATTATATTATATATTTAACTATATTATATCACACAGGAATTACAAAGAAATCCAGTACTTCATAATCAGCTTAGTAATTAACACGACCGTTCATTAACCGTCAGCAAATGACTCGACAGTAATTAGTTACAAAACTTAGACCAAACCTTGCGAAGAGATAACATAAATCATACCCCTAGGTGAGGTTTATTCAAGCCTTTGTTCACGACTTGCCTCAAAATCGATCGTAACGAATTAATAAGGATTACTTGTTTCTGGGTCGAGCCTAAAATTGTTACACAAAAATCTTAGTCTTGTAGAGTGAGGTTCCTATTTCTGGAGATTCCCGTTTTGGATACGCCCTGGTGTTACAATTCATCATCATCAGCCGGAAGACGTCCACTGCTGAACATAGGCCTCCCCCTTAGACCGCCACGCTGAATGAAAGAAGAAAGAAAGAAAACATATTTTATTTGTCACAGACATGTACATACATTTAACAAGGACTAAACATATACACAGAAAAATTACAAAACTAAAACGAAAACAAAGTAACAAAAAAGAGACATACAGAGCATGTTTTGTAGGCAGATGTATGTCATGACCGTGGCAAGAAAGGCTTCACACTCAGCATATAGCTGTGCTATGGGGGACCCACAGCACAGCGCTGATTTTCAGTGGTCACCTGAAAAAGAAGAAAGAAAGAAAAGGAAAGTGTAACTACGGAAATCAAGCTAGTGTCATAAATATACAGAAAGACAGATAAAAGTACAAAATAAATGTGAAAATAAAAGCTTTTTCAAAAAAAAATGTAACCGCCTTCAAAACCAACCACTAAAAAAGGCCAAAATAACCTACAAAATAACTTTTCTTTCGGAAGCCGGTGGTTTTTTTTTTCATTGTCTTTTTTGCCACCGACTTCCGAAAGAAAAGTTATTTTGTAGGTTATTTTGGCCTTTTTTAGTGGTTGGTTTTGAAGGCGGTTACATTTTTTTTTGAAAAAGCTTTTATTTTACTCTTTTTAGTTTAAATATTCAACCCAAACTCTTGTCAAATAAGTACATCATTTTCTTACATGTGCACTAGAATTTTGTAATCCGTAGCACCGGTAATAACATCGCTCATTTACAAAATTAGCTAATAAAATTCCCTATCTCAAAAACTACTGAACCGATTTTGATGAAACTTGCAGTGTTCCCTCAGTTGAACAATACCTAGTATAACAAAAAAAGAATGACTTAAATCGGACTTGTAGTTCCAGAGATAAGCGAACACAAACTAAATCAGTCGATGCCTACTCCTTACTGTTAAGGAGTTATACCTTCCATCATCAGCTCAGCTACATGAGATTATGATTACCATAAGCAAATACTTAAATTACTTCATAATATTTGCGAAAAACTATATGTGGGCCTATAAAATTTGAGGGTTGCCCTCGATTTCTCCAGGATCCAATCATCAGATCTTGACTTGGTGAATATGGGACCACTCCGGAAGCATCTCCTTTCGAACAAAAAAAGAATTTTGAAAATCGGTCCACAATCGCCGGAGAAATCGCGTAACAAACACACAAAAAAAAAAAAAAAAAACATACAGTCGAATTGATAACCTCCTTCTTTTTGAAGTCGGTTAAAAATAAACAATTCAATATTATATAATAATAAACATAACATAATATGACAATTCGCCATTTGCATCCATCGGTTGCCCGCGACTTTCACAATGTCGTCGGTCCACCTTATGGGAGGCCTGCCTACGCTGCGTCTTCCGGTCCGTGGTCGCCACTCGAGAACCTTTCTTCCCCATCTGTTGTCAGTTCTACGAGCGATGTGGCCTGCCCATTGCCACTTCAACTTGCAAATTATACGAGCTATGTCGGTGACTCTGGTTCTTCGCCGAATACCCGTGTCCCGGATTTTATCCCGCAAAGAAACTCCGAGCATAGCTCTTTACATTGCTCGTTGAGTGACTCTTAGTTTCTCTAAAAGGCTATCAGTTTTGCCCACGGCAATAACCTCTTAAGAGGGTGTGAGATAATTTTATCCACTTTTCGTAGAATCACCCAATAGCACAATAGATCCGCGAGAGAGAGAGGACAGCGTCCTCCTTCCGCCCCAACCGCAGTGGTACACGGCGTCGGACGTCGGCAGACGATCTCCGGCCACCGTAGGCGCGGGCATGCGGACAGCGAGTAAAGGGCAACTCGCTGTCCGACCATGGACCATGCCCGGGTCGACGGCGCGTCGTGTTTCACTCGCGCCTCAAAGAGCTGTCAGCAAAATGACGGGGCCCCCTCTCAGAGGGCCAAAGCTTGCCGGGGTCGCGGGACTTATTTCTATTACCGTGACCCCGGAACATAAAGGGCTACTGAAGGACACCGTGGATTTTAGTTAGTACAAGTCTGACAGTACCTCCCGCCCTGCCCGGGGTTGGAGGTCTCATTTGATGATTTTACCACGCTAAAAAAAAAAAAAGCTGTTAGAGCCATATGTAATCACTGGCAACTCACACTGGTTAAACACCCTTGTTTTGAGATACTGCGGGATTCTCGATGAGAAGATATCACGTAGCTTCCCAAACGCTGCCTATCCGAGTTGGATTCTTCGGGCGACCTCTTTCTCGTAGGTGTTACAATTGACGGCCCGGAAGACACGGTGGAGGTCAGCGATGCTTTTTTTAAAAAAATCGAGATATAATCATCAAATGAGTCATCTCAGACAAGGCAGTACAGCCTTAAATCCAGGGTCTTTTTCAATAGCCTTTTACGTTCCATGGTCACGGTAATTCGATAGTCTCCCGACCCCGACAGGCCTTGGCGCCGGTAAGGCCCCCCTTACCCCCGTCATCATGCTGACATTCTTTAATACGCGCGAATACAAATATAATGTAACATACGCGCCTTCGACCCAGGTCTACGATGCTTGGGCTGAGCTCCACTGTGCACTGAAGAAAACCTCTCGCGTCCGGCCATAGTTTATCACAGCATGCCGTCTTTTTCTATACTTCTCTAGTAGAGCTGCCGCTCACTCGAGTCATTTTGTTTCCTTGTTAAATGTGTGGGCCGCAAGAAACTATTTTTTACCATAATGAGCGCGGTACACGGTAACAAGTTTCCGTGACGAAAAGTAACCAGTAAGCGGTTAGCTTTACTCGTCAACTCCGCAGCAACTGCTTCTGATTTGCTCTTAACACATAAAACTTTATTGCTTCGCAAAATTAATGAAGTCATACCAAAGAAACATACCTACAAATGTAGAATATTTCATAATTATTTGCTTATTACCTGCATGAATATTTTAGACTAAACTACAGATTTTGGTAAACTCTGTTCATCAATATTCAAACTAAGTTTCTTCCCTTAGACGTCATACTCAAGTATGTCAAATTTTAAAGGTAAGTCTACGCTAAAGATTCGAGCACGAGCTGAGCATTAGCCGAGCCACTCTACACGCGGTGTCAGGTATGGACGTACACACGGCTACACATCAAGCTATACAAAACGAGTTCCTTTATCGTGGTCTCGCTTTACATGATCTTTCCGCACACTCAACGGTCGGCTTAAACTGGTTTTGCATAACTCGATGAGTAGCCGTGTGTACAACGAGCCTACTACAATTACTCTCCCCGTGTCCCCGTCTCCCTTGTGTTTGTCAAAATACCGAAACGTAAGGGATATTGAAGGTCACCGTGGATTTTAATTAGTACAAGACGGACAGTCCCTTCCGTCCTACTTTGGGTGGAAGGACTTGTTTAATGAATTCATCATGATAAAAAAGGCAGAGCAGAGTCGTACACGAACCAAACACTCGAAGCGCGCTAACGGTCTACACTACACGGATTTCTGGTCGGCTCATGCTCCGCTCGTGCTCGGCACCTAAGTATAGACCCAGCTTAATAACTGAATGAAAGTGAATCAAGTAAATTGTTGTGGGGTACGATATTATAACTTCGATGTTGGCTTATCTGATTAAAAGCAGATTACTGTCTGGTTTAGTAGTCGCAAGCATGATGAGGTCCTGAGTTTCATTCCTAACTCAGGCCAAGTGTTATTGGGTTTTTCATCAGGATTTTTCACTGAACTTAGATTTGTGGTTGACAGCGATTTTTGAACGAAAAAAAATCTTTGGTTTGCCGAATATCATTTCTTCCCCAGAATTTAATACTTGCTAGCGGCACTATCAAATGGCTTAATAAGAAAGTGATTTTGTAATGAGCGGGTTCGATTCCTGTACAGGATTATTTATTTTTCTAAAATCGAATGATGGAGTTTTAATTGTCGTCAAGATTAGCCTCGCAACTCCTTATAGCATTTTTATGTATAGCTTCGGTTAAAGGTATCCACCACTATTTGAAACAATCACTTTGTATAAGAGAAATTTAATTTTCAGCAAAGTAAATTCAGAGAAACTAATTTTGAAAACTTAGATAGCAGAGTTTCTAATTGAAACATAGACGATTCCAAACAAACTTTGGTCTTAATTGTGAAAACTTTGATCCAATAGACATTGCTTAAGAAACGAAGACGATCAATAATATAAAACATACCAATTCTAAGATATCTTTATATACTTACTTAAAATGGTTTGTGTTGTCTAGGCTATATTAATGCAATAACAGCTCATAACACTAGATAGATCAGGATATAAGGGCGACTCGCTGTCCGACCATGGACCATGCCCGGGTCGACGGCGCATTGTGTTTCATTCACGCCACAAAAGTGTCAGAACAATGTCAGAGCCCCTTAGAGAGCCAAAAGCTGCCGTGATCGCGGAACTAATGCATACCGTGACCCCGGAACGTAAACGGCCCTGGACCTGGTTTTTTTAATTAATTAAAGGCATCCCCAAAGGTGGTCGAAATTAAGCCTAATTTAATTTGATTTACTGAAAAATTCGAATGTACACATTGTAGACTTATCAATCAAATTTTGTTTCAATGTGTTTCAAGATTATTGGAAATACCAAAAGTGAAGGTGTAATTTAAAAAAAAAAAAACATACCGACCGAATTGAGAACCTCCTCCTTTTTTTGAAGTCGGTTAAAAATCACAAAAGATACGAACGGAATTGCAGGCGGAGTGCTAGTATCAAAATACACAAACAAAACAAATTAACAAAATTACAGCTTCCTAGAACTATTTTAATGTTTTGCTCGTAATAAATACTTCTCAAAGAAATATTGAGTGTTCAACACGGCATACAGACGTATTTTGCAGAGATGTCCTAACTAAGATTACTGTCGACCCCATCAAATTTTAAAAGAGCTTACTTAATAGCAATTTTTCACGCCTACTGAATTCTTTCAGAAGCACTTTCAGAAATAAATGCGATGTTTATAATATTAAACCTCAAGGGCACCGGAGACCTAAAAGTTTTGGGTCTACATAATATTGCTTTTTGCCAAACACACAGAAAAGTTAATCATTAATTTTGAAGTGACCTGAAAGGTTTCATTTATTTTTCTTTTGTGATTTGACAATCTTATTATTAAGTCTGAAGGTTCTGTAAAGTAGCGTAATGAAAAAAATACTTATTTTTACTCAAAATAGTTGAGAGAGGGCTGGTTCCTTTTTTGGTCAAAGAATAAGCATTACCATCCAACGTGGCAATGCTGCCAGTCTTCTGGACACGTTTCCGGATGACAGCGATGCGGAGGAGTACTTTGACGCCTAAGTGTCTCTGCCTTTTTGTGTTTTTTGTTAAATTAGGTTTAATTTTTTTTTATTTTAGTTTAAGTTTAGTTGTAAATGTATAGTTTTTTTTTTTTGAAATTTCTAGCTAAAGAGTTGAGTAACTGCAACATAATTTGAAAGCCGGTAGAAGTTCATTATTATAATATAGGTCACATATTAATGCTCATTTTAATTTGAGAGCGATTTCAATAAATCAGTATTCTCGTCCTGAGTAGCCCAAAAATGACTGTTAAGCCTTATTTAGACGATGCAAGAACTCGCACGCCAGGGGCCTTAGTCAAACAGCAGACGACAATCGTTATCGTTCATCAGTCACCAATACATTTTCAACTTTATGTTTGAATTTTATAGTTGAAAATCTATTAAAAACTGCTGATCGATAACGAACGAAACAAACGAAACCGATCTGTGAACTTCAATAGATTTTCAACTTTACGTGCTGGGGTATAAAGTTGAAAACGTATATTGGTGACTGATGAACGATAACGATTGTCGTCTGCTGTCGTATGTTGTTTGACTAAGGCCCCAGTTGCGTTATATTGCGGACATTATAGGTACTCGCATCTGAGCTGTTGCATCGTCTTCTACAACGTATTCAGTTCATCAAATAAATACCGCAATGTAGAGAAACTCGCATGCGAGATCTTGCTCCGTCTAAATGAGGCTTTAGGCTTTTACAAACCAACCTTGTTGTTTTGGCAGCACTTTGGATTTGACACCTGCGGTACAGTGGGTACGATTTCTAGGCCAGGTAATAAACTTTTAGGTGAAAAACAGCTAATTCTCCTCTGACTAACTATTACTTAATGAGACTTAATCATACTATTATTGGATATGTCATTTTTTTAAAAAATCGGAATTTTGTGTAGCACGGACAGTTTTGATGTTATATTCATACAAAAATAAAATAAACTCTCTCACAATATGAAGCCACAATAACAATTCATTTTCCCTCTTCCATCCATCCATCATTATAACGACTCCCCAGTCCATCGCAAACCGATTAGATTTTCAACAACACACGCGATTAGAAACGACAATCAAGGGAATGTTTTGCGAGGCGCGAACAAACACCGTTCCAACTGAATTGAGTGACCAGTTGTCTGTCATGCGACCCTGGTACTCCCACGTAATGAGATCGGGTAATTTGTTTGTTTAATCACCGTTTGTATCTTTACTTATGGTGATTAGTGAATTCATTTGGAGACTAGTCCATTCCAGTAAAACTGTACCCTCAGTCTGTGCTGTTCCCAGCGTTGGGGGACACAGGCTTTTTCGCTGCAAGAAGTGCGGTTAAATCACTAAGTGGGCCCCGCGTCTGGCAGTAGATTTTAGATGAGTCCAAATTTCTCCGAATCATTTGAAATACGAAAAGAGAAAGGTAACTACATATTTCAGCTGCAGTTTTATAAAGAAAAATTGTAGCTTTAAAATCAAATAGATCTTTTTACAATTACGTCTCGTCTAATGTAACTTAACATTATAATTGCGACTTTCTGAGGATGGATGAATCGATGGATGTTTGTTAATTTGAACCGATTAGAATGATTACTTGGTACGAAGATACCTTGTAGTTTGGGAAAACACATACCATAACTTATTATTACAGCATTACGTTCCCGTTAGATAATTTTGAATGCAAACGTGGGCGAAGTCACTGGCAGCTAGTATAGACAAGATAGAACATTCGCACACACACACGCTATAATTAGGTACACACGGTACACACACATAATACGTTCGCATTAAACTTTTCATTTAAGCACACCTACTTTTGCACCGCAGTGTAACTTCTAAACAGCGGTTACTTACGTGGTTTGTGTTTAAAATATAATATACTACACTGGCTGCCCATTTCCCCAGTTCAAGTCCCAAAGGTGCCATTCCCACTAAATTCTGTAAAAGCTTCTCTACTCTTGCTCTCATGCTTGCCATTCCAACATACCAAAATGTGTACTTACAAGTGGCCTCAAGTGTAATACCGACCTCACTCAATTCTGAACATTGGTTATCAGGAATAAAGTTTAATTTACTTTGTTACAGAATACTTTCGTTTGTTGAAGGAGTTCCGATTTAATGCTTGGTTAAGAAATCATTAATTGTGTGAGTTAAGAAGATCAATTTTCTTTAATTAATATGTTTTATAAAACCATCAATAGGATCTAAGGAAGCCTGTTATTACGTCATTATTATAAGCTTTTAGCGTTAATTATTTTGATCAATTAGCGTTATGAGTCATGGCTTATTAGTCTGTTGTAATTCGGTTTAAATCTGGGTTAGTTCCTGATTGTAGAGTTTCTAATTAGAGCTTATTAATATTAATTACTATACTCAGATATTCTCGCTGTATATTTCAATGTTGATTAAGATGAAATGCTTTGACTCTCATAGTTTCATGCTTTTCATCTGACTACTAGGCGGGTTTCACAAGATTATTGTTTCGGTAAACAGGTTGATTTGAACGACACAAGCATCCACTTCTCTCAAAAATCTATCAAAATATGCAATGATATATTTACAAATTATTAATTACACTTTAATTTACAAACTATAAATAAAAACCTAATAGTAATATGTACAGGAAAAAAAAAATAAAAAAATAAAGAGAAAACATTCACAGGGCGTCAAAGAATACATCCACATCGCTGTCAACGGGAACAGTGACCAGAACGCTAGCAGCATTGCCACGTTGTATGGCAATGCTAATTCTATCAAAATTATACATATTTCAATAGTATTACAACTTATACTT
Organism: Agrotis ipsilon; assembly: GCA_028554685.1. Lineage (NCBI taxonomy): Eukaryota > Metazoa > Arthropoda > Insecta > Lepidoptera > Noctuidae > Agrotis > Agrotis ipsilon. Next base: position 16,807,298 of record CM052962.1, on the reverse strand, counting down.
AATTCTATGAATTAATTACTTTTTTAATAAAATTTTCATCAATAAAATATACTTATATTATTCTCTTTTTTAATCAAAAAGTCTCATGTACATTCGTACATGAGATTTTTTGATTAAAAAAGAGAATTCATATTTTGCATTTTTTTATAGGCCAAATTCATATTTTGCTTAATATGAATTTTCAAAATATGAATTTGGCCAACGGACTGGTCGACTAGTTGTCCAAGCTAATCGTTACTTTGGTTGGATGTCATCTATACTAATATTATAAGGTCGAAGAGGTTGTTTGTTTGATCGCGCTAACCTCAGGACCTACTGGTTCGAAATGATAAAATATTTTTGGTTGTGTATTCCATCCTAGTCATAAATAAAATCCACTCATCGTGTGTTAATTTGAAATACTTAAAAAAAAAAAAGTTCAACATTTATTATGAACATATAAGTTGAGATTATAGTTGATTAAAATCAATTAAAAATATTAGCATTAAAGATTATAATTTCATTTCCACCAAGAGCCGAATTTGCAAAACTTTTCGCTAACTACAAGTAATATGGTAGGATAGTCGGCTTTCCCGGTATTACATATCTAATATTAACAATTCCAAAGTCAATATAATCCTGAGTTAATATAACCTGACACTATCTCATTACGCTAGACAAACTATGAACAAGTCAACTGTGTTAATAATTTAATTGATTGTATTATAAATAAACTCTTCGTATTATTCGGGTTGTTGTAAGTTCGCCACAAAAATAATTCCCCACGAAAAAAAGTTTTGATCCTGTTCTCCTAGTACTTTTTGTTTAGATTCCATAATGTGTCCTCGTTTTTCGGTAGTTCTGTGCTGAATTTATTTTTTATTCTTCGGCTATCCGTGCGGAAAAAAGAAATGAGGTGAATTAAGAACAGTTTTTTTTTAAATGGCTAATTTAAACTTTGAATTAAATTAGCCATTTGAATTAATTTTGTGGCAAACTTACAATATTCAAAATATCTGATCACGGCCACTACCGTCTATGTTAACCTACATCTACTCTAAACGCAATGGATTTTGGTGCGGCTGTCATTATTGCAACTATGTGGAGCCCTGTCACAGCCGTCTCGGTAGACCTTGCAGAAGATGGCGGGAAAAAGTAAACAAAACTAACTACCATTGGCTCACATTAGTCCTAGATCGAAATAGTTGGAAGTCGTGGGGAGAGGCCTTTGCCCAGCAGTAGGATGACACAGGCTAGTCGCCTGTGGTATCTCTCAGTCGTTACCGCAATTTACAGGAAGCCTGTGGTTTCATTTCCTGAGTGGATCGCCATGAAGTGAATCCTACCCATCCCAAATTGTGGTGTCAAGACACGATTGCACCCATTTGACATAGAGTTGGGTTGCTAATCATAATATGAATAAATAATTTGCGTATACCTTGTTATGATGATTGAATCACTCGTACATTTTTAATGATGGGTGGGAGATACCCCCATGTTTGTTTGGTTGAATTATTAACAGTCATGAACCGCCATTTTTATTTTTGAGTGTTGTCTAACGTATAATCCTTAAGTAGGTTGTGTGCCGCTTAGCCTTTTAACCCTTGTTGCCTTAAACGTAAGGCCTCCAGCCAGGAGCATCTCATTACTTGATATGGTGAAAAACATCGACGTAAACGTTATTTTTGGTTTGTGTAATGCGTGCAAGGAATAAAGCTCCATTGTTTATTTAAAGTGTGGGTTGTGTGACAAGTTTATTAGAAGTTGAGTAAAGAAAAGATATTCTCTTTACTCAACTCCTAATAAATTATCACATCAGTAAAAACTTACAAAATTAGAATATTTATGAATTGCATTTTCATCATCATCCAGTTATAGAAAAAAAACCTAAGGAAGAGCTGAATACCACAAAAATTCTGATACCGTTTTTCTAATTCCAATATTAAATTAAATCCTGCCCTTAAACTGCCTACGCAAAAAAAAAGGTTTCACAACCATTAGCACGAAACCTACTCAATAATCAGAGCAAACAAAACTAATTACACACAGTAATGAGCTCGAACAGCCCGGGGATCCCGAGACCGGGGCACGTGGGACCCCGGTCTCCGGACTCCGGGCAGGGGTGACCACACGTCCCAACAGGGTCGTGGACAGGTCACGACCGGCGTGTCTGTCATTAACATGGTCGCATGCATTATCTTTATTAGAGGTAATGTGTTGTAATGATATTTTCCGCTGAGTTTGCTGTTAAAGTTATGAAAGGGACTTATTTGTTTTTTTTTTGTTTCAGGCGCCTTTTGGATCATATGGTGTGGGAAAAAAGTCGGACGGTCGGTCGATTGTCTATGGATATCTAAAGGCACCTAACTCGTCTAGCACACTAATTATTTTTATTTTATTAAAGACTAGCTGTCGATAAAAGACTGAAAAAAAAAATTTTTATTCGTATGACAAGCTTAATCTTAGAAGCTTTTAGGAATAATAATGACCCTGAGCTTGTTTTTGTTTCATCTAAGTGTGCTCTTAGTTAGAGCAGTGGTGTTCCATTGGTATCTGCCCCGACTTGCGAGTTATAGGTCGTGGGTTCGAACCCCAGCCAAGCGCATTACTTTGTGTAATTTATTTCATCACCACTGCTCTCGTAACGGTGAAGAAAATATCGTGAGGAAACCGGCATGTCCCAGAATCAAAAAATCAAACATCTATCAAACCGCACTGGGCGTGTTGGATTATGGCCCACTTTCTATAACAGAGCAGTGGCACATTATAGGCTAGGCTGATGATGATAAAGTTTGCTCTATATATATACTTATATTTTAACCAGCTTTTAGTCCAAAAAACATTAACACTGATGAGTTAAAGAGTTACATTGGCCTACATCTCCCTTTACGGTAATCAACAGGTAGACAAACCTCATTAATTAACCGTCCTCTGTGTTACGTTTATTAAACTCTACGAAATGGACGTGTTCAAACTTGTAGGCACAATTGTACGTACTTTTTTCATCAAATGAGTCCTCCCATCCAGGGCAAGGCAAGAGGGACTGACAGACTTATACAGTCTAAAATCCACGGTGTCATTCAACAGCCTTTTACGTTCCAGATTCACGGTAATTCGTTAGTCCCGCGGCCCTGTCAAGCTTTAGCCCTCTAAAGGAGGCCCCGTCATTGAGCTGACACTCTTTAAGGCGCGCGTGGAATGCAACGCTTGTCGGACAGCGAGTCGCCCATTACTCGCCGCCCGCAATAATTGCACGAATTAGGGTTTATAAGGCAATTGTTCGTACAGTACCACAGTATCTGCACCCTGTAACTGCACCCCAATAAATTCATTAAAATACAGCGTACAAAATCCCAATGACAGACCAAATCTTAATAATCCTACCAACGACCCCTATTTATTTATAGTAAGCACGATTCAGGGCTGTTCTCACGTATCAGGGCAGGGCAAGTCCCCACGGAGTCGTCAACAGGTTGCGCCGTGGCCCGCTAATTATCGCTCCCCATGTTATCTTTATGAAGCTCTGTGTTGTCATGTAAGCCTGGTACCTAACATCCCTAATATAGGGTGGAACGGGGTCGCAACAGATGGGGTTATTGAGGGGTATTGCTTTTTTTTGTGGGTAAAAGGACCAGGGTATTATATGACGTGAGGAGGTTGTGGAATATGGAACGTAGGTTTTGTGACTGTAATCGTTTTGGAAATAACATTTTTTTTGTAGTGAGATTATTGATTGTTTTCGTATTATATGTATAAGGAGTTCGATCCAATGAGAAATACTCAATAGGTAGCCTTAATGGTTCTTAGCCCAAAAACCAATAAATAGAAGTCTGAAGATTAATAAATATTAATTATTCGTAATACGACTTAGCAAGGCAGTTCATTTTAAGGCGTAAACTGACTGGAATTAAGAGCTTGTAATACGCCTTAAGGTCAACTTATCCACCTACACAATGAAATATAAAACTAAATTGAAATTCCTAGAAAGATGATATCACGACTATTTCTTGTTCATAACCTACGAATAGTTTTAACAGGATAAAAGAATAAAAAAACAAGGTGGCTTAATTTCTATTTAAATAGAACAAACTTTCCTAGGGCAATTCCTTCTCAATATTTGTCCAGACATGTCCTGATTTATTTTTAATAGTTTTAAACAATTTCAAAAGGTACTTTTATAAGAAACAATAAAGGTATCTTTGTACTGACAACTGGAGATCATAATAAAAGTATGTCCTGCTTTTATAAAACCGTAATTTTAAAATCGAAACTTTCTTTTCGAAATGCCAACCCTAACTCTGTCTAAAATGAAGGTAAAATAATAATTATAATCTGTTGGAAAAATGTCACGTAGCAAAATAATATGAAAAACCTCAAAGTTAAAATAATTTTCCTTTATTATTTTAGATAGAAGGTTGTCAAATAATAACAATGCAGGCTACCAGGGTAGCAGAGGACACACGAGGTTCTTCTCACAAAGCTGTGTCGCACACAGATGACATGGCATGGAACAACTTGCAACATGTCACATCGAGACAACAAGAAAAAGGAAAACAGAATGCTCACTTTCAACAATATGTGAATGCTCTCTCTTGGCTATAACATAAACACTGTATCACTAAGCAAGGAAATAAAAATATCAATAGAGTACTGACAACACTAATCAATTGACATACTTTTTATGAGCTGTCAAAACGCGATTCTTCTATTTTGTTTCGCAACGCCAAAATTGTGATGTCAACACCAATTATAGTTAACTCAGTGATCTTAATATTTATTGATTTCAGAGCTACAGAAAATATATTTTTTTAGAAAGATTACTGGTTTTGTCTAGGTATTGTTGTTTAATTTTCGTACATTAAATTGCTTTTGGAATTGTCGGCAATATAATCATAATAATTACGTTTAAACAGATAGATAATTTTATTCCACTCAAAACTTTTTCTCGTAACGTTTTTCTCTAGGACCTGTAACATTTCTTTATCATGTTTGTCATAAAATGATATAATATCAATTAGGATTACTAATTGATATTATATCATTTTATTAAAACGAACGAAGGGTGTTATTTATTTTCAGCATAATTCATTATAGAAAATTCTGCAATTAAGGGCTCGACACGGGAAAATTATAATAATGTAGACTGTTATTAATCATTTACTTTTAACTTTATTTTGTCCTGACCACGAAAGATTTTGATTTTGTCCGGACTATTCATTATTTTAATAAATATTAAAGCTATCAGCCCAGGGCTAGAAGACTTGGAAATTATAAGGAAAACCATAGCCCAGCAGTGGGAAAACATAGGCTGACAGTAACAGTGATTGAGGGTATATTCCAAAAGGACCCAAACCTTATCCGTAATAGGCTATAATATGAATAACTACAGATGTATCCCTAGATTTACCTTAGTAAAATCTAGTTTTTAACCTTTCTCATGTAGTTTTCTGAGTATTATGTATAAGATGTCTCATTGTTTAAAAAATGTAACCCGTTCTAATTAATTTGATAGTCAAAATTTAGTCATAAATACCCAAAAAAACAAACAACAAACTTGGCTAGTAAGCAAGTTTGTTTTAAAATCAAATAAAATGTAAACAAGAAAAAAAATACTATTATTTTCGTTATATTACCTCTCGAATGTTGTCCTGCAACGCACTGCGTTCACAAAGATTTTGCTACTATGCAATCCATTACCTACCTACTCCATGTTTTTACTGCATATCGGTCGGCATGTCCTTCTTTCTTGTTTTGCGCCCCGGGTCCACGACATGTAGTTCATAATATGGGTAAACATGGTCATGTTATCGTTCCATTCGCGACCACTTGCGCTGAGTACTGTAATAATAATACGAGTACTTGTGATTTTTATGAAAAGATAACTGAATAAAATGATAAAATGGACGGTGGATACTCTTGTGGCCTGGCTATGGCTGTTCTACAGTGTGTTTCGGAAATATGTGTGCATAATTGAGGGTGACAATTTCTCTCAATTGGATCAATGATTAGAACAGATAAACAGACAAAATTCTAAAAACTATATTTTTGGCTTCGGTATCGATTGTAGATCACACCCCTATTATCACCCCCGTATTCTTTAAAAAAAATATTCAATTTACAGTTTTAACTTTCCTACTATTTTATTATATGTATAGATGTATGTACTTCTCGAGCTTAATAATGCATGGGACAGCTTTTTTTTGTTTCGTTGCTACGTTGTTGGAAGTTCAGCTTGATGATTAGATAAAATTCTTTATTTTTCTCTCTCTTTGCATGAGTGTGGTATCATATCAGAGCTATCAGATTCATCCAGCCACTAAACAAGGCCAAGATACCAAAGATGAGATTGTCTGTCCATCTAGTTAGCTGTATTCCTACATCAGCTTTCCCGTCCATGGTTTCCACTCTATTCCGCGTATGTAGTATACACTTGTTGCATGATGACGGAGACCTTTAGAGGCCCAAAACCTGCCGGGTTTGCGGGATTTATCAAATTACCGTGACCCCGGAACATAAGGGATATTGAAGGACACCGTGGTTTTAAGTCAGTCTGACAGTCCGTCCTAATCTACCACGCTAAAAAAATGCAAATATTATTAAAATAAAAAACAAACAAAAAGGAAGAGACACTTAGGCGTCAAAGTACTCTTCCGCATCGTTGTCATCCGGGAACGTGCCCAGAAGAATCAATAAATTCGTTTTCATTACAGTGTTTCTCATCTTTACATTATATAGGTATTATACACAATTCTAGACACGCTGTATAACTTTGAAGTTCAAATGTTTTATTATTTGATATCGATATGTTTGTTTGTAGTAACCTCTTTTAACTACCACTTTTTAACCCCCGACGGAAAAAGAGGGGTGTTATAAGTTTGACGTGTCTGTCTGTCGGTCTGTCTGTCTGTCTGTTTGTCTGTCTGTCTGTCTGTCTGTCTGTCTGTCTGTCTGTCTGTGGCATCATAGAGCCCGAACGGATAAAGCGATTTCAATTTCGTTTTTTTGTATGAAAGGTGACTTACCTGCGAGTGTTCTTAGACATGTTTGATGAAAATCGGTTGAGCCGTTTAGAAATTATGGGGGTGAAAGTGGGGGAAAGGTAACCGAGGGTCTGCAAATATACTCGAGTTGGGTATCAAATGAAAGCGTACTGAAAGGGAATATTGATGACTTAATCGGGAGTAATCTTAGCTTAATCTTACAAAAAAAATATATAAGTATGTACCTATAAAAAGTATAAAATAAAAAATAAATTAAAAATTTAAAAAAACCCCGACACAAAAACCGTATTTTTATTATTTTTTACTTTTTAAAGGGAACTTGGTTTTTGTGTCGGGGGCTTTTTAAATTTTTAATTTATTTTTTATTACTTTCTACGGTTCTATATCACAAAAAACTCTAACTAGCTGATCAATATCTATAATGGCTCTTAACTTTAAGCTTTTGTTTACATCTTATTACCTTGTAGGATGCAAATAAATGAATATGAATAACGATGGCGATGGCTTATTTGGTGTCCGATGTACTGAATCGGAAGGTAGCAGGTTAAATTAGAATTGCTCGGAATATTTTTGCTTTCCACAAATAAGTCTTTTTAGCATGATAAAATCATAGAATGATGAATAATAAAATAATCCCAGGGTGTAGGAAATACCTAGGCCTAGTATTTCCATAAGTACCGTTTTATTTCCTCGAAACGCTAAAGGTACCTCTCTAACACCATCTTCAGAATAATGCAGCCAAAATTTCCAGAAAGCTAGCACGTTCACACTTCAAATCAAACAGTCCGCCAAACTTAAGTAAATCAAGTAGTGACGTCACTAACAAGTCGCAGCCAACTAACTGAGCAAAGAAGAATAATGAGATGAACCAACACTAGTTAGAATTTGTGTCCTCTGTGTCACAGAATAGTGAAGTACAGAAGGTTAGCTTCATGTCTCTGTATTCGGTTTAACCTTTCCACATTAGTAGGTGTCTACTCCAGGAACTGTTTATCCGGTTTATCCCATCGACCATCGATTAGTTGCGCAATAAAGGCCAGCTACCCTATTCTTCAAGTCGTGGTTGTTATTATTCCTGCGATGCGGACAGCCGCTAGTTTGCGGTGCCAAAACGCTGGTAGTTTCGTTGTAGAAGCAACGAGGCTGTAATGAGTTTACTAACACCCCAACGTGTGTCAGTGGGGTGATCAGTGAAACTATTCTTTTTATTTTCTATAGAAAATATGTAGGAGTCGACGTGTTGTAAGGTCAAGAAGAGCGACGATCTTCGCATGGTGGCCGGTTACAGCTAAGGATAAGCTTAGCTAGCAATATGACGTGCGATTGGAGTGGAGATGCCAATGTCAATAAGCTGATAATGATGACGTGTTCTCGTAGGTCTAAATGAACCCCTCAGTTTGGAAAATATCAAGTTTCTAGCGTAAATAGAAAAAAATACCTTAGCCACATAAAATAATATGGCTGTCCTTCTGTCAATCTACCTACTCAGTGTCTGCATGCTGATGAACATTGTCCAAAATGATTTGATTTAGTCGCACAGATTTGATTAGAAGCTGATGGTTCTCGGTGCTGGCAGACTTAGCTGTGAGATTACACTTACTTTGAATATTTAAATGAGCTTAGAAGGATTTGATTTGGAGAAGATTTTGACAAGGAGGAGGGGACCGAGTTTAGGAGGTGGACTTGTTTCATTAAAACTATTTTAAAATTAACTTCATTTGAAATAATAAATATTGACGACACGGTTGGTAAACGGTCGGTCGGTCGGTTAATGATTTTATAAACGCACCCACAATACAGGAAAAATACCTAGTGTGGGGAAACGATTTAAAAACCCAACAACATTTGGATCATTACAGGCTCTTTTGGCTCATTTGGCTGATTATGCAACGCTATCTTTGCCTGAACGATCAAATAGATTACTTACTTGTATAATATCGAGCCTTTTGCCGTAACTAATCCAGACTGGTAACTACTCAGAAAGACATGACGGAAAAACCCAATAACACTTTTATCAATCGATATACATTTAAATCAAATTGCAAAAAAACTTGTATAAAAGTATCGTGCATAATGGAAACGGCCTTAAGTTTATACGAACTAAAACCGGACACCGTGTATAACTTATAAAAAAGAAACTTACTTGCCAGCCTCTTTCCCGTTTATAAAATTATCATTAAGTTCTCAATAACTCAAAAGTTCCAACGCTCCTTCCAATATCTAAGAGTTCCCATTAATCAAGACTTTGCTATTCAAGTCTGAATTTCCAGACCACAAAATCGGGGTAAGATCGTCTGTAAATTTTGAAGCACTTCTGAATAAGTGACGAGATAGCATCCGTGAAACTAATGTCCAAGAGGTCAGAGTACCAGGAGTCTAGATAGTTGAAGAGGTATCTTTGCTGTGCTTGCAATTAGTTGGTTGATTAATTCGTTGTCTTTATGACTTTGGTTTTGGTAAATTCTGTCGAAGATCTGGTTAGTTAAGGACCCCTTTTGTTTATATTTATCATCATAGATTCCTTTTTTTTTATTTTTAGATTACCTCCCACTTATCGGTATTTCTGTATGAGAGCCAACAAGATACTTGTGACCTCAATATATATCACATACAGTGAGTAAGTCTACAGCCAATCGGGTGATAATCTAGTCGAGCCTAAAAACTGAAACCATAATCATGACGTAAGAAACATAAAACAACGATGTAAAGAGTCATTATCAACGCTAAAACCACTCTATAAAGAGTCCAAATTAAAAAGAAAACAAAATTCCAACACATTTTTACGAGAAACCTCTAATGGAGATACTTCCATAAACACATTAAAAACAACCGACAAGCGAGTACCTAAATAAATCAGTCAGTTTTCACCCGACATTGAAAGATATTCGTTACACGACTACATAATTCAATTCTCATTACATCTCGTTCCCCGTCAATAAATTATGTAAGGAACATTCACGGAGATGTCATCAAGACACGAAGTTGGGACGACGCACTATTAATAATGTAGCAACTTTCATGATTTTTCACTTAATGCCGCTCGAAGGACGAGATTGTGAATTTTGGTCCTTCCTTTTTTCGATTAATGATACTTTTGTTTGGTGTAATTGTTTTTTGTATATTTAGGTATTCTATCACCGAGAAATAATTACAGCCGCACAGGCCGATCTTCCGGGTTAAGCCGTGCTTGCCGAGGTTGGTCTGGGGATGGGTGATCATCTGTCATAGCGAGTTTCTTCCGTGCCTCGGAAAACACGTAAAGCCGTTTATCCCGGCTGTCATTTGTAGATCTTTGACAGTCGTTACTGTTAGAAGTTCAAATTTGACAACCAGTATTACCATGGTATTACCCAGTTATTGGGTTGTGGAGGTCCGACAGGCAGTCGCTCCATGTAAAATACTGATATTCAGCTGAATCTGGTTTGACTGGAAGCCGACCTCAATATAGTTGGGAAAAGGCTGATAATAGAGGTGTTTTATCACCGGTATCGGTATTTGTTACTAAATGGAGGACGACGTGGCTAATGATAACGTCACGGGTCTTCAACGTTTAGCCATAGTTACTCTGGTTGGTCCATTCATCGGATATCGAGGTCTATTCGTACAAAACGTGTATTTCGTTGATCTCAGCTGTTATGTTTGACTTTTGTTAGCATAAGCGCATACTAGAGTCATGACACCTGTATGACAAACTTATTTTACTTATACAAGTCTGCTTTAAAATGAAAAGGAAATGGCTGTGTACTACACGGCTCACATTGCGTAAAATGAAATATTTTGTCTACAATACGACGTACACTGTCTCTGTACCCATTATTTTTCAGTATTAAAATATTTTTAATTTCTTATCTTTAACAGCCGTACTTTTTATTTTTTACGTGTTAAAATCATCAAATGAGACCTCCCACCCCGGGCAGGGCGAGAGGTACTGTCAGACTTGTACTGACTAAAATCCACGGTGTCCTTCAATAGCCCTTTATGTTCCGGGGTCACGGTGATGGTATAAGACCCGCGACCCCGGCAGGCTTTAGCCCTCTGAGAGTGGGCCTCGTCATTATGCTGACGCTCTTTGAGGCGCGCGTAGAACACGACGCGCCGTCGACCCGGGCATGGTCCATGGTCGGACGGCGAGTTGCTCTTTACTCGCCGCCCGCATGCCCGCGCCTACTGTGGCCAGAGATCGTCTTGCGACGTCCGACGCCGTGGGCGTTAACAGCCGTACTTGTGGCCAAACTGCCTTTTTAAACTTATGCCGTCTAAAAAAAGCTTGTCTAAAAAAAGTGTAACAGCACAACGACCCTTATATCAACGTGAAATGTCGTTTTGACTTTGACAGTTCAACTGATGTTTAACTTTCTTGTAGTAAGACGTATAAAGTTTCTGAACGAAATGTAAATGCAAAGTTTGTAAGGTTATGTTAGAATTCTTACATAAATATGTTTTCAAAGTTTTAGTTGAGTTACGTCATCAAAGTCAAACTAGTTCTGAAATCAGGGACCGACACGCATTTATTAATGTTCACACTCGCTCACACATGTACCCTGTTGGACGTTAGTCGGAGTGGAAGGGAGCAGAAGTTTCCATAAGGGGTCATCCACAAACTCTACGCAGATGAAAATGTTTTGGAAAAAAAATCTTCATTTTTTTTAGTTACCTATGCATCATAAGAAGATAAGATAAGGTAGAAACTAAAACAGTTAATTTAATGAAACCTCCAAAAAATACTATAATATTTTTTCCTATCTTTAAAAAAACTTAATAGTTTAAAACGTAATTATGAAGTTTCGTTATAGAAACTGTTAGTCTGTTTGTGTTGTTAATGGATATAATATTATACTTATTTACTTTTAACAGGTTCGTATTTTGTACTGTAACAAAAAGAATGAATAATGTTTTTCACCCAACTATGAGAGCTCTTACTTAAAAGCCTTTACATTTTCGATTTAATCCTTTTTTGGGTTTCTTAAAATATACATGAAATCAATTTTCACATTGAACAATTGAGGTTTTTTCTGTCAATAAAGCCTTGGCAGTATTCAAAATTCAAAATGCCGGAAACCCGACGCCATATTTAAGGCGACAAAGAAAAATTAATGCTGTATATTATCTTACGTCGGAAACATTTAAGCTGGTTTGGCTTTATGATGAGTTGACGGACTGTTATTTTCTTCTAGATTTTGTTTGGTTTTTAGATTTAACTAGATGTCTCGGCAAACTTTGTACCGCTTCAGAAACAATGAAAAAAGAACCTTTCAAATCATCCCTGGGCTTCCACAAATAAATCAAAACCAAAATTAGCCAAATTCGTCCAGTCGTTCTCGAGTTTTAGCGAGAATAATGAACAGCAATTGATTTTTATATAATAGAAGACTAGAAGATTTCAAGCTCGCCTTTGCAAACGTATTTACTGGTCGATCCCCCAAACTGAGTCCCTCTAAACGAGGTACCGCGATCGAGTGGTAACAATATGTGACCTCTGGGAGCCGCCATGCTTACAACTTTTAGGCGACTTTCCTTTCCAAAAAAATATTTCACAAAATATGCGTGTTGAGGGAAAGTTCTTTTTGTTTTGAAGGGAAGAAAAAAACGCAGAAATATATTATGATTATGTATAAATAAACGAAGGATCGGTTTGAGGTTCCCAGGAGCTTGTTAGGTATGGCGGATATTTTGTCTACTTAAGTTTGAAAGCGGAAAAATTTCTTTATTACTATACTATGGTTGGTTTCGGAGTGTTTTTGCGGAAATAAATTGGAAAATATTGCAATATTTTGACAAGTTAATGTGCTGGTTGCGAGGGTTCCCCTTGTGTGCTCAGGGTGTTGGGTTCTGTTACGCACTGGGACAAATATTTGTTAGGGTAGACCTAACACATATTTGTTCTGAGTCTGTATGTTTGTGCATGTAACGAGGAACAGTACCGGGATGGCAAAAATGTTGTTTTATTTACAGATCGTCGGGTTGTGGTTAATTTTAGATGGATTTCAGTTTTTTTCTCATGTACCATAGTACTTACTTTTAAATAACAAAATAACGGTTATATTATAATAAAATGGTATACCTCGAAGTATGGATCAAATTGATGGGGGATTGGCGAGGTTATTGTTATTCTTTATGTCTTATGGACTATGTCGGTTTTGTTTTATATGCTACAAAAAATAGGACCAAGTCATAATTTGTGTAGCATACAGTTTATACAATATTTGTGTTCCGATAGACAGCCATTTAACGTTGAGGCTATTGAAAGACATTTTTTTTTTCTAACTAGTAGGTATACAGAGCCGAAAATCTTCATGAAAACACAAAACTTTACAGTTATTATCACTATAACTCAAAAAGTACTCCTAAATTTTGCATATACATAATATGTATAGCCATACAACGACAGACAAGAGTAAACATAGAACGTAATAAAATACATTGTTACAATAATGCAACTCCGTATACAGCTAAGAACGGAAAGTTCAACATTCAAATTGCAATTTTCAAACTACAGTTTGTGCCGTAACAAAACCGTAGCGAACACTGAAAGACCGATAAATTCTCATAGTAACTAAATTCAGTAGTGAACTTAGCCGCTAGGGGTCGCGCCGGAGCATCCGGACGCGACCACTGAAGTTGGTCGCATGCCAGAGGGTCATGGCTATCCGGATGATCCGGGGATACCGCACGATCGCCGGCGAAGCGGCGAACCTGCTTGCCGGATTACTACCCTGGGATCTGGAGGCGACTGCCCTCCAGCACGTCTATGAGTGGCGTGTGGAGGCGCAGCGCCGGGGCGAGACCCCGCTGCCTCGAGAAGTCGAGGCGTGGCGGGAAGAGCTCCGGCGCGAGCTCAGGGTAGTATGGATTGGACGACTGTCGCAACCGACGGCCGGGCACGCCGCAATCGCGGCGGTAAGACCCCTCTTTGAGGAGTGGCTGGAGAGACGTCACGGCGTCCTGACCTATCGCATGACGCAGGTCCTCACCGGACACGGAAGTTTCGGGAGGTACCTGTGGCTGATGGGAAAGGAGGAAACGCCGGGGTGTCACCACTGCGAAGATCGCCCGGAGGACACAGTAGAGCATACGGTGCAAGACTGCCCAGCTTGGGCAGAGCACCGACGTGTCCTCACGGCGGCGATAGGCGGAGACCTCTCGCGCCCGGCATTGGTTTCGGCCATGCTGCGGAGCGAGACGGAGTGGGAAGCGGTCGCCGCCTTCTGCGAGGCAGTAATGCTCGTGAAGGAGGCGGCGGGCCGCGAGAGAGAGAGGACAGCGTCCTCCCTCCGCCCCAACCGCAGTGGTGTACGCCCACGGCGCCGTACGTCGCAAGACGATCTCCGGCCACCGTAGGCGCGGGCATGCGGACAGCGAGTAAAGGGCAACTCGCTGTCCGACCATGGACCATGCCCGGGTCGACGGCGCGTCGTGTTCCACGCGCGCCTCAAAGAGCTGTCAGCAAAAAATGACGGGGCCCCCTCTCAGAGGGCCAAAGCCTGCCGGGGTCGCGGGATTTATTTCTATTACCGTGACCCCGGAACATAAAGGGCTACTGAAGGACACCGTGGATTTTAGTCAGTACAAGTCTGACAGTACCTCCCGCCCTGCCCGGGGTTGGAGGTCTCATTTGATGATTTTACCACGATAAAAAAAAAAAAAAAAAAAAGGGGTCGCGCCGGGCGATAACACGGGTACCAAACTACCTACAAGCTACAACGATAGTTTGTTTTGCTACTTTCATAGATTATATTATGTTGAACAAAACATCATACATAGAGGGTTAAGCAGAAGAAATACTTAGGAGTTGTTTTTTAAAGCTATTGCATAGCTTTTATTGCGGGCTCTGAGTGAAAATTAAGAAATTTCGTAACGTAAATAAACCTAACACCCCTTGACCGGCACAGCGGTGTCGCGTTGAAAGCCGTGCATCGTCTAACATCGTTTCAGTTCTGCAGACTTCGGCACGGTGTTTGTGTGCGTGCGACTAGACGTATGCATATAGACTTGCTGCTAACTGATTTTATCTCTTTTAGCCCCTACTTGGCCACTTAGCCCCATTTAATTATAGTGGCTAACCATAGCCCACTTAGTATAGTAATCTCCTATAATATAAAAATGGATCCCAAAATGTGTTGCTAAGCTCATAGCACGAAAACGGCTGAACCGATTCGGATAATTCTTTTTTTGTTGTTTTTGTAACCATCGGGATCGGGTTTTAGAGGACTTCTACCCGTGCGAAACCGGGACGGGCCGCTAGTAGGTTGAAAAAAATGCTATGCAATACCTTTACCGCGGCAGTCCCCAAGTGCCACACGTTTTTTTTTATTCAAGTAACAATGACTCAAACAAATAACAAAATGTGCATCCATTGGAAAGTTGCTAAATAGCCGTTTTACACCCTTTCATTTACTCACCAAATTTTCCTTACTTAACCGCAGTGGTGTACGCCCACGGCGCCGTACGTCGCAAGACGATCTCCGGCCACCGTAGGCGCGGGCATGCGGACAGCGAGTAAAGGGCAACTCGCTGTCCGACCATGGACCATGCCCGGGTCGACGGCGCGTCGTGTTTCACGCGCGCCTCAAAGAGCTGTCAGCAAAATGACGGGGCCCCCTCTCAGAGGGCCAAAGCCTGCCGGGGTCGCGGGACTTATTTCTATTACCGTGACCCCGGAACATAAAGGGCTAAAGGCCACCGTGTATTATTTTAGTCAGTTACAAGTCTGGACAGCATCCTTCCGCCCAGCCCGGGGTTGGAGGTCTCATTTGATGATTTTACCACGCTAAAAAAAAAAAAAATTTCCTTACTTAACTTCTATCTACAGTATCTACTTAAGTACCTACTAGCTACACAGATAGTTTATTTTCTACTTTGAGACCACTATGTTAATATTTGTGTTGTTTATTAAAACGGTTAACCACTTGGAAGCGGTTAACTTTGTTTGCCGTTCTTCGGGACATAAATACATTTATAAACTGTTGTAACAAGTCAATGTTTGACATAAGTTTTCAGCGATTTTGTACTTGAATATGTCAAGTGAATTTTTAATTTCTGTATTACGCACGGTTAGGCGAGCGGCTTAAGACGCTCCAAACCCACTGCGACGCCAGCGCGGGTGGCGGCGGCGGGCGCGATAAAATGAAGTCGCTATGACAATCGCCGCTTTTTGGCCACAATTGAAGTGACTAGGCGGGCGGCCTAGCGCGATGGTTAGAGCGACTTTCGCGAGCCTAGGCGTGCTAGGGGCAACAACCGATTACAACGGCTGGCGGAGGTGTATCAACATTTTCGGTCTTTTAGTCGCGCACATATATTACCCGAACATGTACTAAAATACTACCGTTGGATTGTTTTTATACATATTTAAATTATTTATACCGTACTTGAGTTAGAAAAAATGTAGAATGATTTATAATTGAGGTGTTCTTCAATTCCTAAATAACCTGTAAAAAATAATTAATATTAATTTCTTTAACCCCAGTTTTAAAAAGTATTACAGGTACCACGGTTTGCACAACACCTGAAGTCGCCGCAACAAAACAAACGCTGATCGGCAGTGTGGACAACGTTATCGCGCCCGCCGCAGCGCCCGCCACCGCGCCTGCCACCGCCGACGCGCTAGGCTTCCAGTGTGGACGCACCCTAAGTCATTCGATCGCGGATTCGATTCCCGCACGGAACGGACGTACTTGGGCACCGTTGGGTCACCCCTTTATTGGGAGATATCCTTTGTTATGAAATGGGTGGGTTATTAAATCAGAAAGTGGTCACCTTACCTATTGGCGCTTGCAACACTAGAAGTACCGCCTGAGCTTTGTCAACCTTGCAATTTTACCACGGCCTCTTTGAGGCTATGAAGAAAGTAGAGCGTTGTAAAAGGACAATATTTTTGGTAAAATGTGTTGACACCATGGGCCCGCCATCCAGTTCTCGGCACAATAATTATCCCTTAAGAAAAAGTGGCTTATCTACATTCAGAGTCGAACGTAACGATATCGCTTGCACCGACACAGTTTTGAATCAACGTAAAGTCTGTTAAGTAACCGAACCGTATAGGAAGCCGGTTGTCGGTAAGGACACCTCCATTTTACCTGCGTTGATCAGTACTGGCAAATACCGACCAGTATGTGCCGAAAATGCTTGTCTTTAGAATATTTCTTCAAGGTTTTCATCATTATTGCACCTTTAGGAAATATACCTATTTCATTTTTCAGAATACTTATTAATCCTCGCTGCAAAAAGTTATGAAGTCCTATCAAAACAACATTTATTTACATTTTAAACTCAATTTTAATACTCATGTTTTGTAAACTGTCACAAAAACATTGTTTATGTTATTTTTATAGTTCTACTAACAAAGCTATAAACAAAATCAAATCAAAAGTAAATATTTTCGCAGCCTATAGAAATCTAACGATGTAAATAGTTTTTTTGGCCGTCTATCTCTATTTACGTAAACACAGACAGTCAACAAATACTAAGATTCAAACAAAATCTAAATATTAATCCAACAATGTACAAAAACAACGTTGAAAAGTTATTTTAGGTTTGATGAAAACAGTTTAATTTATAAATGGTTTAGTTGATAAGTAATCAGAAAGGAAAAGCCAAAATAAATTGTCTTTTAATCTGCAAGAAAGAGTCTGAGAGCGCGCGGTATATTTGACAGTGTTTAGCGTGGAAAAGCTGTGCAAACGGCTCTTTTGCTCAGTAATATGTTTTTTTTTTACGTGGTAAAATCATCAGATGAGTCCACCCACCCCGGGCAGGGCGGGAGGGACTGTCAGACTTGTACTGACTAAAATCCACGGTGTCCTTCAATAGCCCTTTATGTACCGGGGTCACGGTCATGGTATAGGTCCCGCGACTCCGGCAGGCTTTAGCCCTCTGAGAGGGGGCCTCATCATTATGCTGACGCTCTTTGAGGCGCGCGTGGAACACGACTCGCCGTCTACCCGTGCATGGTCAATGGTCTGACAGCGAGTTGCCCTACACTCGCCGCCCGCATGCCCGCGTATAATTTTTTTACTTACGATATTATTGACAAATGAGTCTCTCCACTAGGTAAAGAGAAAGAGACTTACTAAAAGTGTATCGTGTTCTTTCGGTTGCATTCCAGGGCGATGGTATCTGATGGGGGCCTCCTTAGAGGGCCAAAGCGTGCCGGTGTCGCGGGATTGTCTCAGCAGGTAACCTATCAACGAATTTTTATGCGTCACCATCCGATCGCGCGGCCGAGCGAGCGGAGTAGTATGATTTTGGATCTAAATTATGACGTTTTTAGAAAAACATCATCGACTTTGTCAGGTCTTAGAATAAAGAAAAAAAACACCTTTAAGCTACCCTTAATCAATAACGTGAACCTCACAAAACTTCCAAGGTTACTATGATTCTTCCATAATTTATTACTTCACCATGACATAAATAATGAACTACTAAGGTCCAATTTGCCGTATACCCGAGCCATAAAAGGACACAGGTACTCCAACCGAACCAAACAAAAATAAAGGAAATGTCGTGCTCGTATATCTTGATATCAAGGAAAACAGTCCACTGTGTGGCACACGAGTATAACCGTACAGAGTCCAAACTTCAAAATGATAAATCATTAATAATACCAGAAAATTTCTTTCTTTGAAAAGTTGTAAGGTTGGCAACACGCAAGCGATACTTTTGGTATTTCAGGCGTCCATAGGCTGCGGTGACCGATTCCCATCAGACGGACCTTATATTGTTTGTCACCTTTATGGCATAAAAATAGTAGATTGTATAACAAGGGAGCAAAATAATATTTTTTACGGCGAGGGTGCTATTTTGAATCCAGAGCAAAGTGAGGGATTCTACAGTAGAATCCCGAGCGTAGCGAGGGATTTTTTAGTAGAATCCCGAACGTAGCGAGGGATTCAACGTATGTCGCCCGAGCCGAAAATATATTTTGTCCCGAGTGATACACTCTGCTTTTCATCACCCACTATGAGAAAATAAAAACTCCACTCCACTCCATTCGAACTCTCTCCAACTCACTCCACCCAATCCAACCACTCCACCCACTCCACCCACTCCACCCACTCGAGCCAATCGACCCACTCGACCCACTCCACCCACTCCTCCCACTCCGGACTCCACCCACTCCTCCCACTCCACACGCTGCTCCCACTCCACCCAATCCACCCACTCCACCCACTCAAACCCCTCCACCCGCTCCACCCACTCCACCCGCTCCTCCCACTCGACCCAATCCACTCACTCCACCCACTCCACCCGCTCCACCAACTCCACCCACTCCACCCACTCACTCATTTTAGGACGATGCGCGGACATATAAACATACAAACAGACCAAAATTCTAAAAATGCTGGAAATGTTGTCTTCTAATACTATAGTCTGGCGCTGAACACTAAGATGTTCCAAATTCAAAAAGTGCGCGTAAAAGTAAATTGCGGCACACTTTTTGAATTTGGAACATCTTGGTGTTACGCTCGCTAAAGGTTTAATAGAGAAAACACCAACTTTCGGCGCACTTAAAGGCGAACCAAGTTGTCCTTTTCGAATAGGTGTGATGAAATAGTAGATTGTTATACAAGGGTGGAAAGAAATCAATTCCCATACGAGGTATTTAGACGCACGAGCGAAGCGAGGGCGGCTATAGTCCGAGTGGGAATTGATGACTTTCACCCGTGTTAAACACTCTACTTTTCATTTCAAATATAAGGAAAGTAAAAAATAGTCTTTTTTAATTTAAATTTCAAATATGGAACACACCGTCCGCGTCACCATCGCGGGCCATCCCACTTTAATAGGTATCTATTTTTTTTAATTCACATTTTTTTTTTAATCGATGTTTTTCTTAATTATGTAAAAACGAGATGAAAACCCGGCTTCGCTCGGGTGAAACGTGTGTCATACATAATACACATCTAGGTACTAAATCTAGGTGTCACGGTAACTCATAATTTTATAGGTTATTCTAAGGAGGTTTAGTAACTACATAATACACCACATGACACTGGCCGAAAATAAAGAAAAAAAATAAAAACTTCTCAACATGATAACTGATGTCAAAAATGGCGGCTGCGATCTCTCTGGTCAGAAAATCATTAGAAATTTACAAAATACTCGACTATCCGAATTTTGCGGATATAATTATGTTGTCGACTCGAAATCTTTATTTTTTAATGTTTTATTATTCTGGTTAGCTTTCGATCGAGTCCGTAGCCCTGCACGAAATTATTAATATAGAAAATTATACCCGACTAAATAACCAATTTTAGTTCTATTTTTAAAATTCATTCCCGCCCTAGGGAGGGAAGCATCGTTTTCGACCCGCTGCTTAGATCAAACAAACACTACTTTCCGAGTATGAGAAATGAAAAAGTAATTAGTACACTATCAGGTCTCCTAACTTGCGAACCATCCTGTCGAAGTCCGGCGACAAACAGTTTTTACTTTGTTTCATCGGTGCGCAGGAGTTCTAGGTCTAGTCATCTTAGATTTCATCTTTGCTTCTGGGCTAAATTGAGGCCAAGACTAATGGTGCGAGAACCGGCTGCAGAAGTACCTACCTTATCAGATACCCCAATGGGCTATATTTAGATCGTTAACCGACACTTAAACACGTAAAAAAAATCAGGTCTGCCAGAGCCGATCCTGCCGGGTCATAGAAATAATCGATATTTTCTGACATAATTTTTTAATAAAAATTACGTCATAAGATACCCGAATGAGAGTGCTGGCAGCAGTTAACCATTGATTAGTTATGTAAAAAAAAGTTGGTCTGCCATTGCGCAGCCTGCCGGAAGTACTTGGCAGACCCCTAAATATATGCCCTTCTGACTCACTAAACCTACCTCATCGAGTACCCGGATGGAACCAACGCTAAATAATAGCCAAGATGCCCCTGATAGTGGATCAAAAGGTCTGCCAGGTCTAAGCCTGCCGGAACTTAGTGTTCAAAGCATTTGAAGTTGATAGGGAGCGTTATTTCACTTGAAGTCAAAATAACATTTAAAATAACATTTTTTATCATTGTTTTGTTACTAAAGTTATACAAATTCTTGAATATTAAATATTTTTTATCGAAACATTAAATAAAAAAACACATGGAGGGATAAAATATGTAAATTCAAAATTTAGCAATAATCACTACGAGTTCATTAACATGCTTACAATTTATATACATACTATATATGTACATACAACTGTCAAAACTTAGTTTAAGTTGGCATTAGCCCCTTCGTACACTAGGCGACGCAAGTCTCCGATACTTTACGATATCGGTATACATTGACGCGTGCCTGTGTCCGAACCTCTATGGTTTGTATTCCGATAGTCGCTTGGATACCGAAATCGCAAGGTATCGGATACTGGAGTCGCCTTGTGTACGAAGGGCCTTAGAATTACCTGAATTCTGTATACATATTTGTAAGTTTAGGGAATTAAGTAGGCTTTCGAGTGGAGAACCTGTTATTGAGTAAATCAAGTCAACGCCTAATTAACTTGACCACCACCAGGATCTCTCCCATCATCTGAGCCGTAGGACGTCCACTGCTGAACATAGGTCTCCCCTTTAGATTTCCACATATACTGGTTGGAAGCGACCTGCATCCAGCGTTCTCCGGCGAACTTTATAAGGTCGTCTATCTATCTTGTTGGTGGACGTCCTACGCTGCGCTTGCTAGTCCGTGGTCTCCACTCTAGTGCTTTTCGACCCAATCGCCATCTATTGACCATCTTCTCTGCGAGAATTATGGCCTGCTCATAGCCACTTCAGCTTGCTAATCCGGAGGGCTATATTATATGTTGTTGTGGGCTATATTTGAGCGACGTTGAGCTTTGAGATGAGGCCGATAGTGAAAGGCCACGTTTCGGTGCCATAAGTCATCACTAAAACACGTTGGTTCAAGACTTCTGTCTTGAGGCACTGAGGTATGTGTGTTATCACCTTTTTTGAAGAACAGCACCACCTCACCAATGCTCCGTGCTTCAGCCGTTTGCCATCGAACAGGACGGTGTTAAACAGTTCTGGAGGACTTTAGGTACCGGTTTTCCACCGGCTCTCTGAAGTGATATACTGGTGACGGAATCACTTCAGAGCTTCTGAGAGCGGGTGCAGCAAGCTGAAGTGGCAATGAGCAGGCCATATTTCTCGCAGAGAAGATGGTCAATGGATGGCGATTGGGTCGAAAAGCACTAGAGTGGAGACCACGGACTAGCAAGCGCAGCGTAGGACGTCCCACAAGTAACACACAAGCAATAGGTATAACAGTACACATTTGTAAAACTATACGGTTTAATCATGGATATTCTTTGATTAAGAGCCTTAGAAATAGCTAAATGTTGTATTAAGTTGAGTTTGGACTCGTGAAATTCTTAATGCATAATAGGTTCTGTATATTTTGTACTCTATTCCTTTAAACTTAATAACTAAGATAATATGTTAGACAATTATACAAACATTATTAAGTATTACGCTTTCTATGTATTATTAAGCTAAAAATAAGTCCCTATGGAAGCATTTATCTGAATAATCATAATCCGTTTGCTATTATTCAATAATTATTAAGCTAGTAGCGTTTCATTGAACTGATTGCTGCATAATGAACAACAATCTGAATAAAGGTATTAGATAATGCTATTTTGCAGCTTGATACTGAATAATTGTAAAGTGTACTTTATTAGTCCCTATGGAAGCATTTATCTGAATA
The DNA here is from genome assembly GCA_028554685.1 of Agrotis ipsilon. Classification (NCBI taxonomy): domain Eukaryota; kingdom Metazoa; phylum Arthropoda; class Insecta; order Lepidoptera; family Noctuidae; genus Agrotis; species Agrotis ipsilon. The sequence continues at coordinate 16,784,629 of CM052962.1, read as the reverse complement.
ATCATATTCAGTTTTGCTATTATTCAATAATTACTAAGCTAGTAGCGTTTGATTAAGCTGATTGCTGCATAATGTACAACAATCTGAATAAAGGTATTAGATAATGCTGTCTTACATCTTGATACTGAATAATTGTAAGGTGCGTGATTATTTTATGCTTAAAACTGGGTAAGTATTTTCATGTTTCACCAGTTATTCAGCTGCTGAATAGAAAAGATCATTTCGGCTTTTATTAAGTTTTCACTTGCTTATCAGTGTGTTTTTAAACTAACTTATTCAATTTAACGCACCACAAGTATGTATAACAGCGCAAATAACTTAATATTAGCTCATTCAAGGGAAATCTTAGTAACTAGAATCTTGTGGAGTTTTATTCAGGAATGGAAGCAAAACAAGCGATCGCCATTTTTGTTTTGTGAATAATTATAATTACAAGGAATTCATCAAGATTATTTGAATGATTAACCTTACAACTACCACATTTTCAACTCTGTTTATCGTAATTGTTCCATTGCAATTGCTAAAATTAGAAATTTCGCCATAAGTATTTTAGTCAGACCAAGCATGCATTTACGAAAATAATATTTACAATCGCTTATCTTGACTATTCAAGCGGCGCGTTAAAAATAATCGGAAAAATCATATACTATTTACGACAGAATAATTTACGCACTAAGAATTAACATGTAGCAAACCATATAACAAATAAACTTATTACTTGCTTTAATAAATTCTCCATATAATGTCAAGCAATGACTCGATCACCGACATTTAAAAATTCTGATTGTCCTATTTCACAATTTGTATGAATAAAATCTGCATTATTGTTAACATGAAAGTAATGCTGAATTAATTCTGAATCCATGTACCAAATCGACATAAATTGAATATTGTATGAGTAAGAGCTTAATAAAAGGAATATCAGCTGTTATCCAGAAGTTACTAAGATGATTTCACCATTGTAAAGCTCCTGCTCTGATGTTACTCAGAAGTTATTAAGCTTTATGCATTTAAATTTGGGGCCTTTATTTTCTTGAATAAAGTCTGAATAGGTGTTTACTCAGACGTTACGTAGTATGGTATTCAGATTATAATCTTGATGACTGACACATTCAATACATTCAACGTACATTTATTAAGCATTTAAATTATAAAACTAAAACTGACATCCCAAATTACTTGGACTCCTGTCGACACCATAAAATAAATACTCTGGAGGAGAGACGACAGATAAATGATTTAATGCTTTTGTATGACATATTAAATAATAGGTTTGACTGTCCACCGTTGCTCAGCAAAATCCACTTTAACGTACCGCCCAGACGAACTAGACACACCACTCTTCTAGCTGTTCCTTCGGCTTCCACGAATTATCTGAAGATGTCACCTTTCTTGCGTCTTCCCGCATTATATAACGACAAGTTCCCAACAATAAATCTCTTCAATATTAGTAAGAACCGTCTCAAAAAAGAAATCATCTCTATTTTAGGTCAGACGTGAGTCGCTCTGTTACGCCTGTAGTGCCAGTGAGTTCCTCATATACACACACACACATCATCACACTCGTTCACAGTCACCCACATCGTACAGATACACACAAGCTCACACTATACACATTATAAAATGTCACTCTCTACTATGTTTGTTTTTAATTATTTTATCTGTGTACTTCGTAATTGGCGTATTGTTTGGAACTACTAAAAATTTTTACTACCTGTCAGCTGTGAAGCTACCTCTTATAAAATAAATAAATAAATACTCAGCTCTTATTCAGAAGTTTGTGTTACTTGGGCCACCAACAAGATAGATAGACGACCTTATAAAGTTCGCCGGAGAACGATGGATGCAGGTCGCTTCCAGCCAGTATACGTGGAAATCTAAAGGGGAGACCTATATTCAGCAGTGGACGTCCTACGGCTCAGATGATGGGAGAGATCCTGGTGGTGGTCAAGTTAATTAGGCGTTGACTTGATTTACTCAATAACAGGTTCTCCACTCGAAAGCCTACTTAGTTCCCTAAACTTACAAATATGTATACAGAATTCAGGTAATTCTAAGGCCCTTCGTACACAAGGCGACTCCAGTATCCGATACCTTGCGACTTCGGTATCCAAGCGACTATCGGAATACAAACCATAGAGGTTCGGACACAGGCACGCGTCAATGTATACCAATATCGTAAAGTATCGGAGACTTGCGTCGCCTAGTGTACGAAGGGGCTAATGCCAACTTAAACTAAGTTTTGACAGTTGTATGTACATATATAGTATGTATATAAATTGTAAGCATGTTAATGAACTCGTAGTGATTATTGCTAAATTTTGAATTTACATATTTTATCCCTCCATGTGTTTTTTTATTTAATGTTTCGATAAAAAATATTTAATATTCAAGAATTTGTATAACTTTAGAAACAAAACAATGATAAAAAATGTTATTTTAAATGTTATTTTGACTTCAAGTGAAATAACGCTCCCTATCAACTTCAAATGCTTTGAACACTAAGTTCCGGCAGGCTTAGACCTGGCAGACCTTTTGATCCACTATCAGGGGCATCTTGGCTATTATTTAGCGTTGGTTCCATCCGGGTACTCGATGAGGTAGGTTTAGTGAGTCAGAAGGGCATATATTTAGGGGTCTGCCAAGTACTTCCGGCAGGCTGCGCAATGGCAGACCAACTTTTTTTTACATAACTAATCAATGGTTAACTGCTGCCAGCACTCTCATTCGGGTATCTTATGACGTAATTTTTATTAAAAAATTATGTCAGAAAATATCGATTATTTCTATGACCCGGCAGGATCGGCTCTGGCAGACCTGATTTTTTTTACGTGTTTAAGTGTCGGTTAACGATCTAAATATAGCCCATTGGGGTATCTGATAAGGTAGGTACTTCTGCAGCCGGCTCTCGCTCTATAAGAGCAACGTAGATTACCTTTACATGGGAATGTACTACCTTTTTGAAACTCACTGCAGTTTAATCAAACACTTCGTGCAGTGTACGCGGATATGAGGTAAGTATCAATAAAATAACGTTTGATCACAATTTGTGATGATGACGCTTAGTCTCTGTCAACTATCTACTCTTGTACTAAGGCTGCCGGGCCACGTCGTAACGACTAACATATGCAGAGAGCATGCAACGTCTCGTAAAACACATAGCGGTAGAAATAAAATATTTTAGTACATGTTATAAAAATTATGATGACTTTTATTGTACTTCGATATTTGCCTTGAGAGCTAAGAAATGTTGGCTACATACTCGTAAATTGTGTATTTTTTGCAAATTGCTCTCTGACCTTTCAGTTTAATTGTTTGGAAATAAAAACAAATGCTTTTTTGTCTCTAGTCAATTCGTGGATAACATTGAGCGATATATTATGTTATAGCTTATACTCTCACGTTTCCTTGTCGTTTCTAGCTCTAAACAAAGTTATTCATAAACGATTCGAAATTTTCTGTCCGCCTATAGCATGACTCGTAGACAACTTAAAATACATTTTGGCTATATTTAGAACGTTAACATTAATCACCATTTAACAACAAAAAGATTAAAACCCATCCACTGTACAAAAACAGCAAAACAACTCATCAGACAGTCCCCATCGGTCCATCCCTGATAACAGACATTATTGCTACTAAATTAACACACGCACGAACATTACAATAGGAACAATGTTTGTTTCGTCCGACCGATGGCCTGTAATTTCTTCCTTTGACGGCGGGACACCGAATGTCCATTGTTTGCAATGGACGTAGATTATGCATGGTTTGAACAGAGTCGACACTGACGCTGTATTGAAAAAATACGGGCACATACATCGACACCGAGTTGAAAGCCTGTCGGGTTTTTATTTGTAACATTTGGGAGTGTGCGATGGAACTTTACAGCCCTTTCCATCATCGGACTACAAGCCGTACGGCAATGTGCCATCGTTACATTATTGTGGAACTATACCTATGTAGAAACCGTTTTGCCAATACTTTTATTGTGAAACGACAAAATTGACAATGCCTAAGAGTCTGACTTAAGCTCTAGGGAATGTTAAGACAAACTCTTTATAGAATTAAGACATTATTTGGTTTTCCAAAAAAGATTAAGATGAAGAGATAAAGATTTATTTATTTATTTAATATCTTCCTTACAAATCAGATAAGATTTCTGGTATTTATATTTCAATCCTAGTTTTTTGTTGTAATTCGGAAAATCTACTAGTCTATTGCTACATGGTAATGAAATATTTATAGCATTTTTTAGCCTTTTGGTGATTAAACATATTTTCAAAGATATGAGTGTATAATACTAAATTAAACTAGCTCATACTTTTTGCTATTCGAAACTAGAAGAAGTTCACTAGTTCCCTTAACTAGCATTAACTTAATCAATCAATTAAACCCGTTTTAAACTTCGGAACTGTTACATTAAATTATTCAGTAGTATTAGTAATGTTATTACTAGTAACTGCAAACTGTTTGAAAGTCCTTAGTTACCAGGAGCGCAAGTTTGCTAAGGGTTTGCGAATAAACCTCCCTGGATTCTAAACTATGATTACCGAAAGGTCAAGCCTCAGGGGCGATATAAACGACTATCGGGTTTTGTTAGGACGGATAATACTGTCCTGTTTAGTATCTATAAATAATTATAGTATTTATAACTGTTATATCTTTATCTTAGCCGTTGGGAACAGAATGCGGGCATTTTTTTTATGTGAGGCCACTACGGTCTCTACTGGTTTACCGAGTTATCAACGGGAGGAATATATGCTTTCCGAGACAAAAACTGCGATACTTATTACAAACATCAAGAAATATAAATTTTATTATTTAAACTGGCTTTAGTTACCTATGTATATATTCTATTTTACTCAGATTGAATAAAAATAACATTTTTGTGGCAAAAAAAAGAAATATTGAAGAAAACATATTCCATCACGATAAGATACAATTTTCTATATTTTTGCTCACCAAGTCAATGTGTTATAATAAATAAATGTTAGCATAAAAATACTGATATTGGATATACCTACGAGGTTTACAGAACCGGCCTTATAAACTTTAAAAGGCTTTATTTGTTTCAGTTCATTTATTTAAAACCGACAAAAAAATAGACAGACAGTTTTCAATTGGATATATTTTTTTTTCAATGCTTCATTTTATTTTACAACACAATATTGTTACGTTTGCGTTTCCTGTACAAGTCATTTTTATAGACTTTTTGACATGTTATCAATATACCATCAATGTCTAAAGATTAAGCTTTATTACGTAGACTCATAAACTTAACCACTCTGTTAATCCACAACTTAATCTTTGGCCACTACTTCAAGCAGAAAACAAATAAATAATTCCAACAATGAGACGTTAAATTGAGGCAGTGACAGCTCCATTGCACGTCATATGCAACTTGACCTCCATCAACGAAGCAAATTGCCCTTTTTCCCTTCCTAAGCAAATATCAACTTTATGATCTGAACTGTAGAGTTTCTTCTCGTGCTTTGGTAATGTGATGTTTTTAGATAAGCACAACCATTGAGATTGTTCTATGTTTGTCCACTAGGGAACGACCCTCGGTATATAGTAATAAGATATAATTTAAGGGAGAACCGTCGTCGGATCAATGGCGAATGGAATTGATTGGTAACGAGTTACGAGGTGAGAAATGTAGTAAATGTGTTTAGGGATTTATCTTTTTATGGAACCCTTCAACGTTTTTGTGAATCTCTAATTTTTTCTTCTAGAGGCATTATGCGAGTCGCGTTGCGGGACAGACTGTGGCTCAGGAAACGGAAATGAACACCGGGACCTTGGAATGCAAAGGGCATGTGATGAAACAGGGTTTTTTTTTACAGTCTGGCAGACCCTTACAATAGTAAGTTTCATTTGATGATATTACCACCCAAAAAAGGTAAAACGAATAAAAAAAAATATATAAAATTTCGAAATATCAATTTTCCACAGCCCTAATTTAGTTTATCTGTTAGAAGCATGTAATAAGTGACTATAGGCAAGTCGAACAAAGTGTTATTGGATTTTTCAGAAATATCTTAGGAACACCTTTTAAATCCTTTTTTATCGTTTTAAAACATGGCGGGAGGGACTGTCAGACTTATAATGACTAAAATCCATGGTTATCCTTCACTAGATCTTTATGTTTCAGGGTCGTTACCTGATCTGACAGTTCTGCAACCCCGGCAGGCTCTGCCGCGATTGCGGCGTGCCCGATCAGTACCCTAGAATATGGATTTTCAATTCACCAGATTACTTCTTTCCTTACCAATATTTTAATGCGGAAATTTGGATGAATTGATGGGTCTTTATTACTGAATTACGTCAGAAGGGCTGACGTAACCTAATAATCCTGAAAAACAGTTTATTAACCTTACAACAGAATAAAACACAAACAGCGCTGCCATAATTTATATTCAAAGTTTTATTTACACAAACAGGAAGCTTGCCTTGCATCGAATTTTACGAGTATTCCGAAATGAGAAGTCAAGCCATAACGTTATGTGTGGGACAAAAGGATGAAAACAAAAAGAAAAGCTTGTTAAATGTATGAGCCTATATAATATAGAGCAGGCATCTGAAAGATGTGTTCTCAGTTAATGATGATGTGGTAGATTACATAGGTCAACAGCATTTTTGTGCATGGGTTCTACATACGTTATTTTTATTGTGTGTTATCCACCGCGTCTCTAAGTGCTTTCAGCAAGCTAATCGGCCCCCCCATGAGGTCTGTAGCCTGTCGGGTCGCGGGACTGGCTCATCAGGTAACCGTGACCCTGGAACGTAATGGCATATTGAAGGATGACCGTGGATTTAGTCAGTACAAGTCTGACAGTCTCTGGCCCTGGGTGGGAGGGAATGAAAATGGAAGCGCCCTGGTGCCGCAAAGATAAGCCGAAACAGTTTTATCGAGTAAACCGTGTTTCCTAACTTACTGGCCATCGGTCTAAGGAGCGATTGAAACTGTAAGGAGATTTTTTTTCTTTTTTTTTTTCTTTTTTTTACGTGGTAAAATATCAAAGAGGCTCCCACCCCGGGCAGGGCGGGAGGTACTGTCAGCTTGTACTGACTAAAATCCACGTAGTGTGTCGATACCAGATCCAATCGTGCCGCCCTTGAAGATCGGCCTTCCTTGAAATGAGTTGCCTTGGCCGTCCTGGAAATGTATAAACAGAATTTGAACCCAGGTACGCCGAAAACAAGTTTTTCTTTTAAGTGGCCCATACCTTCATGACTCTGCTATGGAGTGTCAGTGTGGTGCTCCTCTAAAAACCATGAAGCACTTATGCCGTACCCTGCCAACTGATCGTTACCAAAGGAGTTTATGGACGTTTCTGAGACTAAACTCGTGGCCTTATTCTGGGGCGACTCAATATAGATTGACATCGACAAGAATAACAACCGTTGGGTCTAGCAGCATTACATTTTACGGATAATTTCCTTAAAATGACGTAAATTATGCAATAAAACTTATTTAAAGAAATTCATCTCGTAAGGGGTTTCAAAATGGGATGAAAGTATGTTCAAATAAAATTAAGTTGCGTCCAATTTACTTGAAACTTAGAATTTAGAATTGTTACTTGCGGTAAACAACCCTTGTTTCAACGTTAAATGTCGTTTTGCAGTTGTCAATTTTCATAGTCAAGTGCTTAACCGTTGTTTATTTTATTTCTAGTAAAGTTTGAAATAATAATATGAAAATCGAAATCCTTGCAGACGAAGTCGCGGGCAGAGTGCAAGCGCATTATATAGATACTTGTACGTTATACAATGCCTTCACTCGTAATCAAGCTTCGTCAAAGCCGTGCGAGTGTCGATCGTTGGATTTCCAAATCGAATAGAATCGTCCAATCAATCGTTATGGGTGATAGCTCAGTTTCCGCAGCGAACGAATGATCGAATGTACAAGCTACGACACATCAGTTATGGTTACCCTGGTATACGATGACCTGATACGTTGGACTGGAGAATAACAGTAAAAATAAGGATTGGGGAGCAACTTTTCTCTCTGTTTTTACCGACTTCAATAAAAGGATGAAGTTTTCAAAGGTCAGGGCTTACGGGCAGATAGCTTTATGGGAAGCTCGCTGTCCGATCATGGACATAACCTGTAATGTTCCACGTGTCCCTAGCGAAGCTGTCAGCAAACAGACGGTGTCCCCAAAGTGCCAAACGCCTGTTGCAATCGCAGGACCGTCTAAACCGGATACCATGGCCTTGGAACGCAAAGGGACGCATTCGAAGGAACTGATTGCCAGTAGCTGTATGATAGTAATAGTTTCCGCTCCACCCAGAATGGAAAGACTGGTCTGATGTTTTGCCATATCTGTATATATTATGTAAACATTACGTACATCTTACATGTGTTTGACAAGTTAAACTTTAACTCGTTGGTCAGAGTCACTGGTCAGCGGTACAATTAAACGTTAGAAGGAAAATGAGACAAATCACTATTAAAACTGTCCCTACAAATATCTTTGATGGGCCTGTATCTTGCTACAAATGGTTTAAATTTGTCACGTTTGCAAATGGAACTCGGTGACTATGAAGGCATGACCAGTACACGTTCCAAATGATTCCACGTTCGTATATCTTGCGCTAAGGTCTGTGCACAGAAGGTCAATAAGGGTTTCGCTCGTATCAGTAAAGTGTGTCGGCGAAGTGACTAATTGAGACAAGTCTCAAGCAATTCAGGAACTCGAGTACCTTTTTAGCTTTGTGCTCATTAGTATTTAGCATATTTACATTAAAATCACCGAGCAAAATGTAATCGCAATTTCCTAAAGCAGCAAAAGAGTTCGTTACAGCATCCAAAAATAAATTAATAATAATATAATAATAAATAATAATATTCCACAACTATCACACAACGCCATCTAGTCCCAAGCTAAGCAGAGCTTGTGTTATGGGTACTAGACAACTGATATACATACTTATATATTTCTAAATACATACATATTATAGATAAATTACACCCAGACACAGAACAAATGATCATGCTCATCACACAATCATTTGTCCTGGGTGGGAATCGAACCCACGACCCCCGGCATAGCAGTCAGGGTCACTAACCACTAGACCAACAGGCCAGTCAAATGAAATTAATATCAAACCATGGTGGTCGATAAGCAGTACCGATGGCAATTCTCTTACCTGCCATGGAAGACGTACGGACACTACGGACAGATCTTCACCGTATGTTCCAGTCGATCCGGGTGATCCTCGCAGAGGTGACAACCAGGCGTTTCATCCCTCTCGATAGTTACGTGTCCTGGTGAAGACCACGTAACTATCGAGAAAAGTATCGTGAAGACGTTGTGACACCTCTATAGCCACTCTTCAAAGAGGGGTTATTCCTCAACATCCCGTCTTAGTAAGCATCTTCATCCGAAAATTAAACCCCATGCATGTAGTAGCGAAGATTCAAACTATCAACCTCTAAAACAACAACTCATGGGTCGAATTTCGCAAAATCCTCTCTGAGTTCTAAAAACCTGTGTTCTAAAAAGAACCCCCATGCATTTGACATCTTTAACTATCAACTTCAAAACAATGTGGTCGAATTTCGCAAAATCCTGTCTTAGTGAATATCAACGTCTTAAAAATAACGACCATACAAAGTTGCAACATTTGAGACTCCTAGTATTTATAAATAACAAAGTTTCATACAAATTATCAACACCGAAAACACCGTCTTAAGTAGCACCTACTTCTTGAATAGTACCCCCTGGCAAAATTTGAGACTCCTAAATCCTAGTCCTAACTCCATCCATCTGCCATCTGCCTAGCCTTTTCCCAACTATATTGGGGTCGGCTTCCAGTCGAACCAGATTCAGCTGGATATTAGTATTTTACATGGAGCGACTGCCTGTCGGACCTCCACAACCCAGTAACTGGGTAATACCATACCCCATGGTAAGACTGGTTGTCAGACTTTAGAGCTTCTGACTAACAGTAACGACTGTCAAAGATCTACAAATGACAGCCGGGACCAACGGCTTTACGTGCTTTCCGAGGCACGGAGGAAACTCGCTATGAAAGATGGTCACCCATCCACAGACCAATCTAGGCAAGCGCGGCTTAACCCGGAAGATCGGCCTGTGCGGCTATAATTATTTAGCCACGAGCTCCTTGAGACTCCTAACTATCAACCCTGAAAACAACCCCTTAGGAGTCGAATTTCCCAAAATCCTATCTTAAGTACTACGTACGTCTTAAAATAAAAGAACCCTCACGTAGCCTTTGAAACTCATAGTATAGTATACAACCTATTCATGCCGAAAAACAACCCCTTAGAGTTCGAATTTCTCAACACCCCGTCTTCGTGTTCATCATTGTCCTTAAGAGAAACCGCATGCAAAATTTGAGACCTCTGTGTATCAACACCAAAAACAACCCCTTAGGGGTCGATTTTCCCAACATCCCGTCTTAAGTACCCCCAACGTCCTAAAAAGAACCATCATGTAACATTTGAAACTCTTAGTACTTGTAGTAACAAAGATTCATACAAACTATCCATGACGAAAAACAAGCCCTTAGGGGTCGAATTTCACAACATCCCGTCTAAGTGAGCATCTTTGCCCTTAAAAGAATCCCCATGCAAAATTGGAGAACTCTATCTATCAACACCAAAAACAACCCCTTTGGGGTCGAATTTCGCAACATCCCTTCTAAGTGAGCATCTACCTCCTAAAAATATCCCCCATGCAAAATTTGATACTCCTACCACTTAAAATAACGAAGTTTCAAACAAACTATCAACACCGAAAACAACCCCTTAGGGGTCGAATTTTAAAAAACCCGTTTCGTATATAGCACCTACTTCCTATAAAGAACCCGCATGCAAAATTTAAAACTCCTAGTACGCGTAATAAAAAAGTTTCATACAAACTGTCAACCCCAAAAACAACCCCTTACGGGCGTAATATCGCAAAATCCGTTCTTAGCGGGTACCTACGTCTTAAAAAGAACCCCTATGCAAAATTTTAAACCCCTAGCACCGGTAGTTTCCGAGCTTTCGTGTCCTATGTGTGAGTGACCTTTTGCTTTTATATACATAGATAGATGATGAATAATTTATTATGTCATCATTTCTCTTGCCCATAATGCGATTGGTGTACCACAAGATTGTCTCCATCCTCGCCATGCGAGAGGTCAAGTTATACTGGAAACGCACAGCCTCACGTGTCAACGTATGTATCCAATTCACATTCGATCTCACACCGACCCGATTATATCAGATGTGATTGAAAATTTATCGATTATCTGAGTAAGGAAGATTTGGTGGAATCATTTTCAAAGATAGGCAACTGATTTTCAACTCTAAGGCGCCCCTTAGACGGTCAATCATTTCCATCAATCATTAATGAAGGTTGAATGACGGAATTTTTATCGCCTACAATTTTCATCATGCAAACGTCAATAATCGCATTAGACGATAGGTTTTCCGTCAGTCAAAATCTCTGCCATGGTTTTGCCATGGTCAAACCTACCGTCTAATAGGCGCCTTAGAGGGATGTGACATTAATAATAATAATAATAAATTTATATTTTTAAATTTTTTATTATTTTGTTTAGGTAAAAATATTTAAAAATGTAGTTGATAAGGGGAAAAAATGAATAAAGGAGATAATAACAATATTCCACAACTATGACACAACGCCATCTAGTCCCAAGTTAAGCAGAGCTTGTGTTATGGGTACTAGACAACTAATAAACATACTTATATATTTCTAAATACATACATAATATTGATAAATTACACCCAGACACAGAACAAATGATCATGCTCAGCACAAAAACATTTGTCCTGGGTGGGAATCGAACCCACAACCCCCGGCATAGCAGTCAGGGTCACTAACCACTAGACCAACAGGCCTGTCAAACATTAGTTCATTTTCTTTTTTAACTTTGATTCTCTTTACTACAGGATATTGTGTAGCGAAACTACTACTACTACTATACTGTCATCTTAGATATAAAATGACAGTAGCCCCACCATTTTTGTAGCATACAAGTGTTCATTTGTACACCCCTAGCGCCCCTGAAAAAAAAAAGAGGTTTAGTTTGGTTATTATTATAGTAAAAAGTTTCATGTCCTAAATATAAGTTTATTTAACATATAACTTGACAAATGGCAGATATTTGTGTGTGTTCTGTTATCTAAATAAATCACCGAACTTGTAACATAATTGACTATTTATGGGTAACGTTTTTGCAAGGGCATTTGTGAATTTTTTATCGTAGATATAGTATGGTTATCTATTGCCGAGTTAAAAAAGTAAACTTTCGTCGAAAGTAACTTCTCATTAGAAAAACGAATAGCAAAAACGAATACTCACTTCGTAATGATCTAAAACAGATCAAAAATTATACTCATAGTGCGATGCTACGAAAGCGTACGTCGTAGCAGATGCGAATGTACCGCTACGGCGTAGCACTCTCACATTAGCTACGCCGTAGCTGTACATTCACATCTGCTACGTCGTAGCAAAGATGCGATCTTTTTATCAGTGCAGTTGCCTCGTGCTTTATTTTGCATCTTATAGTGTGTTTGTGTTTCAGAATCAGAATAATTTTCTTATTTAGTAGATTTGCTAAATAGTTCTTTTTGTTTCGATTTTGACTGGTCAACAGGTTTTAGCTACTAAGCTAATTAATAGTAACACTGAATAAGTGACAATTTAAATTATTCTTGTCATATCAAGCCGTTTCCAAGGTCCTTCCATATCTTGTCCAGTCAGCAAAAAATAACTTGAAATAGTTATAAAAGACTGGTCATAGGAAAAAAATTGTTAATAAACAGTTTCGTGCAACAGAAATAATTCTGTTTCACGAAACACTTTGAAAACAAGACTAGGTGGCCTACCATGACGCCTTACAGCGGTAGTAATTCTACTGTGGGATAGAGACAGAGCTAATACAAGTCGTCTAAGGCCATCTCGTTCCCACACTGGAATTATTCTCACTTATTCGCTACCTTTGTATTTTTTTTTTTTTACGTGGTAAAATCATCAAATGAGCCCTCCTGGGCAGGACGAGAGGTACTGTCAGACTTGTACTGACTAAAATCCACGGTGTCCTTCAGTAGCCCTTTCTGTTCCGGGGTCACGGTAATAGAAATAAGTCCCGCGACCCCGGCAGGCTTTGGCCCTCTGAGAGGGGGCCCCGTAATTTTGCTGACAGCTCTTTGAGGCGCGCGTGGAACACGACGCGCCGTCGACCCGGGCATGGTCCATGGTCGGACAGCGAGTTGCCCTTTACTCGCTGTCCGCATGCCCGCGCCTTATTCGCTACCTGGGGCCTTAGTAGTACAAAAATAGGGGAAAATTTCTCTTCAAGTTAAGTTCAAAGATAAGGATCAAATAAGTAAAGCAACGCTTCCTATTACTTTTCTAAACTTGAACTATTGCAACAATGTGCTTAATAAAAGTCGGGCAAACCCGCCAACTTTCGACTCTCTTACGTGATCAGAATGTTAGGGTGGGGCCATGAAATAAGCGGTTTTTAATTTCAACTTTTAATGTAGTCAAGTAAGTGGTTTTGCCTGTGTTAGATGGTAACTACGCTCGCGAACAAAAGTATAGAATCTTGAGTACTCAATAATCAGTTAAGAATAATAAAAACGGTACCATTTTAAAAGTTTAAAATTGATAATGAATTGAACTTTTTATTAAACGTTGCCCCACACTATGATATTCTCCTATATTGTAGGTGGATTTACAAACATTGAAACTCACATACACAAACAGGGTTGCCGGGGTCGCGGGCACGAGCTACCGTGACCCAGAATGTAAAGGGCTATTGAAGGACACCGTGGATGGCCAATACAAGTCTGACAATCCCTTACGTGTGATGATTTTACCACATTAAAATAAACTTAAATACAAGTTGACGTTGGCATTGTGTTTCTACGTCGTCCACACTTTTCCTTCACTCCTTATTTCAGAAGTAATAGAAGAATTTATATGCAAAACTTACACAAACAAGAATTTCTTCAACTTTGATTTACAGCTACAACTGTAAACAACGTGTCATTCTGAACAAGAAAAATAAAATAAACCAGACAAAGTAACAAAAAACGGAACCAAAAACATACGAATTTCCTCAATTTAAACTTGCCAAGATAATTTGGACGCTAAGTGTAATTAGAGCAACTTTTTAAATACACTATAACAGAGGGTTTTCGGACGTAAAAACTCAGCTTAATGTCGAGAGTATTAGAGTGTATTTTTTATTACTATTGCTCTTTTATTGTTCATATCTTTCGTCTGGTGATCTCATTACTGAAATTTTTAATTTAATTTTATTGTTTTTCTCGAATAGTTTGGAATGAACTATCGGTTTTTATTCAATTGCTCAATTTAGCTTGACTTATTCATACAAAATCAGCGTAGGGAAAGAAGCCCACCCGGACTTCACTCGTTTGTGATGCTTTGACTGGGAACCTGTAGGCACCATAACTATTTTATGTTCCCTACGAAGTTTTGGTCTTTTGGACATTCAAGAAAGTGCCGCTTAGCAGGCTACTTGAATAAATTATTTGATTTTGTAGTTTAACTTGCTTGCTCATTTAGCTTGACGTATTCACCATGGTAACTATTCAAAGCGCTCAGTGTCCCCTTAATTTATTTTATCTTATTCTGGCTTTACACGGCGCTAACGGCTTGATGAAAGCCAATGGTTCAACTAGGGGTTTTTAATCTTATTCAAATCATCGAATCGGTCGTCCTTCCCAACCGACCAGACTCCTTATACCTTTTTTTTTCTTTAGGTGGGTAAAATCATCAAGAGTCCTCCCCGCCCTGGGGTGGGGGCGGAAGGCTGTCAGACTATACTGACTAAAAATCCACCGTGTTCCTTATCCGATGCCCTTTTACGTTCCAGGCCGCGGTATCCTGGGTAAAGAGAAAAACCCGCGACCCCACAGGCATTAGGCGCGAAACACGACGCGCCACCGACCCAGGCGTGGTCCCGGGGCGGACGGCGAGCTACCCATTAGTCACCGCCGCAAGCCCGCCTTCGCCAGCTGTGCCATCTGCGGATCAGAGGGACACGCGTTGGAGGCGTTCCCACGACAGGCTATTCGCACCATACGGGCAAAGAGACCCCTTAGGCGCACGAGGGGCCGATGGAGAGTTTTTGCCCCGCATCCCAGGGTCACGCCCGAAAAAACGAGTCCTTCCCCCCGGACTATCCGAGAGGAAGCTCCAGTTCACGGGGCGCAACGTGAGGGTTTCCTGTCTAGCACCCCAGACTCGTACCTGACTTACTAAAATCCCACATTGATGATAGCCCTTAACGGGTCCGGGGGGTCCCAGTTTAACTGAGAGCATCCGCGTGACACCGGCAGGCCATTCGCAACTCTATTTGCATAAGCGCGCTTTCGTACACTAGAGACCAAGCCGATACCTTACGACTTTGTAGCCAGGTGACTTATCGCAATACAAAACCAGATGAGGCGTGTAATAAAGACTCGCGGTCGCCTTTATGTACGAGCTAGCGTTGCACGGACTTTCGTTCGCGTGGTGTCGATTGAACAATGTATTTTTTAGAACGAATGGGGCTTACCATCCAGTCCATTCCCGTCCATTCAGTCCATTCCAGTCCATTTCCAGTCCATCATTCCAGTCTCATTCCAGCCATTCCATTCCATTCCATTCCATTCCAGTCCATTTCCGTCCCATTCTAGTCCATTCCAGTAATTCAGTCCATTCCGTCATTCCAGTCCATTCACGTCCATTCCAGTCCATTCCAGTCATTACAGTCCATCCAGTCCATTCCAGTCATTCCAGGTCCATTCCAGTCCATTCCAGTCCATCCAGTACCTTCCAGTCCATCCAGTCCATTCCAGTCCATTCCAGGCCATTCCCGCCATTCCAGTCAATTCCCGGTCCCATTCCAGTCCATTCAGTCCATTCCAGTTCCTATTCCAGTCCTTTCCAGTCCATTCCAGTCCATTCCAGTCCATTTCCAGTCCATTCCAGCTCCATTCCGTCCATTCCAGTTCCCTTCCCGTCCATAGTCATTCCAGGTCCTTCCAGTTCCATTCCAGTCCATTCCAGTCCATTCCCAGTCCCATTCGTCCATTTCCATCCATCCAGTCCCTTCCCCGTCCATCCAGTCAGTCCTTCCCTAGTCCATTCCATGTCCATCAAGTCCTTCCAAGTCCCTTCCAGTCCATTCCAGTACATTCCAGTCCATTCCAGTCCATTCCGGTCCATTCCAGTCCATTCCAGTCCCTCCAGTCCATTCCATTCCATTCAGTTCATTCCAGTCAATTCCAGTCCATTCCATCCTTCAGTCCCTCCCGTCCATTCCAGTCCATTCCCAGTCCATTCCAGTCCATTCCAGTCCATTCCCGTCCTTCCAGTCCATTCCCGTTTGTAGTTTTTCTATTCGACGGTTAGATCGCGCGCCTGAACGTACGAATCAATGTGTGAGACCAATGTGCACCCGTAATTTTACTTTCGACACACACTTTCTAATTCCACTATCTTTTGATAGACGACAACCGATTCCAATCAATGAAACAACAACTAAATTCCTCTCCAAGTTCGCCTATCGTTGTATATAAAAGTTATCTACATTAATTTCGTACATTTTACGTGCTTACTGGACAAATACACCAGACAACCAGAACCAAACAGACAAACAGATAAACAGGACAACACAGAACAAAAATTCTAAACAATGCCGACATGGGTTTCTTATTGGTTTGTCCTTTAATACCCCCTGGCTATATTTTTGAGTTTTTTTTTATTAATGTACAAAAATAAATTTTCTACAGTTTTATTCTATGTTATAGGATTATCGATAGAAGTGGCTAAGCGAAGTTACCAAGATTTTCTTTAAATCAGTTCAGATATTAAAAAAATACTATTATACTGATAAAATACTGGACTTAAATATCAACAGAAATAAACTGGTAAACAGAAATATTTAACTTAGTCTTTTTTTTCTCATTATTTCTAGGAATTCAGGCGTGCTACAATCACATTTGGGTCGGCTTAATTCATTCATGCGGCAAAATATACACATATTCCATTATTTTAGCCTAGTCTTTAGAGTACTCAAACAATTATTTACCTTGTAGTCATAATTTGAATAATTATTTTTGATCCTTTCTAGCTAAAAAGGATATGCTTACTAAATACCTACTGTAATTTATTCGTTCGCACGGCTCGGTTTGCTTACAATTGGGTATTTTCATGTTTCTAGCGGATGTGGCAAAAGTAGTCGAAAATTCTGCGTAGTATTGTGTGTGTGTGTGTCCTTTGTCTAGAGAGGTTTTTTTATTATTGTTGTTTTTTTTTTACGTGGTAAAATCATCAAATGAGGCCTCCCACCCCGGGCAGGGCGGGAGGGACTGTCAGACTTGTACTGACTAAAATCCACGGTGTCCTTCAATAGCCCTTTATGTTCCGGGGTAACGGTGATGGTATAAGACCCGCGACCCCGGCAGGCTTTAGCCCTCTGAGAGGGGGCCTCGTCATTATGCTGACGCTCTTTGAGGCGCGCGTGGAACACGACGCGCCGTCGACCCGGGCATGGTCCATGGTCGGGCGGCGAGTTGCCCTTTACTCGCCGCCCGCTTATTATTATGTTGTTGGACTGACATTGACTTTAGCCGAATTGCCAACAAGTTGCTAGCAAGAATGCACTCTTACCGTGTAGGTGGTTCAAGGGACTGTTAAATTTGACCGTTTTTAGGAGCCATTTTTACTTTTATTAACCAAAAAAAAATCGTTACTTTGGGGGTTTGGAGGTTTTAATAACGTAGTTTCCAGCAACACTAATTTGCGATTCTGTTTAGTCCGTCAGTTAGAGTAATAATGAGAATCGACCTGTTAGAGAATGAGAACCGTTTTTTTAAAGTCGGATAAATATTTTATAAGGTTCCGTATTCAACAAGGAACCCTTATAGTTTCGCCATGTTCGTCCGTCCGTCCGTCCGTCTCTCTGCAGCTTAGCTCAGAGACGCTAGAAAGCTAGAAAGTTGTAATTTGGCGTAAATATACGGATTTGTTGTGCCGAAAAATTGGTAAAATAAAATCTTGTAAAATACTTTTTTTAGGGTACCTCCTGTACACGAAAAGTGGGGATGATTTTTTTTCTCGCGTACCTCTTAGTATGGGGTATCATTAAATAGGTCTTTAAAAATATTGATAGTGTCCATTAACATTTTTTTTTTATAAAAAGATTCGTTTGTGAAATATTAAGCTTTAAAGTGCTAAATTATTGCTCGACTCGAGTGTCCCACCCTCTACCAGCTAAACGGTTATGTTTGGGGGCGTGAAAAAATTCACAGTAGTAGTATATATGACGTAGTTTGAAGAAAAAATATCATGACTAAGTAGGCTTTACAAGTTTACGAGTAATAGTCGACCAACTTATAAAACGTATTTCGACAACATATTTTCCTAAACAAAATGTATCTAAGAACATGTTTTTCAACTGCTGTTGATGATACTCAGAGGTGGTAGAAATAAAATAGCGGATTGTAAATATAGGTATGCTGGTATATTGGAGATAATAAGAACGCGCGCCTATGGTCCGTGTCGTATATGAGAAGTGAATGGTGGTGCGTGTTAGCAGCGGCGTCGACGGCGCTCGGTCCTTCGTCCCCCGCTGTCGCCCTCCGGTTGTCGCAATGGCTAACGGTGCTACGTATTGTCGCCAACAACTGCAAATGTAAGTTTGTCAACTTTAATTAGTTAAAATTAAATTCAGCGAATCAGTTAGTTCGCATAAGTATTTTGATAGGCAACTACGGAACCCTACACTGTGCGTGGCCCGACACGCACTTGGCCGGTTTTAGTTTATTTTATTAATATTGACGAGACTAAAACGCATCAAAACTCCCAGAGTGGGGGATTAACACGTGAAAATCCAATAAATATATCTAGCTGAGGGGCTAATAAGATTTTTTCAGCACATAAGCCTGTATACCGCGGGTTGTATGTAGTAAAAAATGCAAACCAAACGCTATTTTCAAAGCCTCACTTAAAAGCTCTAGTGATTTTTAACGTCAAGATAGGTTTTTAATTAACCCACGAACTTCAGGGGTCAGTTTCGTCTGCTTCAGCTGACTTGGCTCTCCATCTATGTGGACTTAGCTGAAATGTTTACTCCCAACAAGTTCGTATTTAAACATCTCCAAATTAAGCGACCATCTTTAACGTGGAATTTCAAGTTGATTTTGGGAGCACGCTGTTTTAATTTAAATTTAAATTGTTATTCTGGTATTTTGATTGTTACTAAGTGATTTTGATTATGGAATAGACAAGCTGGTAAAATTCTTTTTACGTTAAAAGAAAAATAATGTTATTTTTTTCAATTATTCTCCTTAACTAGCAGTTTAGCAACTACTAGTATTTATTAAAAGTACCAAGTATTCGTATTCTTGAAACTAATATCGTTTAAATTATATTTTTATTAAAATCTTCATTTTTAATTCAAAGAAGCTTCGTTTCATAAAAAATGTGTAATGAAAATCGTTATCGACGTCAGTAAAAAAAAATCCTTATTCCATATTCGAAATACCCATTTTTTTATGGTGGTAAAATCAATGAGACCCCCGCCTTCCATTCCATTGAAAGCCTATTGCGTTCTAGAGCCACGGTACCATTTTAAGACAGACGAACTTATTAAAACCCCAGGGAGCCAATTCTAGGTTTTAGAGATGGTGTCGAACTCGACAAAAAATATTAAAGACGTCATTTTTTCGTCAAATTTTAAAAGTTGCTATTCTGGGGGTATATTCGCCATTTGTCGTTAACGTTAGAGTTCAGTAAAATTTGTCGAAAAAATGACGTCATTAGAAATTTTTCTTCATCTTCATCTCTTAAAACGAGAATTGGCCCCTAGAACTTCCCTCAAATCCTCATCAAAATAATCAATATCAGACCCTACAAGTATCAAATCTTAAGGACGTCAAAATACGACAGAGGCTTATCAACTGAAAACGCTAGATTAAATACAGGGCTGAACTCGAACTCACGAACAATGTACAATGTATACGTCAGGCAAGTTTCAAGTTAGATTTGTTAGCTCTGTCAGAAGTTTCAGCACAAGTGGTGTTGTATTTACGTTTTCAAAAGGATCGGAAGGAAAATCCTTTTCAAGGATCACTGTGTAACAAGTTGCCTTGCGGGAAACTCTAATCCAATTTTAAGTTGCATATTGGATTCGTTGTTCGCTTGTTATCTTTGAGTCTTTCATGAGTTCTAATGGCGTGATACTAACTGGAAGACTGTGTTGATTTGTGATGAATGTTTTGGAGATAGTTAAGTCTTTAATTTTTTTAACTTTGACTCATTTTTTTATTTAGATTTTTTGATTTCATTGTTTTACTGTACTTTTACAATAGTAAGTATGGAGTTTCTTGCCCATATCGTCAATACGAACCTACCGAATGAGTGAAGAATCAATCGCATCCCTTCATATTTCCTTTAATTTTAATATATCAAAATCGACGTTCAAAAGTACCTCCTTGATGGTCTAATTGACGTTTTTCCTTCACTGACGGTTAAAAATATGATAGGATAAAAAAAGTAACACTCAAAAATGAAAACGCCTTGATTTTTGTAAAGCGAATTTGTTTGTTTTTTGTGACCTCTTCAAATTCTTACCAAATTATTTTCGGAGTGTCTTAAACCCGTCTCTGTGCACAGTGAAAACGTATTGTCTCTATAAACGTCAACATTTGCAGAGTTAAGTGCACTTGATGTAACATGTTGTTGAGCTGGTGACTGCCTACTGGTACATGGTATACGGGGTTTTCAGTTATATACACTAAAATGTCATAGCGAGTTTCCCCCGTGTCTCGGAAACAACATCAAGCCGTTGCGTCACGACTGTCAATTGAACATCTTTGACATTCGTTCGTTTTAGCTAAAGTTTTAAAGTCTGATTACCAGTTTTACAAAAGGGTACAGTGTTATCCAGTTATCGGGTTGTGAATGGAAGTCAGATAAGCAGTTGGTCCATAAATATCTATATACAGGGTGAATTTTTCAACTGGGCGTGGATGGCTACTTTCGAAACTATGAGGAATATCGAAAAACGTTGAAAGGAGTCTCGAGGCCGATTTTGACGAAAACTAAAACTGCATCATTGGATTTTAGAAAAATCTAAAATCCTGGCCAGGAATCGAACCCGCTGATTTTGGAAAAATAATCACATTCTGTATTATTACACCGTTTGATAGTGTTGCTAATAAGGATAAGATTCTGGGAAGTAATCATATACGGCAAACTTAAGGAAATGGCTGATTTTTATGAAATTGCTATTTTTCCATCTACTGAGCCATAATTTATTCGAAATTATAAAATTTCATTGTTTTCAATGTCTCACTGGATTTGACGTTACAACAATCCCACTGTACTTATCAATACGACATTATTGAGTTGAACTAAAAATAGCATCATTTTAAAGAAGAAAAAGGTAACTTATGTTTCAAATACAGTCTTTGCCTTGTTATAAATCAGTTTTTTTGTAATTGTACGTTTTCCATAAGTTTGCCGTATATGATTACTTCCCAGAATTTGATCCTTATTAGCAACACTATCGAACGCTGTAATAATACAGAATGTGTTTTTTTTTTTTTCCAAAATCAGCGGGTTCGATTCCTGACCTACTACACTAAGTTACTTTACCTACACGAAGTTATTTTGGTTGCATTTTTGTAAAACACAATGATGGAAGGCATGTGGCTTCAACATTGAAAGAATATAAATGTTCATGAATGTTGAGGTTAAAAAATACCACGGTAAATTAATATGAATAGATAGTGTGAGGAATGAAACATGATACAGCGACTGGTAGATTATGTTTCGCTAACAGTTTTCAATAATAGATTATTTTACTGCATAAATATAGACACTTTTTTTGCTTTTTTTATTTTTTAAATTTTAAGGCTTGTAAATTTGTACCGTTTGAGTGACGTTTTGTGATTTTTATAAGCGTATTATCTTGGCCAATTTTGGTTTACGTAAAAAAAGAAAAAAATACAGGTCAAATATTTTTTTATTATCAATATTTCGGACTCATAATATTTTTTTGGGTAAAAAAGCTGATTAGTGTTACATAAAAATTATAAATGAGTTTGATGGATGGATGTCTGTTATTTTATCACCTGATAACGGCTAAACGGAGCTTGATGAAAGGCTAACAGATAATGTTATAGTCGAAATAACACGTCGGAAATCGTTTATCCTTTGTATTATTAAAATACGATCCCGTGGGAAAATTCCGGGTTACACACGAGCGAAGCCGTTGACAACAGCTAGTTGTTTTTAAATATCTTTTAACTCCCAGAATGAAAATTTAAATAAGCTTTTTATAAGATAAAATCGAATTACCACTCAAATGTTGCCTTTCTGGTACTACTGATACTATCTACCAATGTGCAGGAAAAACTTCAGTGTCCAGTGATACCGCTTAAAAGTAACTCTGTTAAAGTTTTGAAATGAGATATTCTTTCTAAGATGTGGCGATTGTTCTTTTAACTTGTTGCTTTTTAGACTTATTTTGATTTCTCTTTCTTATTTTACCACAGAGTCATTTTTATCCAAATTATGGCAAAATCTGGTGATTGCTTTGTATTATAAGATAGTCCTTTACCTTAACATTCGAAGCTAATTAAATAAGAATAAAAAAAAAAAAAAAAAAAACACATTCGAAGTTTAAAAGCATGATAACTTTACATGTTTTTCCTTAAATTACCTATTCAACGAAACAAAAATCACGACGAAATGGAACGCATGAATGTTATTATTATTTTATGCAAAAGTCGTATAAATCAGTAAAATCATATAAGTCTATTTTTCGCTTGGTAAAATCATCAAAAATGAGTCCTCCCACCCCGCGCGGGCCGGGAGAGACTGTCAGACTTTTGTGGACTAAAATCAACGGTGTTCCTTCAATAGCTCTTTACGTTCCAGGGTCACGGTAACCTGTTTAGATAGTCTACATATCAACTGACTCATCTCTATCTCTCTCAAACCAATTTGGCAGATTATTTCTTGTTTCATCGTAAAATTGTTAAGATAAGGACTGCATTTTTTTTGCTGGATTTTGTCCCCTTTTTATTCTTATAATATTGCAACGGGTCACTAGTTATTTTAGTATACTATTATTATTATATCTTTATTACAAGTAACATAGACTCATTGTGTTAGTAACAATTTTCCTTATTCCTATGTTAGTATTACTATTCTAAAAATTTAACCCAAAGCCATGAATACATGTCTATGTACAATATAATAACATTTATAACAATAAAAAATTGGGTAGCCAAATCAACATGAGCAAGCCGCAATATTTCCATTTCGATAATTACGTGAAAGCCGGGGGTCTACTCTCTCTGTCCGTCAACGAAAATAATTGTCTGAATTTGAAATTTTCGAGTGAGCTTTACTCCCTATTAGTTCTAAATTCAAAAAATCCAACAACACATCGGGAGACGAATTAACTGTTTACTCATGTTGCCACCTATGTTTGGTGCATACCACTAACTAATCTGCTGATAAACAGGAACGACTGAAGTTTTGGCCGAAGCTACGGGTTTCGTGCTGAGATAATAGTACACCTCATCAGAGGTGGACAATGGCTGCCTAGCTAACCTACCTATGTATTGAATGCGGGCATCTGTCTGTTTGGTCTAGTTCGTCAGTTCAACTAGTAGTATATCTACTATGGTATTTACGCTTAGGTAATGGCCTTTTTGACCGTGTATTAGATCAGTGTAGGTACGCGATATAAAATTGACATTGTGCGATCGAATTTAGTTTCACTGCAATCTTTAACAGACTGATGTGTTTTTTTTATCGTTTGGACTAACCAATAAGATAATTAGTGTCAGAAATTATCATCTGCCTAGCCTTTTCCCAACTATAGTGGGATCGGGACGTACAGTCGAACCAGATGCTGCTGAATATCAGTATTTTATATGAAGCGACTGTCTATCGGACATCCACAACCCAGTAACTGGGTAATACCATACCCAAAAGATTGACTTTGAAGACTTAGAAGCTGCTAACTAATTGTAACGAATGTCAAAAATGGACAAATGAGAGCCGGGACCAACGGCTTGTCCGTGCTTTCCGAGGCAAGGAGGAGGAAACTCGCTCTGACAGATGATTATTCATTCACAGACCAACCTCCCAACCTCGATAAGCGCGGCTTAACCCGGAAGATCAGCCTGTGCGACTATAATTGGATACGAGTCCCTATAAATATTTATAGCAACAACAGAAGTGCATCATCTATTAAAACAACTGTCTTACTATGACGGGTTATAATACAGACACAGATGGCGACAGACGGACAGACAGACGGACGAACAGTGGAATCTTAATAAATGGTATGGAATACCACGGAATCCTCATAAATGGCTTAATAAAACCACCTTTCCATAACTCAAACTCCATCTCAAAACTAACAGTTAGACTCGATCTTGAAACTCAATTCATCCGAGCCATGTACCTAACATGGCGGGCTATCAGGAACGACTGCCAGCTGCCACTGACCAAACAAAAACATACCGCGACCATTTAGAATGCAAATGGAGACCGGGTGTGACATTTGACCTGGTTTTTGCCTGGCTAGATATGAAGTTTATGTCGTGTGGATAGATCAGGTAGGCTTTGTAGTTTCCAGTTCTACATTATTATGTGTTTATAGTACCTAGATAATAATAATAAATAATAATATTCCACAACTATCACACAACGCCATCTAGTCCCAAGCTAAGCAGAGCTTGTGTTATGGGTACTAGACAACTGATAAACATACTTATATATTTCTAAATACATACATAATTATAGATAAATTACACCCAGACACAGAACAAATGATCGTGCTCATCACACAAACATTGTCCTAATCGAACCCACGACCCCCGGCATAGCAATCAGGGTCACTAACCACTAGACCAACAGGCCAGTCAGCAGCAGTATAATGACAGCCTTACTACTGTAAAAACTTAAACATCTGTTAAACTCTCGTCTAATAAAATTTTGACGTAAAACGGACCTTATCTTAACGTCATAATCAGATTTTTTTTAGGCAAGTGTTCAACAAACTTTTAAAAGTTTTTGTGGTACAACAGTCAATGTTTAACACGTTCACTGCGAATCGCCCGATGCGGTGCCTACCTGCCGCTGGTGCGGTTGTCAAAACTGAGATTCGTTCTCGTACGGAATGATAAATATTGTTACGAGCTGGGCAGAGGATAACAATTAATCAAAACCAATTAAAAACTGTTTGTTCCTACACACCGCTTTATCTTCTACCTCAAATTCTCCACTCTCAGCTCTGCTGGAAAACTTTTAGAAATAAACTGCTTCTTCCAGGCTTTGTACTTTTTTTTCCTTTTTAAAATATTATCCTGTGTATATATGTGTACATAAATAAATAAAAAACAATCTTTAATGATACGCAGATTACTTGAATTTGCGTTGAGATAAAGTATTTATTTCGGGCGGTAGTGTGGTGCACCCCGGCTCCGTTACTACAAAATATTTTGCTTCAATCTACAAAACAAAAAACGATCGAAACATAATGGCTAGCTGGCAGTCCAGCTGTAACATATAATACAGTTAGTCATTCCGAGTTGTGCATAAAAATCTGTTAAATGTGGTCACTAATGACCTTTGATGTTAAAAAGTGACCTTAAATAAACAATTAAAAAAAAAAATCTAACCACTATTTATGGTTTATTAGACTACAGTAGTAAAATGTAATGTCTATTCATAACTGGGTTTGATGACCAAACGTTTATGCGATAGTCCGTTTTGTCTATTCATCAATAAATGTTTAAAACAAGGATTTATTCATTGCGATACAAAGTAGACTTTCGAAGCGAAAACTTCATTCATAGTCAAAAATTTTTTTTTGGTTGAAAATGTCCAATCATTCGACCCGTTTTTACGTAAATAAAAATTAATAATTAATTTTAATCATCAAATAAGTATTATTCTCTTAGAGGAGTAGAAGGGACTATCAGACTGGTTAAAGTATCAGGGTTGACTAAAAACCAAAGTGTTTTTGAGTTACCCTTTTACGTACCAGGCCCGTTTTGTACTTTTAAGACAATTGTGATTATTATTATTAATTATTTATTTATTTTCTAATAATAGTACAAACTTATAAATTAAGCCTCACAAAACCGTTATATATATAATGGTTTGACTGTGATCCAGCTTTTCTACTAATAATTATTTATAAGTTATAGTTTATGCTGCTGCCCAATTATTTTTTTTGAGTTTAAGTTGATATCCAATTTTCAGAATTTCTTCTTTAGTTACAAAACACATTATATTGGTTACAAGAAAAACCGACTGCAACAATATTTTTATATCAAACAGACTGTCACTATCAAACGTCGGCCAATGCGCTTAGCATTTCTGAATGCTTTTGGAAGCCTACACAGTGCCACAGAATTAGCAACATACATCCGTTCGTGGAATAGCTTAGAAGCTATTCGCTCAGGTGCCATTTCAGCGGGTTCCCTTCCTGGAAAACCTCATATATTTTCATACAGAAACATATCTGACCAAAAACAGACACATGAAACAAAAGAGAATAGAAAAGTCAATTTAAAAATATCCCACTAAAATAAGCCAGTGTTTTGAGTATAAATAATATTAATACGTAGGTTTTAACAAATTTTCAAACAGTAACAAAAACGTTGTGTTTACAATATTACTACGCGATAACAGTGGGCTGAGCTAAAATTCAAATAAATATGAACGAAAAATCTCCATAACAATTTACATTATCATCACCAGAGAAATTTAATACCTCACTCACTGATAACGACTCAAATATATAACAAAATAATTATATATTTGCCCAAATTATTATTTACTCGTGAAATATATTATATACGACAATATTAGGAGACTTTTATGTGACAGTTATGCTTCATTTACCGCCTTTTATAGTCTGTGGTAATTAAGAAAATGGGTATTTTATATTTGATCGTAAAAGCTCATTTATAGTTGAGTTTCATTCAAAAGGGACTTATAAGTTAATGAATATGTTGATGTACAATGTTTTGTAACTTAATTGTGTGTAATTAAGGTTTAAAATCGATCTAAGTTAAGCCCTTTGGGTGTGAAATAAGTATGACTATTATAATTATTAGAACTTGAAATGAGTCTTTTTCATTGTCTTATTTCTTTTGAGTTAAAATCACTTATTCTGGGTAAATCAATCCGCTTAAGCCCACTCATTTCACCTGGGTGACATAAAAGTGAATTTTTTCCAAGGTAAAATGATGCCACAAATGTGTCCACTTTCTACATCACGGGTTTCGATTCCTGGCCAGGATTACTGAATTTTCTAAAATCCTATGATGCAGTTCTAATTTTCGTCAAAATCAGCCTAGAGACTCCTTTTAACGAGGTTATTTTAAAATTTCAAAAAATGTACTTTAATGCTACCTTTGGGCTATAAGAATTGACACGTTTCCCAAATTTCAAGTTAATCGATCCAGTGGGTCCGAAGGAAACTGACTGTGAAGGGCGGACAGACTAAAATATCTTATAAAGGATCCTTTTTTTCATTCGGACGTACTGTTACTAAGCCGACCCCGCTTGTCTTTAAAAAAAACTAATGGAACCACTTCAAATCACCACTGATACAAAAACATACAAGTTCTTGGGTACATATATTTTTGGCAATGTCCCTCGTAATTCCTCCTTTAATTTGGGTTATTAGTTGACGCGGCAGCGTTCAGAATCTAACTAACTCTATTATCCATATAATTTCTCTGAATTGGGTAAAAAGGCAACATAAGTAAAAGGTGACTTGGGCTCTATTGCGTTGCAGTAAGAGTTATAACAGTACGGAACCCTAAAAATATCAATTCCCATTTAAAATTTCACTAGGTTTGAAAACATAATTCCTTGTCCAATATCGCTGAAAGGGATCAAAAACCTTGTAATCAGAATTGATTGCACATCGATGATCGTAATCCCTAACCCCAACACCAAAGTTACGCTAAAAAGGTCTATTACAAAAATTCTTAGATTAATTACATCCCTGATCATCCCTATAATGAAAAGGGTAGGGCCAGCATTAAGAGATTAATTCGAGAAAGATTCCCAAGGGACTTTTTGTATAGAAAATCTTATTTACTTCAAGTGAGTTCAAAGAAGGGTGTACAGTGTAAGCGGCTGGCGATTGATGAAGCGCAGAAATTGTTGTGTTTCTTTATGATTATATAGAATGTTATTGATTGCTTTTTCTTTAGTGTCTTCTTTGAGGCATGATGTTCTTTAATATTCGTTGGATACACAGTCGGCTTCGGAAGTGTTTTTTTTTTAAATTTGAGAATAAATGACGGAGAAGTTTTGAAAATGAAAATGATGATAGCAAAGTAAAAACAGTACTGTCATACGCTGTTGAAAGAAATTCAGTATTTATTGAAAACTGTTGTTAAACTACGAAAGCGTTGTTCTAAGCTGTCAGATGTAAAAAAACTGTTACAAAATCTGTTGCATATTTTGAAAGAACTAAGCTTACAAGCAACAGGAAGTGACTATGGCATATACAATGTTTGTTTTTTCTTAGCGTGTTAATGTCATCAAATGAGTCTTCCCACCCAGGGCAGGGCAGGAGGGACTGTCAGCCTTGCTCTGACTAAAATCCACGGTGTTCTTCGATAGCCCTTTACGTTCCGGCAAGCTTGGCCCTCTGAGGGGGCCACGTCA
Organism: Agrotis ipsilon; assembly: GCA_028554685.1. Lineage (NCBI taxonomy): Eukaryota > Metazoa > Arthropoda > Insecta > Lepidoptera > Noctuidae > Agrotis > Agrotis ipsilon. Next base: position 16,755,899 of record CM052962.1, on the reverse strand, counting down.
TTGTGCTGACACTCTTTGAGGCGCGCACCGTCGACCCGAGCATGGTCCATGATCAGACAGAGTCACCAATTACTCGCCGCCCGCATATTACAATGTACGTAGAGATTGATAAAATACTCAGTTTCAACGATCAATCGCAATTGACCCAATTTTTTCGTCTCGTATACTGCATGAAATGAACGCTGATAATCGCTGAATGCTTTCTCTTCGTTCGCATTCAAGACGAGACCGATCGGGCTTGAGTCGGACATTTTGTAGTTGATTTTTATTGAAGCTGGAATCGAGAGTGTTATTTCGTTGCCTTTATTTTTGATTCGATACAACTGTGAAATGAGTTTGTATCCGATTTGGATCGATTTGCATTTAAATGTTTCCTGTTTTTGATACTTTTCTATGATGATACGAGAAATAACCCTTTTTTTTCTCTTTGGGTGTGTTTTTGTTCAGTGGATATTTTGATTCTATTTCAAAATGATTTTCATTTTCATTTCACAAACCACAGTCGTGCCGACGCGGCGTGATATGATATGACGTGCCGTGTGAAGCCAGCTTATTAAAGGACAAGCACAACATTAGAGATGCCAACAGAGTATTGAAACTGAATGATATGAAACCAGATTCATGTTAACACAGAAAATTATAGAAATCAATCATAATGCCCGTTTTACCACCATTATATTTATTGCAATACAGTCATGTAGGCTAACACCTAAATAGTTTTTTTTTGTAGGAAACACAAACATTTTGACCACCAAGTCCTTTATAAAACTTCTAGGACATAAAAAAGATAAAATACTTACAGAAATTGAGTGGAATTCTTCCTAAAACGTATACTTATGCTTTAAATAATTCGGCAACAGAAATAATTTCACCAGCATATTTATTGTGAAAGTACAACTATTTAGATTAAAATCCTGGAACAGACTTATTATGTTAGGGAATTGTTGAAGAAAACTTTTGAACTTGTGGGAGTTTCGCGTAGACGCTAAATAAAGTTGAGAATTTCGATTATTCTCCCGGCTCGTGTTGTTTTTTATTCTCTTTGCGTAATTAAAGTTTGAAGCTCTGGAGTAGCGGAGTTATTAGCCTGTTCTTAGCTATTATTGTAGAATGGAACAATACAGCTTTATTAAGTGCTGTTAATAATTGTACTTTTAAAATAAGCGAATCAATATTTCTAGCTACGTATTTTAAGTCAGTGACCGACCCGCGTAATGCTGTGCATACCTTTGCGACCGCGCCGCTACTAGAAACTGGCGGCGCGGTGGCGGCGCGGCGACGGCGCGACGTCAGCGGCGATGGCATCGTGTACAATGTGTACATGCGCTCGTACACGTCACCGTTCTTCTGCGCGGGCCAATATTGCTCATCCGCGCATGTGGTGTGCGCCACTAGACTGCGTGAATAGACAGTTTACACGTTTTATGTCAGGCATCAACACATCATATGCACGAGAGTGCAAGTTCAAACCCAGTCAAGTACGAATGTGCCTTTTTCAACACATAGGTACTTGATTTTTAATTGTATCTTGCAAATGATAAAGAGAAACGATGGGGGAAAATTAAACATATTATGCGTAATCAATACAATTTTAAGTCTAGTGCTTCCAAAAGCGGCTTAATTAATTCTGAAAATAAATGCAAAGTGAAATTCGCTTCCCGATCCCCACTCGTCTGTGCGGATAAATAGTACAGTGTGATGACCGCTTAAGAGGGCAACATTGCTCAATGAGTATCGCGTATCAAAGCCAATATTCATTTGTTAACGTCCCAGAAACAAAGCTGAAATGTATTGAATGCCTGCAACACTGGCAGTCAAGCCACTCAAACCTACACTTCAAATTGATACAAAGCAATGACAGGCTTTGTGTTAGTACCTATTAGTCTGCAATGTATGTGTTACAGTAAGTGTGACTAATTGAAAATTATCAATAACTAGCCCGTCACGGCTTCGCACGGGTGGACATGTGGACACAAAAAAAAGAAATCATCCTGTTTCGTCCTCCATAACCTGGTTCTGATTGTTACAAACACAAAAAAAAAAAGAATTAGCCGAATCAGTCCAGTCGTTTTCGAGTTATGAGCTTAGCAACACATTTTGCGATCCATTTTTATTTGATTTTTATAATTATGATGGAGTTAGTGTAGTGCGTGCTGGCGACTGTTGACTCAATTCAATGTTGGCAGCCGGCGCGAGCGGATTACTAAAACCATCCCGCGATCTAAGATACATACCTACCTTGTTATGTGCAGTGTTCATTCGTGCTAAAAAGGAAGAATAAACTAAGTTGATTGTCAAGTGTAAAATACTGTTTTCTTCCCACCGACGACGTCCACAGTAAAGAGGATCCACACACATGAGTGCCAATAATGACAATGGAGCTGATCATTCTACGATATTATATTAGAAGATAGATAGATAATCAACAACTATTAATAATTTCCAAAATTTAAGGTAAAAGTAATGAATTATTTACTTTTACCGGTTGTTATTAATAATGACACCTTACTTTTGGTAAATGTCATATTATACCGGGGCTCGGAGCTAACTAGATAGGTGGAAATCAGTAATCTGACGAATAATACAAAACCGCTTTTTCGTGTTTCATCAACGTCCATATCATTACTTTCTATCGGGCGAGATGGTGATTAAATAAAAAACAAAGAGTGATACCTAGTACACAATTTTATGAAGGGTTTGTTATTTACCTACTTACGTATTAGTGAACTGCCATAATTATATACTCTACTCATAGAAGGAAAATAGCGTAACAACTAATCTGAGTAAAAATAATAATTTTATTTATGACTACTTTCTTCTACCAAATAAAAACAAAATATAATTAAATACATTTCATTAGTAATCTCACCACAGAACAAACTCAAATGAAACACGAACAGAAGAAAAGACAATAAACTTTGTGATTGAACAAGAAAATCTCCAAAAGATTGGTACGCCGTTTAATCGCTCGTACTTAGTATTCCACACGACAATGGCCATATATTGTGACCAGTCCGCACCAATCAGGCGTAAAACCAACTTATCCAATAACGGGAGGCAGCCTTATTCCGGGAAACGACATCGAACGATATCCTACTAATATTTTAAAACGTGAAAGTTTGTAAGTGTGGATGAAAGAAAAAATTAAGTAAGAAAAAACATTTATTTGGCGCAAGGGGACCACTATAGACACACACATTCAAAAAATAAAATAAAAAAGTAAGCACAGAAAAAACAAAAAAGTAAAAAAAAAACCTATGATGGACGTTTGTTACTCTTTCACACAAAAACTACTGAACGGATTTGGCTGAAATTTGGTACACAGATAGTTTATAACCTGGATTAACACATAGAATAGTTTTTATCCCGATTTTATGTTCCCACGGGAGTTGTAGCGGGTGAAACCGAAGGCAACAGCTAGTAACTTATTAATTATTTAGCTCTCTTACTTACTTTGCCTTTAGCTTTCGTAAGTACGCATTGTAACGTTCCAGGTTTATGCCTCAGTAACGATAAGGTAAGTAATTATATATTTGTATTTTGTATGAGTCGTAATTGCGCATTTGCCTTTGATATTTTCTTGGTATTTTATGAGTATTTGTAGGGAGCTGTTTTTCTTATTTAACAAGCATGGAAATTAAAATTTATGGCTATTTATCATTGGAAAAACATTTTATTAAACAGTAACCAATGCAAACTGCGGATCTATTTCTCGACATGTTATAATTATGTGTCTATGTAACACTAGCTATGTGAACAAAATATTTTGATTTTGATTTATTTATCATCGCAATATTTCCCAATAATATATTTTCCATTTCATGTGTTTCACTAACATAGTTTCTAAGTTTGTTGTTACTAACCCATGGACCACCGATGTCTGAGAAACTGAATAAATAATAATAATATTTAAACCAGGACTAGAGCTGTAATGATGTCGGTTTCTCACGGCACAAGATATCATGATCCTCCGCTTTGGTACGGTCAGAGGTCTGCATTGTTTGACCCATCTACACGTAATCTGCCATATAATTAAGATGGGTCATTTATTAAAGGGCACTGACTGTACCTATATACTCCTGTGACCCAATTTATTCACCAACACATACACCTGTCGAATCGGACTACATTACAATCAACTACGATATATTACTAGACTTCTAATAACAGGCGACCGATGTCTGTCAACACAATAGGCAAAAAAGTCTTATATCCGTCTTATTTCGACCACTGATGAGCCGTAAGCATACCTTGAGACAGAACAGACCTTGAGTTGGCCAATCACAACGCAGAACCCCGTCCCCCTCGCTTACGTAGTACCTCAGCGAGTTGACAGAATAGTTTTTGTTCCTTAGTAGAAGATCGTAGATCGTCGAGTAGTAGTAGATCGTGCATATTTTATTTTTTATTTTATTTTATTTATTTGGTTCACCAACGACTGTTTACACTAATAACATAGGTACTTAAATCTACTTTTACATTAAATTCACAGTGTAACACTCACTTAAAGGTAAACACCACAAACGCCATAGTAATCAATTTTAAGTAATCTATCTATAATCTAAATAAATAACATATCAAAACTAATCAAAGAAAACAAAATGATTTGAAAGGAAAAAGAACAACAAAAAAAATCTAAAAGAAAAAAAATATATATATACCACTATAGATAGTTTATAATATATCGGGCAAAGACCTCATAAACTTTGACTTCAGCTTTGATAGTGAGTCGTGATGTAAGTCAACCAGATCACTACCACTGTTAACGACCTTACAGAATCGGGCGTAGGGAGAGTTAGAGCCTAAAACAGTTCGTCTAAGTGGAGGACAGAGTGGAGTGATGGAGCTGCGTGGGATTCTTGAAGGCGCACGAAACTTACAAAGTGCTAGCAACCTAGGGCATTCAAATTTATTTTTTAAAATTTTGCACATAAAAAAAGCGTCATTAAGCCGCCTCCGCTTTTCTAAACTGCACATGGCAAAGTGTGTCAGTCTTTCTCTATAAGATGGCTTTTTTCTAGCCACACCATCAGTGAAAGCTAAGTGCCAAAGAAAGCGCTTTTGAACACGCTCAATACGCAAATTATTTACAGCATAGTGTGGTCGCCACACCACACTGCAGTACTCCAATCTGGTCCTAACTAAACTGTTATATAACATTATTTTTGTTTTTCTGTTACGGAATGTTCTACAATTTCTTATCACGAAACCTAGCAGTTTTGACGATGCTTTTATGATGTTATCCAAATGGGAAAGAAAAGTTAATTTTCTATCAAACTTAACTCCAAGATCTCGTATCATATCTACTTCCTGTATTGTATCTGTATTGATTTGATACTTAGAATATATTATGCAACTTTTTCTAGTGTATTTGACATGATAGCACTTCCTCGAGTTTAAATACATTTCATTTTTACTACACCATTGGATTAGCCTGTTAAGATCCATTTGTAAGTACATTGCATCTTGTTCAGATTTCACAACTCTAACAAATTTTAAGTCGTCCGCATACATAAAGATGTCTGAGTTCTGAAAGCACACAGGTATATCATTTATAAAATAATTAAATAATACTGGGCCAAGGTGTGCGCCTTGTGGAACCCCAGAAGAAATCTTATACACAGAAGATTGAAAACCGTTAACTACTACGAAAAAAGTTCTATCCGTTAAGTACGAACTCAACCAATCCAACAATGTGCCAGTGATACCATACGCTCTCAACTTTTGTATTAATATTTTATGACAAATTTTATCGAACGCCTTGCTGAAGTCAGTGTAAATTACGTCTGCTTGGTGACCAGAGTCGATAGCTTTAATTAGTACTTCCGTAAATGGTACTAGGTTTGTGCTTGTGGAACGTGCGCTAACAAATCCGTGTTGATCATCGCTCAAGTATAACTTCAGATGGTTTTGAATATGTGGGCAAACTAGTGATTCGAATACTTTTGCAAATGTTGAAAGAATTGAGATCGGTCTATAATGTGATACTATATCATCACTATCCGATTTATGTATGGGCACTACCTTCGCAATCTTCCATTTTGTAGGAAACACGCCAGAAAAAAGTGATCTTTCAAAAATTTTCATGAGTGGAAAAACCAACGCTGTCGCGCATTCTTTTATAAAAATAGGTGGGATTTCGTCTGGGCCTGCACCTTTATTACTGTCGAGATTTTTTAGCTTTTTAAACAGCACTTCAGGGTTTAAATTAGGGATTGTTAAGCTTTGGCTGTTATTCTCTAAACAATTTAAAAAGTCGGAGTTATTATATCTACTTCCAGTATTGTGATCAGATATGTAAACAGAGGAGAAAAACTTAGCGAACAATTCGCATATCTCCTTACCATTGGATGTTCTATTAATACCGTCAGTCATATTCATAGGATATGCACTGGTTCCTCCGCGCTTGGCTTTTACATGTGTCCAAAACATTTTCGGGTTATTTATTATTTCATCTTCTACATTCCTGATGTAATCATTATAGCAAGTAGTTGCCAAACTATCGCAGCGTTTAGAAATAAGTTTTAATTCAATCGCATCAAGAGGATTTTTATATTTGTAATACCGTTTTCTCATTTTATGCTTCTGATTTAATAACTTTATCAGGTTTCGGGTAAACCACAGCGGATATTTACGAGTTTTTGGGACGCGTGGCGGTATATATTTCTGTATGACCATATATAGCGTTTCATAAAAGGAATCCAGCATCTCATTCACTCCATCCAGTCCTTTAAACAATTCTGTCCAGTTGAAATCTAAAAGAAATTTTTTGATATTTGTGTAATCAGCAGTTTTAAAATTAGTTTTCAAGTGCTTATTATTATATGGTAACCTTAAACTTTCATCAAAAGTTATGACTATATCTAGTGGTGGATGCAGCTGATCAATGTTCGATAGTGGGTTCATACTCTCAATGACATTACATGATGAGAAAGTTGATAAAACTAAGTCCAGTATCCGACCAGCGGCATTAACCACCGAGTTAAATTGAGTAAGCTTGTTAACATGAGTGAAATCAATGAAAAGTTCGCTTGTGCTGGGTAATGCGGTATTATTATTTGATTTTCCTACCAAGCTCCAATCGATATTACTCATGTTAAAGTCACCCACAATACAAACTTTCGAATCTGTGATATGTTCAAAAACTGAATTACAATTATTTAAGAAGTATTCCAATGAAGAACGTCGTATGGGTGGAGGCAAATATACCGCGCACAGAACCACTTGACGAACGCTACGTGATAGCGGCAATTCTAAGGTAACCCAGAGATCTTCACAATCACTATCCCAACGATTGACACGTCTAGATTTTAGGTTTTTATTTATGGCAATTAAAACGCCACCGCCTTCTTTACCACTTTGTAGACTAGAGCTTTCTCTGTCACGTCGGTACACCACGTATCGCCCGTCAAATAGCTCGCTGCTCAATATAGAACTGTTTAGCCATGTTTCTGTCAGAATTATTACGTCATAATTGTTACAGACAATGTTACGATAAAAAACATGTGTTTTTGTCCTTAAACCGCGATTATTTTGGTAATATAACTGTAAACTGTTGAATTTTTAATGTTTTAATTTTAGGTACATGCGAGAGGGAAATAGATGTGAAAAAAAAAAAAAAAAAAAGCTTATACTATCTTGTTTACGGTCTCTAGGTTCTTGATAAGTATGTGTTCCGATTCAGCATTTTTTCTTACAAAGATACGGCCATTTCTCACCCACACGAACTTATATCCTTTGTCTTTGGCTCTGAGTCTTGTAGCAGCGTGAAGCGCTTTATGAGCCGGAGACAAGTGTTCGACAACGTAAACAGGTGTCTTGTTGCCTGCTAAACCAAGATCCGCTGAACTGAGTTTGCATTCAGGATTTCGCTTATTGTGATTGATCACCGACGCGAGCAGCTGATCACGGATCCTGGGAGACGCGAGCTGAATGACGATAGATCGGGGGCGATCGCTGGACGTCTGGAGCTTAGCAATGCGAGTGCAATTCAAGATGTCGTTGTCCTTCACCTCACATCCCACAACGGAGCCCAACTGCCTGACAACAGTAATCAAATTTTCTTGTTTGTGTTCAGGCAGACACTGAATTTCCAAATTGTTGGATCGGGCTTGCTGCTCCAAATAGTTTAGCCGCTGGCCGAGTTCGTACACTGTCTTTTTTAAGTTATCATTCTGTTCGTTCAGGTTCTTGAAGTTATTTGTTAACTCGATTTGTTGTGATTGAAATCTGTCAAACTCACTAGTATGGAAATTAAACGATTCTTTCAGATCCTTCATTTCGATTTTTATGGGTTCAAGCTCTCTATTAACAATGGTGACTATCATATTTGTCAACTTCTGAGCCATCATGTCAAGTTCCTTCTGGACCACCTCTTGCACAATCGAACGAACTTCATCGCTAGTGACAGCATTTATTTCAGGTGGGGAGTTTAATGCGATTCTTTTATTACCTCTAGTGGTTGAAATGTTCCGTATCGGAGTATTGTCCTGTTTAGAAACTTTTGGCATCATACTAAAACATTCTGGACATTTCCATTCATTATACGCATCCGATTCTTTCGAGATTTCGGTTAAAGACAAACAAAGAAAGTGATATGTCTTGTTACATTGAATACAGTTTATAAACTTATCATTTCCATCCTTATTTCCATTGCTGCAGCACCCCCAAGAAGGCGTTAAACTTGATGCCATATTGCGGTAAAAATAAGTAACACAAACAGCTGCGATATTGATATGCAGGTATTTAGAGTTTTGCGACTTCGAGTGTTGTGAATAATTAACTACTCACTGCTAAAGTCCGTGCGAGCTTTGAAAGGTCGCGAGAAGAACGTCGTAAGCGCCGTGTATTGCGCGTCACTTACGCGTTAGTATGTAGCACTTTTCTATATCACTTAATGAGGGTTATTTGTAATGAAGTTTTAATTTATTCCAATAATTCTCACTTATTTAGCACATAAAACAGTTTTATAATTTCACAGTTCGATCACAATACTATAGAATTATTTGATTACACAATTAACTTTTTGTTCAAGTTCCTCAGACTTGTAATAAAACCATAATATCGAAGAGCCTAATATTAATGTCTTGACTGCGCGGTAGATTACCGTATCGTCGTTGAATACAATCAAAATCAAAGTGCGTATTATATCGTCGTTGAATACAATCAAAATCAAAGTTGAGTCGTGAGTTGAAAAGTTAAGGTGCATGTTTCAATAGACTGTCATTACCATACCTGTTTACGAAGACGGGGATTAGAGTTCGCTTAAGAAGCATGCCAACGGCGAGGAATGGGCGACTCGCTGTCCGATCCGGACCGACCATTCCCGGATCGACGGCGCGTCGCCTAAAAGAGTGTCAGCATGATGACGGCGCCCCCTTTAGAGGGCCAAAGCCTGCCGGGGTTGCGGACATCAAATTACCGTGACCCTGGATCGTAAAGGGCTATTGAAGGACACCGTGGATTTTAGTCAGTAAGAGTTTGACAGTCCCTCTCGCGCTGCCCTAGGTTGACTCATTTGATAATTTTAATACGTCGTTTCTTAAACGAACTTTTTTTTGGGTTCGTTTAAGAAACGACTACTCACAACAGTCCCTCCAAAACTCTTTCACAAGCTTTACTGCTAATAAAATCTAAATCTACTGGACTGGAAACTTTCCTTTCTTCAAGCAAAAATCCTTTAACTTTTAAAGCTGGAAAAATCTCATTGTTACTCACAACCGATTGATTTTAAAGGCGATAATAACGTCGTTTTCCAATTTCCTTAGTAAAATGAACTTTCACACTATACAAATAAAATACTTAATTAAATATGGGTATTTTTATCGAAAGGTTAATGATGTAGAAAATAATTATAAAGATGCAGGAATAAATGGTTTTCATTTCTCATACTCGGAAAGTAGTGTTTGTTTGATCAGAGCAGTGGGTCGAAAACGATGCTTCCCTCCCTTGGGCGGGAAAGACTCATAGTAAATGCTTCCTTCCCTAGGGCGGGAATGAATTTTAAAAATAGAACTAAAATTGGTTATTTAGTCGGCTATATTTTTTTTTACATAATTAAGAAAAATATCGATTAAAAAAAAATGCTGCGGTCTTGTGAGTGTATGCGGCCAATGTGAATTAAAAAAAATACCTATTAAAGTGGGATGGCCCGCGGCGGTGACGCGGGCGGTATGTTCCATATTTGAAATTTAAATTAAAAAAGACTATTAAATAGGTACTACTCATGTTATTACTATTAATAAATATTTTAGGAAAACTACTATTTTTTACTTTCCTTATATTTGAAATGAAAAGTAGAGTGTTTAACACGGGTGAAAGTCATCAATTACCACTCGGACTATAGCCGCCCTCGCTTCGCTCGTGCGTCTAAATACCTCGTATGGGAATTGACTTCTTTCCACCCTTGTATAACAATCTACTATTCTATAACCCTGGAACTGATCATAGTGGAATATTACAGCAGTATATTTCATCACGGTGTATTTTTAAACAAATGATTTACACAATGTAAAAAAAAACACTAGATCTCGTAAGAACTAGTGATCTTGTCTTGATGAGATCAGTCTTGCGTGTTTTGTAGCTCCTTATTGAAATGGGAATAGATAATATTGTCGCGCGACACTAAAGCTGATGAGTGAAGATGTCAGCAAATGTCTTCGGAAATAATATAAATTATTATGTGTTTTTTTTTCAACGTTATCAAGGTCAGAAAATAATCTTAAACTTGTCCCTATAATAGTACTCCTCTACTGTATGTTTCTGATAAACTTAGTAAACTCCAATAACTACTTAGAAAATATAGTATGGGCATTTGGGGACCTAAGACAGTTAGAATCATTCTGAGGCCTGGTTTGGTGTTTGCCAATATTGATTCTGGCTTTCAGGAGATACCGTAGTTTCACAAGTCCCAATTAAAAATACGTCGTACATCCCGCCTGACATTTCCAACGACTTGACGTGTTGCGTGACATTTGGTTTATTAGTCAACTTATGACTTGTCTCTGGTCTTTTGATGACCAGTAATGGTTGGATCGCCGTCCGACCAAGTGTCATGCCTGGGTCGACGGCGCAGCATGTTCTACGCGAACTTTAAAGATCCTTCAGCAACCTCACGAGGCTCATAGAGACCTATAAACTCCTTTCCGGGTAGCTGGACTGTCTAGAAAAGTAACCTTGAGGATTTGACAATACTCGCGCCTTAAAGATCTGTCAGAGAAATGACGGGACTCCTCTTAGAAGGCCAAAGCCTGGCGGGATGGTCTGTCTCATAAGGTGAGCGTGACCCTGGACCGAAAGAGCAATTGGATTTTAGTCAGTACGTTGTCAGTACACCCAATAAAAGAAGAACTTATTTTATCACCTAAAAGTAAATAAATATGGTTTATTTTCACTTACACTTAGATCGATGTCTTTTCCATTCAACCTTCCATAATAGGACCGTTTGAGACTAACAATTCACAGTCACAACACGTACCGTTCTCGATGGAAACCATATCTTGTGTTATTAATATAAGAAGGTTTTATTTTTTCATTAAATCCGAACTCCCTTATATTTATTCTTCCTTTGGATGTTTGAAAGGGCAAGTTATGTGTACCTATGGTGAGTAATTGGTAATGAATACAAGAAGAATTGAGTGTATCATTGGATTAGTTATAACGAAAATGTATTTAACTGGCTTTATACAGATATTTGTATTTCTATTTTAGTTTTCGAAACCTTTCTTAGTTGTTTTATTAATGAGTTCAGTCAAAGTTGGCCAATTAATATTTCCTTTATAATTTAGTGACTAGGTTTTCCACGCGGACTTTACTCCTTACCTCCTCTAACATCTCATTTCTCAATGTTTATACATAAAAGGCTTTATAGGCTACTGTATGAACGGTCTTTAGTCTATCTGAAATAGTAGCATAAAAACAAATAATAATAATATTTGATACTCTCTTACGAGAGAAGAAAGTTAATAGAATACGAAAATAATAATAAATCTTTATTTGTATCTCATACATTGTTTTTAGACATACATTCAGGCAGTCCCAGTAACTTACGAAAGTACTTGTTAAATAAGTTAACTGTAAAAACTCTCTCATTTTATAATAAGGATTTAGTAGAAGTAATGATCTGTGAAGAGAACTTTTTTGTTCAGATAAAATCATTTGAAAATCCAGGCAACAATCCAACCCTACCAAACATCAAAATCCGAGATTTCTGGATTTTATTAAGAGTGTACTTGAAGTATTTACTGCGTTTATTGTATGGAAAATTTTAAAACATTACTCTGGGTGTACGAACAAGGAACAAAATTTTCGAAGTTTATTATACGTTACATCACAAAAACTTAAAAAGTCATACTAGGGCCTCGGATGAATTGAGTAGAAAACATTTATCCTTCCATCCATCCAAAGTTTCGCATTTATAATATTAGTAAGGAGTAAGGATCAACTGCGTCATTGTTATAAAATATTTATCAAGACTGAAAGAAGATATCTTATAACTTTCTTTATTTTCCATCGCTTACATAAAAACCCAGATACATAGCATTTCTTCTTAAAAAGCATCGAGATTCAATTCAGACATAAAAGACATTTTCTCTTCGTTTTAGATTTTTTTTTCCGTGTTCATCGAGTCATTAAAATTATCCGCATTAAGAGTGTCCTTTTGAAGGAAAAATATGGAAGAAGCGTATAAAGAATTATTGCGTAAATAAATTGTTTTGGCAACTTTTATGTTGAATCCCAATATTTTATTATTAATAGAAATTAGAAAAGCGCCATTATTAATAGAAATTAATCCAATAATCGTACTCAACTTCGGAGATTTTTAAAAATTAAACCAATTCTAAGATAAGATAATTTAATTTACCAAGTTACGGGTAAAATTATGATTGCGCCTTAATATGACGACATACACGCACTTTATAATTATAATACTGGAATACTCTAAAATAAACAATAATTATATGAAGATAACACTACAACTAGATTATTTAAAATTATTTTCTACAGCATAATTTTTATTAAAACAAACGTGATTTTAAAATGATACCTACTAGACAGTATTATGATCAAACAAAAACTTTACACTAAAATAAAATAAAAAACCATAATTTTGTAAAACTTATAAAAAGAAAGTTCCAATCCTTTCCACTTTTTTCTTTCTTTTTTTCATCAATCATTATCATGTATTTTTTAACCATCACGATAATGATAATGTCTTGACCTGAATGTTTAATTCTACTGAGAACTTAGATTTTCTGGTAATGTAATAGGTATTTTATAAAAAAACTAGCTGCTGCCAGTGGTTTCACCCGCTACAACTCGAAAATTATCCCACGGGAACATAAAATCGGCATAAAAACTGTCCTATGTGTTAATCCAAGTTATAAACTATCTGTGTACCAAATTTCATCTAAATCCATTCAGTAGTTTTTGCGTAGTAGGAAAAACAATTAATTATAAATACTGGCCATAAATAGGACAACACATATCTGACCTATTTTAGCCATTCAAAAATATAACAGAGGGTTAATTGACCTGTCAAATGGGCGCTAACCGCCAGGGTGGGGGATTAGTGGCCTTAAATAGACCCGTGGTACCTTTTCTGCTCATTGTAGGGTAGTTGGGTACCGCCTCATTGGTCTGTCACTTTTCTGTTTTATGTGGATGGCTTTTTCTGCCTCATTTGATGGTCATTGGGCACTTTGGTGGCAGAAAGCTTTGGAAAATGTTGGTAGGGTATTTTAGTTTTTGGGTGTTAGGTACTTGCGGGTGCTTGTGAAGAGTGATTATTATTGCACTAAATAACCTGTTTTTGTCGTTGCTGAGATTATTCACCAGCACGCGTAGCATGGCGATTCTATGTCTGTTCTACCAAGAAAAAACAAAGTTATTTCATCGTTATTTCTATACAAGTCGACTGTTTTTTTGCACAAATATGACACCATTCGTACACTATTGAAGAAAAGAACGTTTATTTTCCATATTTTTTACATTATCATGCTTAAAACAATAAAAAATTTCTTCGTTCTGTCATTTTGTCTATTCTTCCGTCGACAAAACCCCTTTCTACGGCGCCATGCTACGCCTGCTGGTCAGTTGTGCAAACAGCCCAAGTGCCAAGTGAATATTAAATTAAATCTTCAATGAAATGCTTGCACGAAGGCATATGGTGAAAAATTCTAATTAGTTTGTCAGTTAGTTATTACAAAATGTTTGACCTGTATTTTTTCTTTTAACCGAATGGGCGATTTTAAGAGAGAGCTTTTTAAATTGGCAGTAGTCACAATTTAGCACAAATTTTTACTGATTTCTGACCCACTCTTGACTTTTGATTTATCTAAACAAAAAACATTATTTCTCAAAACGGACATAAAAAAATTATGATTTTATTGATACTCCTAAACTGACTATTCTAAATACAGGTTAAATTATATCCTTCTAGGAATGAGTTTAAAAGCAATTACTCTAATAAAATATGATTCCTTCCAACCATGGTTTAAAATCTTAACCACCCCTCCCCAACACAGAACAATTACATTACAAGCTGATATTATAATAACATTTAGGTACCAAACGAAAATATACCTTACCTTACTAACTAATTACAACCAAAATTTAATATTAAAATAATTACGGCGGGCACGTCACGCGGGGTAACCTATAACTAATCTAAGTTTAACAAAGCCGTGTAATTAAAACTTTAGGTTTAGATGGAACAATCGGTCGCTCGCGGCATTCGTTCCTGTGATTATTCTCTTGAAATGGTAATGAAGTAAGCACTTAGGACGTTTTGTGGGACAAATCGAAAATTGTGATTTTATAAGGCGAGTAACTTAGTCTTGAGACGGATGCTAAGTTAGTCACGAAATGATAATGTCTTGACCTGAATATTTAATTCTACTGAGCTCTTAGATTTAGTGGTAATTTAATAGGTATTTGACTGAAAAAAACGAATTTTTAAATTAGCAATAGGTCACAAGCAAGTGCAATTTTCGCTTCCTTCTGTAGTCACGAACATCTCTATGGCTCTCGAATTTTGATGCGTTATAAATAATATAAATTAACGTAATTTGTCACTCATCGTCTGATCATGGACCAGACCCGGGCCGAAGGCCCGTCGTGTTCCACAGGCGCTTCAAAGAGCTTTCTGCAATCTCATTGAGCCCCGGGACTGTCTCATCAGATAACCGTGACCCTGAAATATAACGAGCTATTGAAGGATCATCCGTGTCAGTACAAGTCTCACTTTAAGTAGATTTTATTATTTCTGCGAGTCTCAAAGTATGGTAGTGGAGGACTCATTTTATGATTTCACCACATTAAAAAAGCAAACAAACTTTTCTTATGCAACGATTAAGATTTCTGTCTAAAAGGTTTACCACTTTACTAAAGTAAAGTAGATAAAAATCACGATCTTTCACTAACCAGTCCGCGTTATAAGAGTCGGGCTTTAGCCGCTTCAAAATTGATCTCGCCCGCAGCGTCACCCGGTTGAAAATAGCTCGAGAAAGATTTATCAGCCGGCCGTCCGATTTCCGACCGAAGTCGGTACTTTGATCATAACTTCATTTGTCTATCCGGTTCTGACGATGCGATCCGGCGACAATACGGTTGGCTACCAGTTTCCTGCGTTATTTTATGGAGTGATTTATTATCTTGGTACTCACAAGATTTCTCTTGGAGTTTTGTATTTATTGTTAGACTAAAATACAAACACATCGAAAGTCGTTTAGCAATGGAATGAAAGATTCAACCTCATTTGCTGCGATAGCTTAATTGATTACTGGGTATTGGTTGGTTTCTGGAATACCTACTGCTTTCTGGATTGCTCCTAAATAAGAAATATTGCATAGACGTTCTTGTAAGAACGTCTATGCAATATTTCTTTTTAACCCTAGATTACTAACCTTATTTTTCGACGCTTATTACGAACCTTCGTCGTTTCGACTACGGTATTTAATAAAGGGGATAATGGGTTTTATTTAAATCAAACTTGGTAATTTTTTATTTATATTATTAATAAATTATATTTTTCTTATAATTTACTATGTTAACATAAACTAAAATAGCTTATTTATCACCCAATCAGCCTTATGAATGTGATCATACGTTTTGTGCTTAATTGAACATAGTGACATTTTCGAAATTGCTTTGTTAGTATTACAAATAGTAAATTGTTAAAATTATCTTTAACTATTAAAAATAAAGAATGAAATTAACCAATGAAATAAAAAAAATGCTAAAAATCCGTCAACTTATGTATTTGTGACATACGTCAAGTTTGTGTTCCCCGCTCATAGATTTATTGCACTTGGTGCGACTACTTTTAGTCAAGCTTCGTTTTGTAAAGAGACACAAGGCATATAGTTTGCTATTTTTTCGAAGATAGGTACCTACCTACCATAATCATTAGTCGCATTACTTGACCTTGACCCATCCAGGCTGATCCAGGGCAGGACAGAAGGGGCTGTCAGACTTGTACTGACTAAAATCCAAAGTATCCTTCAATAATAGCCTTTTACGCTCCGGGACCACGGTTACTTGATAGTTCCGCGACCCTGGCATTCTTTGGCCCTCAAAAGGGGGCAGGGGGCCCCGTCATATTGCTGACTCTTTCAGACGCGCGTGGAACACAACGCGCCGTCGATTCAGGGAATCGTCCATGGTCGGACAGCGAGTCACCCGTTACTCACCGTCCGCATGCCCACGCCTTAGGTGGCCAGAATTCGCCGCATTACTTGGCCTGAAAAGTGCTGGTGGGTCAAAGAAGAAACTTCATCTTAAGCATTTGTTTCATAACCAGAATCAATCTCTAAGTGGTCTTCTTTGCGCTCTCAGATATCGCTGCCATCTTGTAATAACAACTGACGAACTATCATAAATAACAAATAATAAATAACATTGAATATAAACAAAATAAACCAATTAACCAAAAAAATAAACGCGAACGTACTCCACCAAGTAACACAAAAAGTTACGTTATTACTAACCTTCGTCGATGCGACGAGTCATGGTTGCTGGAACGGTGCTCGCGGGGCACTTGGACTCAAAACAACACCGTCTGTCGCAGGGGCAATGGGTCGACAGAGATTACATAAAGTGTTGAAAAAGTTCGATCACGCGCGCAAAAGTTAACGCGATTTAAACAAACCCGCGTCGTCGAATCGACGAAGGTTCGTAATCTAGGGTTAATTTTAATTATTAAAAGAACAGTTGGGAAAACACCATCAATTGGCGCCTTTTCACGTAGGATCATGAAATAAGTCCACTAGGGGACAAAACTTAGACCATGAGCTATCTTATTTTTAACATCATGATAAATAAAAATAACAACCAACCCACAGACCTAAACATTACACAGCACTTTGCACAAATATTAAAAAAAAATTAACACCTAACAGAGATGTCACCTCTGTAGTTGCAGCCAAAGCCATTCTTAGCTAACCAGCCAGCTACTCGAAACAAGCCAACCAGTCAAAATCTGTCAGCCAAAGCCATTGCCAAAGTCATTGCCAACGCCATTGCCAAAGCCTTTTTAAAGGCAGCTGAATTGGCCTGAATTGACATGTGACCAAAGAGTCTTATTTAGAGGGGATGATGTGATAGTTCCCACAGAGCATGTAACATTATGGTTTTCTGTCATATTATGAAAAGCCTCATGTTATGCTGCTAGTTGTGCCTAACATGAGGCTATTCATAATTTGATAAAGCAAAGAAATATAACTGATTGTATTTATAGCATCTCTAGCTATTTTCCACACCATTACAATATACTACAAACAAAAGCAAAACGATTCACGTTTTTCATTCATTCGTTTGAATGATTCTTTCCAGTAATTACTTGAATGAGGAAAACGGTACGTTTTCTTTATTTACCTGCTAATGTTTGGAAATAATCGTATCCTGTTATGATAACAATGTGATCTTTATTCCACCTTAATTACTTTGCACACGGAAAGGAAGAAACACTTTTATTGGTACGATTACGTAGAAGAAAAACGTCATAAAATAAATCTTAAACCCGTATATATGGGTGACTCGCCATCCGATTATGGTCCATTCGGGTCGACGACACGTCGTGTTCTATGCGCGCCTCACAGAGCTGTCAGCAATCTGAAGGCCCCTTAGAGGGCCATGGCCTGCCGGGATCATAGCACTGTCTTATCCTGTAACCGCGACCCTAGAATGTAAATGGGTATTGAAGGATCACCGTAGATTTTAGTCTGTACGAGTCCTTGGACTCATTGATGATTTTAAAACGAAAGAAAAAAACCCTACACTGCCTATGAATTGACTGTCTCTAGTGTCTTATCTATTTCCATACCAAAATCTAAAAACGGAACATACAAACAAACTTACTAGTACGAGGCAACGTCTTTTAAAAAAAATACTACATGTGCATTTAAAGTATTATACGTCAGGCAAACCTACTGTAAGCATGACAGTTAATTCCCCCTCGCTCAGCCGGGAATAATATATTATGAATTTCATTATTCCGCGTGGGAATTATGTGGAGTTGAATTTTTTTGAACATCAAAGAAAACCGTAGAAACTTTCACCAAGGAGTTTTATCAGTAATGGCGGGGCCCGCTGGCAGCAACAGCTGAAGCGCGTACAGTGGTGCCAACGTCATGTTCGAGTGGTTGTCTACCACCTCAAATTTCAAATCGAATTATATTCTCGCAAGTAAGGTGTGAAAGGCAGAGTACGGCCCTCTCGGGAGTAAAGCGGTCCCCGCCTTGTCCTTTGGGCTGATTTGAATCCCTCGCTACACTAGGATTCTTAATTTTAATTAATTCACTCGTTTCACTCGGGAAATAACAACTGAACCTCCTCGCTGCGCTACGGAGGTTCACCCCAGAATACTTAGTGTCGTTCGTGATTCAATACGTCAGTGACGGTAAGGCAATGTAAAGTGTTTTCTCTTTCAATAGAACTAATGTAACTCTCATAAGATTTCTTTTAAATAAAACAATGTCCTACATTAAGAATTTTTCCTGTATCGTGCGTGCGTGATAAAATAACCATATAAACTCACATACTCAAACACCTCAACCAGGAACAACGGCTTGAAAGCTATTGTTAGTTATTTCAATTTTGTTCCGTTCAGAAATCTAACCAGCGGCACGCAGCACAGCAGTTACTACGCCAACCATGCCGCCAACATTTATCTTTTGTACGCTCTCCCTAATTTCCCACATTTTAGTACCTATGTTATTATTCCCCGCAGTTTTTCTGAGACTATGCAGATGGCGAGTTAAGCCAGGCTAGAAGGGATCAAAAGGGCTGGGGTGAACCTTTGTCGTACAATGGACAATACGGGCCCCGAATAAAAAGTAGTTGAACTCCCCTCCTCTATTGACACGTACGTACGTCCAGTGACGTATAACAGTGAGTAGACAAGATTCTGTGGTTACGTGAGGAGAGGTATCCTACAATATTGTAAACGTGAAATTTTATTTGGATAGATAGATGGATGTTTGTTACTCTTTCCTGCAAAAACAGCTCAACGGATTTGGATGAAATTTGTTACACAGATAGTTTATAACCTGGGATAACACATAGGATTTTACCCCGATTTTATGTTCCCATGGAAAATTTTGAAGTTGTACCGGGTGAGACCGAAGGAACAGATAAAGTCTTGAAATGATTTGTGGTAAACGTGGATGAGGCGACTTAACTACATAAGTGGGAATATTTGGCGTGTAAGCGGCGAAATAAACAAGCACGGCCCCCGCTCCGCTTAACTACGGACACTCGCTTTCCTTTGTGCGTGGCATCTCGCATCACTTGGTCTTGAATGGAGACCTAGTTAATCTTAGTGTCGGACACCCCTGGCAAGTAGGACCGATGACCTGAAGAAGGTAGCTAGAAGTGGCGAAAAAAGGGAAGCTGTGGCAGGCCTTGAAATAGGCCTATGTCTGCAATACTCTGAAATGATGACGATGAGGATGATGGCCTCGCAACTGGACCTAGAGGAGGTTTTTTGAAGCATAATTGGTCAATCCTTTCGTGCCCTGAATATCATGCCTCCAGCCAGGTTCTTAAAAACTAATCACCCTAATCTATCACATTCTCTTTTAGTTTCAGGGCAACTCTGTGACCTTGTAAGATAGTCCTATGACCTTATAAAATACCTTAACATAAAATCTATACATAAACACGTATGTAAAACGTATTATTCCAACAAATATCGTATACAAATCGAAGTAGTTTGCCGTTCGCACACAATGAACCCTTGTCAGAAACTTTTAATTGAAAATGACGCCAAACAATTTGCAAGAGATAGTGTATCATCAGTTCACGGCGAAACTAATAGCACCTGCCGCTGAAACTGTGGTGGGTGGCGACGTGATGTGTACACAATGGCCCATGTGACCTTGGATAGAAAGTTTGACAGGAATCATTAATGAATGCGGAGAAAGAAATACAGAGATGAATAAAAGTTTTGCCAAATAGTGCGCTTGGCGTGGCGTGACGTGTCCTTGACATAGCGTGACGCTTGCGTAGCGTGTCCTTGGCATGGTGTGACGCTTGCGTGTCGTATCCTAGGCATGGGGTGACGCTTGCGTAGCGTGCTCTTGTGAGTCGTCCCTTAAAACGCCGCCGCTAGTGTGGCACTAGCATAGCGTGTTTTGTGATGATTTACGTATATTTTCATAGTAGATTATATAAGCTCTACCCATGCTGCGCCACGCTGAGCATGAATAACAACCAAGTAAAGTTCGTAAGTAAGGCTACGTTGAATGAACCTGATTATCCATTTTATCATAAAAATACCTTTTTTATTGATGTGGCTAATTCCGGCAGGCATATGGTTTAAAATACATAAATGCAATAAGCAGTCATCGTGTAATCTCAAAGATTAGTTGCCAGCGTTCTCACATTCTTGGGCAAAAGTGAACCCCCATAACTCTGTGACCTTGTAAGATAGTCCTATGACCTTATAAAATACCTTAACATAAAATCTATACATAAACACGTATGTAAAACGTATTATTCCAACAAATATCGTATACAAATCGAAGTAGTTTGCCGTTCGCACACAATGAACCCTTGTCAGAAACTTTTAATTGAAAATGACGCCAAACAATTTGCAAGAGATAGTGTATCATCAGTTCACGGCGAAACTAATAGCACCTGCCGCTGAAACTGTGGTGGGTGGCGACGTGATGTGTACACAATGGCCCATGTGACCTTGGATAGAAAGTTTGACAGGAATCATTAATGAATGCGGAGAAAGAAATACAGAGATGAATAAAAGTTTTGCCAAATAGTGCGCTTGGCGTGGCGTGACGTGTCCTTGACATAGCGTGACGCTTGCGTAGCGTGTCCTTGGCATGGTGTGACGCTTGCGTGTCGTATCCTAGGCATGGGGTGACGCTTGCGTAGCGTGCTCTTGTGAGTCGTCCCTTAAAACGCCGCCGCTAGTGTGGCACTAGCATAGCGTGTTTTGTGATGATTTACGTATATTTTCATAGTAGATTATATAAGCTCTACCCATGCTGCGCCACGCTGAGCATGAATAACAACCAAGTAAAGTTCGTAAGTAAGGCTACGTTGAATGAACCTGATTATCCATTTTATCATAAAAATACCTTTTTTATTGATGTGGCTAATTCCGGCAGGCATATGGTTTAAAATACATAAATGCAATAAGCAGTCATCGTGTAATCTCAAAGATTAGTTGCCAGCGTTCTCACATTCTTGGGCAAAAGTGAACCCCCATAACTTCCAGTTCTTATTGTTTGAGACTGAAGTGGACCATGCCGTTGGTTTTATCCAGCTTATTCTGCCATCTCCAACAAAATCTACCATGACGGCATCAAGCTGTGTCAGCCCACTTAAAAAGTAAGTAAGACTAATTAAGTCCCTCATTGAAAAAGTCAGGCAATTAAAATAAACACAAAACTGGATTAAAATCAACGAAAATAAGAGCTTAAAACTTAAAGCTTCTTACATCTGATTTTACATCCCAAATTCCTTACAGTTCCCATTGCTATTCGTTTTAAATCCGACACTCCGAAATGCAGTCCCGAAAATAAATCACAACAGTTTTAAACTTGAATGAGTTTTTCTTTGTATTGCTTCTTTACCACAGACAATGAAAATGGAGAAGTAGAGAAGTCCAGTTTCATGCGAATAAGCGTTTTAGGTTGAAAAGTTCGTCAAGTTCCATTCAAAAGAGATTCCATTCAGAATAGAATAAGAGAAAAAAGAAAGAGGTTGAAGGAATATTGTCTTCTGTGCGACAGTTGTCTTTGTTTATTATCGTCGTCTAAAGGTGCCGGGTTCGCGCTTGAGACCGCGACAGGAGAACGCCAAAGAAGACCGCGACACTTGTCATTGCCTAGTGTTAACTACTGTCGCGGTCTCCTGTCACGGTGTCCTGCCGCGGTGTCCTGTCGCGGTCTCCTGTCGCGGTCTCCCGTCTCGGTTTAGTGTCACGCTTTAATACTTCTTTTTCCTTTCTTCTTTGTACCAGATTTGATCCACCATACAATTTGCACAATTAGAATAATAGCAAATTGACTCAGTTATTTGCACAAAATTCGGCAAGTATCAAACAAATTACATTAGCGAGTGCGACAGCACACTCAGATGCGTATCCATCGTTTTTAACTCGTAGAAAAATAAGTAACCTTCTGAATATTTCTACATTGTAAAACGGAAGTCAGTAATTTATCTTGCGAGATATAAAGAAGTCGAAAAACAGAAAGATTGCACTTTGCTGAAATCTTGGGACAAACAATGCCGGGACAATTAATGGGTACGGTGGATCTGTAGTTTTTTCAGAAGGCAATTAGCGGAGAAACTCGGTAACCTTGGTAATGATGTAGTTCGTAATGAGTTCTGTTGTTCGGTTTCATGTTTTCAGGCAGTTTGTCAGTTTTCTTTGTTTATTTTCGACGAAAATATTGAAGACAAAGGATCTGATGTTTAGAAGACATTATTTGTTTCGAACAATAATAGTGTCCAAAAATATTTATATCATTACTAGCTGCCCCGGCAAACGTCATACCGCCTCTTTTTCTCATCTTTTAAACCTTTCCTGGACTTGCCAAAATAATTCAAAACCAAAATTAGCCAAATCGATCCAGCCGTTCTCGAGTTTTAGCGAGACTAACGAACAGCAATTGATTTTTATATATGTTACCGGCCAAACCCGATTTCAGGACAAACTAGTTTGGCCTAGGCTAAACTAGTTTCGACAGAGTCCCGCTTTGCGGATTTCCTACTACTGGGTGGTTTTAAAAAAAAGAACCACGAAGAGGATGGCGGGGTCTTTCAGACCCCGCCATCCTCTTCTAACCTAAATTGTCCGAGTCGGGGTGCCAGCAAGTCCCCAAAAAACAAAACTAGTTTAGCCTAGGCCAAACTAGTTTGTCCTGAAAATCGGGTTTGGCCGGTAACATATACAAAAAGAAAGATGTAACGTTAAAAAAATGTTCAGGGATATAATTATTTTTAGCTAAATATTATTGTTATATCCGTATACAATTGTGCTGTGGTAATTTAATTCATGATATTTTTTTCTGGAATTTATGTTTTTGGTAAATAGATTTTGTCGCTTCGAAATTGGATACTAATAAACTTAATTGAAGCCTCAGTTGCAACTCAAATCAAATAATTGAATTTCAGTTGTAATTTCAGCTCGTCAAAGGCTTGGTTAGTTATGAAGTTCCTCGTAATTTCTAGTTCCAAAGCTCAGTTCACATAGAAGAGAAACTATTTAGATATCCCAAGCCGATTTTAACAAAAGATACCATCCAAATTCAAATCCGCTACCATCAGTCGGCAAGTCCTGTCCGATAGGCAGTCGCTCCATGTAAAATACTGAAATCCAGCTGAATTTGGTTGGACTGGAAGCCGACCCCAATATGGTTGGGAAAAGGCTAGACAGATGATGATAATGTTTACCATCAGTGTAAATGATAAATGATGTTTATTTAGCAAATTGGTTTTGGCAAACTCTTTTACACGTCAAAAAACACTATTTTTAAAAATTAGATGAGGTCGGTGTTTCGTACCTGACTACTCTGAGAAGAAACATCCGAAACAAACTCAGAGGTCACAGTCTCTTTTAAAGTCCAGACAATTTCGTATTAGTTATATGAGAACCATGCAGGTGTCTGAGGTGTTCTTTTGAAGAAAGAACCACACAGATTTGAGTGGGCCTGTCCAGTCAGTGCAAGCATGTGTCAGTTACCGTGTAGCTCAACTCATAACACAAGGAGCTCAACGGAGCTCAAAGGTGTTACATGGAACATCTATTTTATTACTTTGAAACTTTAACTCTTTATAATATTAATATATGGATGGCTGGATGGATTATCGTGGCTTGAAGTTAGCCTAGAAACAAAGAAGAGACCTAAAGCTTGGAATGAACTATTGCGCACCGACGAAACACAGTGAGAATGACATAATTATATTAACTTTATTTATTAAATATTTATTAAATAAAGTACTGACTCCAGCGCATCAACCTATCCCAATCTGTTTTTTCCCAATTACACAGGCAGCAGCAGGTGCTGTATTCAAGTTGAAAATCCATAAAAAAGTCAGTTTGATGTGCTAGCGACTGTACATAAGTACCGTTTATTCTCTTTTGTTAACAAAGCTTAAATTGTTGACCGACTGAAATCTACATCCTTTTAATTTATGAGTCCCAACGTTTAAACCCCGTCGTAACTTGTTTGTATAAAAAAATATGATTTATTGTTGTATCAGTACACAATGTCTATGCAGGACGCGTTCTGACTATCTCTAGGGTAATAAATATTATGTTTCAGTTGGAACCGTACTGAAAATATTCGTGTTAAATAAATATATTAATGGGTTCTTTCATAGTGCTTTGTTGCTATTGTTACGATGTGAAAATCGGTTCAATGCGAGTTCAATTCTGCAATATTAAGGGTACTACTGCAGCAAAGGAGGAGGCGGGACGCGTGAGGGAGAGGACAACGTCCACGGCAACAGACGTCACGAAGCCACCGTAGGTAGGCACGAGCATGCGGATGGTGACTCTCCGGCGGTGACTCGCCGCTGGTGCCGTCATGGACGTGTCGCCTCAAAGAGCTGACAGCAATCCGACGGGGCCCTCTTAGAGGGCCAAAGCCTGCTGGGGACGCGGAACTCTCTCATCAGGTAGCCGTGGCCCTGAAACGAAAAGGGCTATTGAAGGATCACCGTGGATTTTAGTCAGTACGAATCTGATAATCCCTTCCGTCCAACCCCGGGTGGGAGGACTCATTGGATGATTTTACCACGAAAAAAGAGGGTACCTGTCAAGAAAAATATTTATAGTGTGACAACGGGCAACTTCTAAATAATGACATACATACGCTGTAATCATGTTCTATCGTTGTTTAAATTTTAATAAATAAGATGAAAACAAGAAAAACTAAAACTCTCTTTTTTTTTCATTGACTAAACAAGAAAAAACGTATATCAACAAAGATTTAAGTTTAAAAGCAGCTGAAACAGAAATAATCTTCAATGAATCTTCTAGAAGTTATCTGAAGCTGTAATTAAAAGTAGCTAGTACACCTAATTTCTTTTTAGATAAAGTTACAATATGTTTCGACACCCAGGCCAATTACCTTTATTCTATAAAAAAACCTGGTTTCTACCATAAAAACCGATAAACTTATACCAACCAACAATTTAGGGGCGATCCAACCAAATTGAGCACGCACCAGAAATTCGAACCACCTAACCGTGTGCCAACAATGAATTTATGAAACAAGATTAACCCGTTCACTGAATCGACATAAAAAAACTGTGTACGAAATGATTCAGCGGCTGAAAACAGAATCAACTGAGCGTCAATAGGCTGAATGGGTTTGCTATCGATTCAGATATGACGTCATATTTCAAGCAAGACAAGGGTTTCAGATTTTGTGGGGGATTGGGGTTCGGGAAAGGACAGTGGCCAGTTTGGACTAGGAAATAGCACCTAGATGAGACTTTCACCAATATGTAACGCATTATTAATATGATTATCGGATATCATCAGTTTATTTTTAAAAGCTGGGTAATTAATTATAACTATTTTTTAATAATTACTACTTTAATTAAGTGAACACAGCTTAAATTATCTAACTTTGAACGCATCCGAAATTTATGTTTATCTAGACATAGAGAATGGACTGAGCCTGTGAGACACAAGTCACACAAGACAGCCTTTTTCTGGCTTACAGATTTCGGAATGTATCCGTTTTAAAACATTCCGTCCTTAAAACGGATACATTCCGAAAGGTAAAAAAAAACTGATGTATGTGGCTGCTCTAAATAATCTTAACATCTGTAATTAGGCCTACTTAGAGCAGGCTCAGTCCATTCTCTATGTCTATCTAGGCATAGCGAATGGATCCATTGGAGCCTGTGAGACACAAGTCACACTAGACAGTCTGTTTTTTTATGTCTTATAGAAAAGATACAATTGTGCTAGTAAAAACTGTTATTTTCTCTCTTTCTAGAGTAGAGTATGGCAAATGTCATACAGATGATGATGTTCATTCTCTATGTCTATGTCGTAACTTACATGCCACAGATTGTTAAAGTATGGACATAACCTAAACAATTAAATTATAATAATTACTTGATTATCCCATCTTTTAAAAATATTCTGATGACCGTGTTATGATAATTTTATCTGTACGAATGAAATGATATAATTTATGTTGCATCAAGTGTCGTTTTATTAGATTTTTCTAGTCCAAGCATGTTTGCCGAGTGGCCATTGTTCTTTGGGAGCAGCGGGTTATTTTAAACGAAGTAATAGTCTAACTTTGCTACTGCTCTTTATAATATATTAGTCTTTAAGTATTAATATATTATAAAGAGCACTATTTTATACAAATTAAATAAAGCCAAATAGTACATAAGAAACGTTGTGATAAATTATATATAATATTATATATAAGCTTGACACTCTTCATTCGCGAAATTCCCGAGTTATTTCTGGTGTCCTTCACTATTCCTTTACGTTCCGGGGTCACAGTAATCCGTTAGTTCCGCAACCCCGGCAGGCTTTGGCCCTCACCGAGTTATATTATTAGTATATTATTTAAACAATTTGAGAGTGATCACACTCGAATTGTTTACTGTATTCGTGTGGTATTGCATATATGCATTTGGTTGTTACATATCTAAATAAGTTCCAACATGGAACCTGGTTAGGGCACAAAAGCATAATAGACGATTGAATTTATTCCTAGAATAGGAAACATGCTTCTTTCTGGGAAACAACTAAACAAACCTGATAGTCTTTTGACTGGTCTGATGTGTGTTAGTGACCCTGACTGCTATGCCGGGGGTCGTGGGTTCGATTCCCACCCAGGACAAATGTTTGTGTGATGATCAGGATCATTATGTTCTGTGTCTGGGTGTAATTTATCTATAATATGTATGCATTTAGAAATATATAAGTATGTTTATCAGTTGTCTAGTACCCATAACACAAGCTCTGCTTAGCTTGGGAGTAGATGGCGTTGTGTGTTAGTTGTGGAATATTATTATTATTCCTAGAATAGGAAACATGCTTCTTTACCGAAAAAAACATACAAGCTACTATTCAGGTAATTCACCAACTTCCTCAAAAGGTAGATAGAGGGATCTCAACCTTTCTCAGAATATCATTTTTTGATCATCTAACATTTTATTGTTATCAAACAGTGAAAAGCTTTTACCTTCCTGAAAGTATTTGAGGAGTCAGTCAAATTATAGTTCTCAGTTTTTGGTTGTTTTTTTTTTAGAAACAGTACAAATAAAACCTCGAGTTAATTGGTTTGTTTGCGGTGTACTGGGAATTCGTTTTATATACAGCGTTGGTAATATGAAACAATTTTTATGGTAAGCAAATATTTCTATAAATAGGTTTGGCCAGCAAAATAAGAATAAAAAGTGAGTTTATTAATATTTAAATAATCTAAAAAACATTAAAATTGCTGTAATTCATTAGTCTCGCTAAAACTCGAGAACGTCTGGACCGATTTTGTTAATTATGGTTTCTGAATTATTTTTGGAAGTCCAGGGAAGATACAAAAGCTGAGTAAATTAGATAAAAATATTATTAGGAATTAATTAAAAGCAACAATGTCGTTTCCCTTTAGAAACTATTCCTACTTCTCAAATATTCTATTTTCGTCCCGTCGCCGTCGTTGCCCGTCGTGCAGAAATCAATTAAAAAAGGTCGTTCAGAAATCAAATTTTGAGGCGGTACGAAGATTGTCGGGTCAGCTAGTTTAAACTAAAACCACACAAATAATATACAAAAAAAAAACTGATAATCAGTCTTACCAACAAATGTCGTAGTTCTTAATACTAACTGCGTTTTGGAGGCATGATAAGCAGTCACACATAATTTTTTTATTGAACAAGGCTCAATACTCAATTATTTATTGCATTCCATATGTTACAGAGATGGTAAAAAACAAATTAAAAGATACAATATGGACCCTGTCGGGCACGCAAAAGTTAGGAGAGAGGAAGAGGGCTGAATAGTTATAATACTTAACTTATGGCTGTGATGCTGCATGGCATATGTAACAATAAATTTGACTGCTCTGATATCACCAATAAACTTTGTTATATTGTGCCCAGAACTGTATTGCGACGAGAGGCGCGCGTGCCTCGGCTGTTTCACACTGGAAAGTCCAGAACCAATGCTGGTGCAAGGGCGCACCTCCGTCGTCTCTTAGAAACATATAACACACACTTTTTCGATCTTGATATATTCTCGCTATCTCAAACAAAATTCAAAAGAATGGCTATTCAATTGCTTGCATAATCCATTTCTAATTCATTTCTTCGTATCCTGATTTGCCTCTAGTAGATGCGTGGTTCTGTTCTACTTCTCCCCAATAATTTATTCCGTGGACATTGGTGTGGGTTACATGTTTATTTCTATTACTCTAGTTCGTTGTTTACCTAAATTGTAACATGTAACTGTTTTATGTCCCAATAAAATAAAATAAAATAAAATAAAATAAAATAGCAATTTAATCAGATCTTTATTATTTTTAATTATTGGACATGTATCTTTGTGTATAGTTATATACCTATGTGTATAATTATTATGTTACTTTACAAGGCTAGGCAGTTGATGATGAAAAAAATAGCACTTCTTTCTGAAAAGAATTTTTCTAAAAAAAACGCTAGTAGAAGCTACTGCGAACATCAGCACACGCTATAATCGTAAACGAGTTCAAACACGACACAGTTTCACAAACCAAACAAAACATAAGCTTTCCTTATGAGTAGGATTATGAGCGACTAAGTCTAAAGCACGGTTACACTAGCCGGGAATTAATCCCTTTGAACTAATACCCGGTTTAAAGGAGCTTACGCACTGACTGTAATGAGAAGCGTATGTTTGGCCGTATGCTTTCATTGCTATCACTATCTCTTCCCTCTTTCTGCTAGCCTAGTACCTTTGCAACACTGATTCTAGAACTTACACGGAACATTTAATGATTTGTCTTATGTCTCGCTATGGCCCTATGATGATATTGCAAGACCAATTTATTAAAACAGCCTCTTCACATTTTATGTGCGCTTAGTACCTTGGTAATGCTACTTCTAGAACTTGGAAACCTTTGATAACGACAACTTCAATATGCTTTAGCCCTAAAGGTTTCAAAATCAAGGGAACTAGTCTCTTCACATCTTATGTATGCCTAGTACTTTCGTAATGCTACTTCTAGAACTTAAAAACCTTTGACAATGGCTGTTTAATTAAAATCAATCAAACAGTATTTGTGATCTCTTTACATTTTATGTCTGCCTAGTACTTTGATCATGCTACTTCTAGAACTTAGAAGCCTTTGACAATGACTCTCTACTTCATTTTGCTAAAAAACGCAAACCAGTCTCTTCACTACTTTTGTGTTCCTAGTACCTTGGTTATAACAATTATTGTAACATGAAACAAACATGCATTGACTCACAGAACATGCGTTCATCATTATTTTCATCTACTTTGCCTTCTCCCAGTTATGCTAAGGTCGGATATCAGCATAATCGGATGCAATTGAATATTAATGTTGAATACTTGATTTATTATTTATTATTATGGCATGTCTGCTAATCCCTGACGTTATGTGTTAATTGTTTAGTAATTCTAAGGTCAACCACAGGGAAGACCTTACTTTGACTTATTCATCATCATCATCATCATCAGCCGGAAGACGTCCTCTGCTGAACATAGGCCTCCTCTTTGACTTATTATCTTAATCAAATAATGTAAAAACAGATCTTTAGCGGTCATAAGTGACCACTTTGTGTATATTTTAGGGAATGCAATAAGTATCGACAATTTAATCAGATCTTTATTATTTTTAATTATTGGACATGTATCTTTGTGTATAGTTATATACCTATGTGTATAATTATTATGTTACTTTACAAGGCTAGGCAGTTGATGATGAAAAAAATAGCACTTCTTTCTGAAAAGAATTTTTCTAAAAAAAACGCTAGTAGAAGCTACTGCGAACATCAGCACACGCTATATTCGTAAACAAGTTCAAACACAACAACAGTTTCACAAACCAAACAAAACATAAGCTTTCCTTATGAGTAGGATTATGAGCGACTAAGTCTAAAGCACGGTTACACTAGCCGGGAATTAATCCCTTTGAACTAATACCCGGTTTAAAGGAGCTTACGCACTGACTGTAATGAGAAGCGTATGTTTGGCCGTATGCTTTCATTGCAATCACTAGTGAAACTATCTCTTCCCTCTTTCTGCTAGCCTAGTACTTTTATAAAACTGATTCTAGAACTTACACGGAACATTTAATGATTTATCTCATGTCTTGCTTCTTCACTAAGCTTTACATAACCCTAGATGTCATTGCAAAACCAATTAAAACAGCCTCTTCACATTTTATGTGTACTTAGTACCTTGGTAATGTTACTTCTAGAACTTAGAGACCTTTGACAACGACAACTTCATTATGCTTTAGCCATTTATGGTTTCAAAATCAAATCAAACAGTCTCTGTGGCTCTTCACATTTTATGTCTGCCTAGTACTTTGGTAATGCTACTTCTAGAACTTAAAAACCTCTGACAATGACTGTCTAATCAAAATCAATCAAACAATCTTTGTGGTCTCTTCACATTTCATGTCTGCCTAGTACTTTGATAATGCTACTTCTAGAACTTAGAAGCCTTTGACAAATGACTCTCTACTTCATTTTGCTAAAAAAACGCAAACCAGTCTCTTCACTACTTCTGTTTTCCTAGTACCTTGGTAATAACAATTATAATTGTGACATGGGGCAAACATGCATTGACTCACAGAATATGCGTTCATCATTATTTTCATCTACTTTGCCTTCTCCCAGTTATGCTAAGGCCGGATATCAGCATAATCGGATGCAATTGAATACTAATGTTGAATACTTGATTTAGGTACTTATGGCATGTCTGCTAATCCCCGACGTTATGTGTTAATTGTTTAGTAATTCTAAGGTCAACCACAGGGAAGACCTTACTTTGACTTATTATCTTACTCAAATAATGTAAAAAGAGATCTTTAGCGGCAATAAGTGACCACTTTGTGTATATTTTATGGAATGCAATAAGTATCGACAAAAACCATTCATAATGGTTCCATTTAAAGAAATATAACACTAAAATCTATTCAACGGTAAGACACAAAATCAGTTTTCACTTTAATTCTGTTCCCACAAATATTTCGAGCTGCTAAATACTCCGGGGACACAGACATTCTATAAACAAAGACAATATATCATAATAAGATGATACCGGAGACAAAAGCCACGCTTATCCCGTTGTGCGCTTAATTGGTATAAATGAACTTTAAGCTATTCATTAAACTCGAATTAAACATACTCCTGTCTACGTAGTACGGGTATAAATAATTATACAAAACTTGTACAGAATCTCGTAAGTTCCTGGCTAAAATCACAGCCACATAGGATAAACCACGCATGCTATTTTATGGTATGGATGTGTGTGGAGTGTAAGTGACTCTCAGACTCCTCCTGACTAAAAGTCTCCCTGTTTCTTCACATGCCTCTTATGTTCTAGTATTTTTTTGGTTTGTTTTATGTCGTATTAAAATAATCAAATGAGTTTTCCCACCCAGGGCGGGACAGGAGGGACTGTCAGACTTGTACTGACTAATATCCACGGTGATCCTTTAATAGCCCTTTACGTTCCAGGGTCACGGATACCTGTATGGACAATCCCTCGACCGTACAGGCTATGCCCCCCTAAGGGGGCCTCGTCAAATGCTGACAGAAACGTGAACCGTTTGCTCCACCATGTCCTCCGACCAATCCTCGAAGGATGCGTCAAGCGGAAGGTGAGGACATCAGCCACTCCCCAAAGAGAGGTTCTACCACTGTGAACCAAACGTTCTAGCGCTGCGGTGTATTTTTATAAAGAGAGTGGAGACTACGTACTTGTTCTACACCTCCACAATTCTTTTAAGATTGAATTCTTTGCAGGATCCAAGACAGTTAAATTCATTCTTCGGGACATGGTAAGCTTCAATGTCTTGCCGCATTACTGGTAATCGCCACTGTTATTACAGGCTTTCAGGAGTTGTAGTGGTTTGAGAGTAGCAAGTTGTGATTGTGTCAATAAAAAAAAAATTCGTAATCATTATTTCACCCTCCTAACCTCACCCAATTTTAGGATTTTAGGATTACCCCGAAAAATAAATACCATATTAGGATTTACCCCGAAAAATATTAAATTAATTTTTAACTACATAATGTTTTAGATGCGAAACTTTAGATGTTTGAGCCAATTATGCTTTTGCGTTCCCCTGGAATAACTGTCGAGTTACACGCGAATAAAGCCGCTGGCAACACTTAGTTTTTACCATCGTATTGCTGTTTTGTCATTTCAATAGCCAATGCGAATGTTTGTACAATTAATTAAACGAGTATCAGTAGTAATTATACGTATCAGGAACATGACGCAATATGGAGATAATTAATCATTGTGTGGCCGTTATAGTTATATAGGTACTTACTATGCAAATAGTAATAATGTGGATAATAATTATGTATTCATACTACGAGTAATTAGATGAATTATATTAATTAATTTAGGTTGGTGACGAGTGTACTTGCAATACGCATTTGATATTCATCTCACTGTTTGAGAAAAGACTCCATGACTTCCAGGTCTATCAATCCAGAAATAACATGACTTCCCAGGCGTGCGGACGGCGAGTAACAGGTGACTTGTCGGCCGACCATAGACCATGCCCCGGTCGATGGCGCGTCATGTTGCACGCGCGCTTAAAAGAGCTGCCAGCATCTGCACCTGATTCTGTCCTGTGTTTAAAGGGTTCCCAAGGAGTGGACCAGGAGCGGGCATGCGGACAGCGAGTAAAGGGCAACTCGCTGTCCGACCATGGACCATGCCCGGGTCGACGGCGCGTCGTGTTCCACGCGCGCCTCAAAGAGCTGTCAGCAAAATGACGGGGCCCCCTCTCAGAGGGCCAAAGCCTGCCGGGGTCGCGGGATTTATTTCTATTACCGTGACCCCGGAACATAAAGGGCTACTGAAGGACACCGTGGATTTTAGTCAGTACAAGTCTGACAGTACCTCCCGCCCTGCCCGGGGTTGGAGGTCTCATTTGATGATTTTACCACGATAAAAAAAAAAAAAAAAAAAAAAAGGAGTGGACCAGGACCAGAGCTTGCCGGTGTCGCGGGATTGTTTTGTCTAGCCAGTATGAGTCTGACACTCCCTTGGTGCCCTGGGTGAGAGGACGCATTTGATGATTTTACCACGATAACAAAAAATAAATATTATGACTTGGCTGCGGGCTGCGGTTGTCTTATAGTTTCTACAACCCTGAAGCTCAAAAGGCAGTAGAAGTAACCTCACAGGACGGGAGGAAGAGTCATTTGATGACTGTCCGAAACAAAAAAGAGTGCTG
Source organism: Agrotis ipsilon (assembly GCA_028554685.1). Lineage (NCBI taxonomy): Eukaryota > Metazoa > Arthropoda > Insecta > Lepidoptera > Noctuidae > Agrotis > Agrotis ipsilon. The sequence goes on along the minus strand of CM052962.1, from coordinate 16,721,967 downwards.
ATATGGATCTCTCGTTGCGTTTTCTCCATCTCGACGCTCCTGGGGCCTTAGTCAAACAGCAGACGACAGCAAACGACAATCGTTATCGTTCATCCATCACCATTACATTTTCAACTTTATACCCCAGCGCGTAAAGTTGAAAATCTATTAAAAACTGCTGATCGATAACTGAACGAAACAACGAAAACGATCTCTGAACTTCAATAGATTTTCAACTTTACGCGCTGGGGTATAAAGTTGTAAAATCTTCTTGGTATTACTTAGGTCTTACTTAGTTATTTTAATCAACTTCGTATTATTGCGATTATGATAATGGATTAAAACGTGTTCAATTAATAGTTTGTACAACATCTTTACACACGATGTGAAGAGCTTGCATGCCTTCATGAAACGGCTCAGATTGCAAACGGTTCTCATTAAAACTTGTTTAGCTTCAATCATTATGATCAGGATCAATTTCATTTCGCGGTTCAACTAGAAACTTTAGAGCTAGCGCAAGTTTTGCTTGAAATTGTGTTTGAGAAGCTTTCACGAGGATTTTAACTCTGACAAAGTGAACCTAAAATTGAGGTTATTGTAACGCGATTTTGTACGTGGGTTGTTGTTCCTGCGAAATGTCAATTAAAAGCTTTGATTTCAGAGTGTATCCCTGAAATTTTGTTTTTATTTCTTTCGGAATAAAACGCCTATGCACTAGCCCCATGAACCGTGCGTAAATAAAAACGCCTGTATCAAATCTGCAAAATTGTTTCCGAAAATTCGAAACTTTCCAATTTTCGGGATTGGAAAATTGATATGGTCTCTCTCTCTGCGTCGGTGGTTTACAACAAAAAGCAAAGTAGTATTAAAAAATATACATATTAGAGTAGCTTTTCCTAGCAGTTTTTCTCTAGATCATCTTTATCTTAATAGCCTATGTAACTCAGGATGTAGCATTATAATGGTGATAGAATTTCTGAAATCGATCCCGTAGTTTTTGAGTTATTAACGGAATGATGAAACACCTTTTGTAGATGATATTTTTTATTTTATTTCAGGGTTGGTTTCTTAGTATTGTTTATAACCGTTAGTACTTTCAATCCATGAAAGGTTGTTAATGTTATATAAATATTCCTGTAGTTTGTGATATAGGTACTCATAATCGTAATATTTGTAAGTTGCATCCGGTAGGACTGGAATGGTAAACTGGATGGCCAGTCAAGCATTATACTTTGTGGCAACATATTACTAGCCCATTTCAATAATCGTATTTTTTTATTTACCAGGGCGATGAGGTTGAAGTAATGAAAAAATGAACAAAGTAAAATAAATATTTAAAGGGGATCCCATGAGTGGCTGGAGAGACGTCACGGCGTCCTGACCTGCCACATGACGCAGGTCCTCACCGGACACGGAAGTTTCCATGCCCGGGGTCGACGGCGCATCGTGTTCCACGCGCGCCTCAAAGATCGTCAGCAAAATGACGGGGCCCCCTCACAGAGGGTCAAAGTCTGCCGAGGTCGCGGGACTTCTTTTCATCACCGTGACCCCGGAATATAAAGGGTTATTGAAGGACACCGTGGATTTTAGTCAGCACAAGTCTGACAGTCCCTCCTTACCTGCCCGGGGCGGGAGGACTTATTTGATGATTTTACCACGATAAAAAAAGGGTGATCCCATGCAGCAAACGTGATGTTTTTCTCGATATTGATAACGGCAATAGGTAGACGCTTTAAATATTTACTTATATATGTGTTTACATGCATCATAAACGGGTACAGACGCCAGCATATCAAGCTACACATATCTAATCTGTCTCTTTTACTTTTTCAGTTTTTCTGCAATAAAAGCTGTTACACAAATTAAAATATACCTAAAATTTAACATTATGTACATAAAGATGATTTTTTTTTGAGGAAAGAAAAAGTTTAGATTGCAAGTGGAATTCGAACCCGCGTCTTCTGGATAGGTACTCCAGACGCCTTAACCAACTAGGCCTAATAAAAAAAAAAAATGTACATAAATTGAACATTTAAAACACAGAATTTCAGGCACTGATGCTAGCTTCAATGTGTGGGTATTTTTATTTGACATTCAGTTACATTGGCCGCAGGTTTATTGTCAAAAGTGAAGTGAAAACCGATAACGTTATTGGAACTAATTTAATCTACATTTTATTGGTTACAATAATTTTGCTTTTATTTTCGTGTTTTCCTGTTACCATTGGCAGTGTTGTGTTTATTAGATCGTGTTTATTTATGTCCTACATAAACATGGAATTATGGGATGTTATTCCCAAAGGTCACAGTGTTACTTCAGTTATAATTAGGTCCCATTTTGGGGGTAGGAGGAATAGAGTGGAAAGTCCCCCCCATACCCGGTGAAAACAAAGGTACCTTCCTACCAGACGGATGTTGTGTCTGGTGGGCTTTCTGCTCGACATTCATAGTTGGAATATCCTATGTCAACGACGATATATTACTAGACTCCGCATGCACGATCTAAGGAACAAAAACTATCCTGTCAACTCGCTGAGGTACTACGTAAGCGAGGCGGACGGGGTACTGCGTTGTGATTGGCTAACTCATGGTCTGTTACAGAACATACATTGAGACAGTCAAGGTATGTTTACAGCTCACAGGAGTGGTCGAAATTAGACGGATATAAGACTTTTTGCCTAATGTGTTGACAGACATCGGTCGCCAGTTATTAGGAGTCTAGTAATGTATCGTCGTTGTCTTATATCTTCTAATTTCGAGGCTAACTTTTGATTGCGCGATGTAGACTTTTAGTTAGTCTCTGCATGCAGTACATTGGCCGATGGGGCCGTAAGATTCACGAATGGAGACCACCTGTTGGCAAGCGCTGCGTAAGATGTCCACCAACAAGGTGGACAGTCATTCTGATGAAACAGAATTGCGCTGGATACACGCTGCTTCTAACCAGTCCTATTTGAAATCTGTAAGGGAAGGCATATGTTCATGTTGCGGGACTTATCTAATAACCGTGACCCTGGAACTTAAGTGGCTATTGAAGGACACCGTGGATTTAAACAGTACCAGTCTGACAGTCCCTCCCGCTCCGCCCTAGGTGGGAGGACTGATTTGACGATTTTACCACGTAAAAAAGGCACATATTATCAGCGGTGCGATGATGATGATGACGAATTAAGTCTCTTATGTTTCGTATAAAAGATGAAGTTGTCGCCATCAACCTTACACGCATTCATTGAATCTAGTTCTCCTTACCTAACGGGCAGTCTTCTCAGTTAAAATAGAAACAAAACAAAAAATTTTTTAAAGCATAAAACGAAATACAATAATAACAATAGAATTAATCGACTAAATGAAAAATATATAAAATCTCATCATATATCAAGACCTGGTGGCTTGCCATGATGTTTTTAAACGAGAGTAGTTACACTGTGGGAACGAGATGGCGCTAGACGACTTGTATAGTTCTGTCTCTTTCTCACAGTGGATCTACTCTCACTTTATGAAGTCATTGTATAAAGTCATCATTTGGTAGGCCAAAAAAAGCATAAAGTGCTTTTTTTGGCCTACCAAATGATGACTTTGATAAAAGCTGATTCGATTTTGATAAAACATGTCTTAGAACCGTCGCTAGAAAATCAGCATACAAATAAAAACAAACCTCACATTCAAATCGGTTCACTCGTTTCAGAGCTACGGTGTTACAGACGGACAAACGGACTAGTCAAACTTATAACACCCTTTTTTGCGTCGAGGGTAAAAATTAATTTAAAAATATCAAGAAAATAAGAAACGAAAGAAAGAATAAAATATGAAAAAGTCAATCGCCAACAACGGAACACAAGTAGAGTCTCCATAGCTGCTACCGAGAAATTCCTGATGGCAAAACTCGATAAAAATACTTCCGACCCGGGAAATGAACTGAGGACATCATGTACAGTAGTAATATTGTTATGTAGGAATACTAGGAAACCGTGGCGAGTGGGTGTTTCCAACAAGGGTACTTTGTAAAAGAGATTTTCAAGTGCTGATCTTCTGCATAATTTGATTGAACTACTATTTTTGTTTGTAATAAGAACTGTTCGTTTTTTTTCGCTCTATTATCGCCCAAATATCTTTCCAAATTAAGGCATTTATTTATTTTTGACGTACCTACTACGCTTTTTTTTCATTTGGTTAAATAAAAAACTTTATTTCATTTCAAATTAAAACATCTTTTTAACGAAACACCTTATTTACTTTTTGTTTCGAGTTTTCGATATTTCGACAATGTTTTAAGCATCACGATAGCTGCAATAGTGGAATTAGTGGAAAACCGTCTTGTTTATGAACTAGATTAAATATGTCGTTTTAAGTTAGTATTAAGTTAGTGATATGAGCAGTGGTGGCCCAGTGGTATCGGTCCCGACTTACGAGTTGTAGGTCGTGGGTTCGAACCCCGCCAGGCGCATTACTTTGTGTAATTTATTTTATCACCACTGCTCCCAAAACGGTGAAGGAAAACATCGTGAGGAAACCGGCATGTCCTAGAACCAAAAATTCGAAGATATGTGACATCTACCAATACGCACTGGGCCCGCGTGGTGGATTATGGCCCACTCCCTCTCTCAGAGAGGAGGCCTGTGTCCCAGCAGTGGGAACATTATAGGCTGATGATGAAGTTAGTAATATTATGACACCGAAAAGTGGTGTCTTACTATGGGCCTCATTAATAAGCTCAAGATAGCCAAACGAGCTATGGATATATTTCGTAGACGAACTAAAGTCGCCAACGTAGTCCAGAAAATTAGCAAGTTCAACTGATCTGATCGGATCTGAATCGGTAAGAGAAGCTTTCAACTTTAACTTAAAATATAAGACTGTAAAAGATTCAATATTAAAATTCAATTTTAAAACTGTAAAATATACAATATTAAAATTCAATTTAACAAAAAATAAATGAATATTCATGGCATCAGTTTTGTCGACGCATAACATCATTAAAATTTGAAAATATTATACCGTAATTCATCACTGGTATTTACGAGTGTCAATTTGGACAGAAATATGGCGTCGTCGTTCATATTAAACTATGAGCCTGTCATCAGTATTAATAGGTATCTATTATTAAATCACTCGTTATAGAGTACTAACGACCAGTACCCCTAGCACGAGTTTTCACTATTTTACTTTCCAGTATTTTCAGTGTTTCTTGTATGAAAACATGGAACAGCGCCTCTGGTGTGCGAAGACGGAACTGATTTTTTCCTTGAAAATTGTTTTATACTGAAAACTCGTGCTAAGGGTACAGTACCCTTATAATTAAAATTATAGGGAATTGAATAAGTCTTGGCAGATAATGACAATTCACAAAATAAATTGCGAAAACTCCTGTCTTTGTCGTTGGACTGTCTAAGCAGGTAACTGCGGCCCTGGAACGCAAAGAGCAGTCGAAAGACCAGTGTTGACAGTCCCTTTCGCTTAACCCAGATCGGGGAGGACTCAATTATCACCACAAATAAAATATATCACTGCTTAATTTGAAAAAAAGACTGTGCTAAGAACCCTTATAAAAGTCGAAGAGGTTGAGGGGGGAAAGAGAGCAAAGCCGTGAGCGAAAGCTAGTTCAAAAAAATGTAGTAGATATACGCAGCGCGCTAATTACAGATGTTATTCAGTATTCAGTAAACAGCCATCACAGATGTTATTCTTCATCACAAATTCATGAACTAATTACGTAAAGCTTACATAGTAGCCAATTAAACGTCTACTACCAACGAACTCATGATCTCCTAGTACCTACAGGAGTGTGATACATAATCTAAAACTGAGGATATTTTGATAACAGGATGGTTACGTCATGACTATAGGCCATATTTATTATAATTGGCACAACGGGGTCTAAGTAGCGTAAATTTAAAAAAGTTTGCCATTTCAGTAGTGGCTATAAGTAGGAAGATACAAAAGGTCTGCTCCGTAGAACAAGTGAAAACATGGGTACGTATTAAAATACCGAAATTTAAAAGACCGAATTTTAAAATACCGATGGACGGAATCCCGAAAATTGAAACGCCGAATGGTTGTTTGGTCGAAAGTTTAAAATCTCGAAAGTTCATTTGCCCGAAAGTTTAAAATCCCGAAATTTAAAAACCTGGAGTTTAAAATGCCGTAAATTTCCTTCACAGGAGCAAGTCGACGGAGCCCCGCTCCGCGGGGCTCCTACTTCTGCGTGGTTAAAAAAAAAATAACCACGAAGAGGATGGCGGGGTCTTTCAGACCCCGCCATCCTCTTCTAACCTAAATTGTCCGAGTCGGGGTGCCAGCAAGTCCCGAGGTTAGACCTAGTTCTAACCGGCTAAACCTAGGTGTAACCGACCACATGCGGTTAAACCTACGTGTATCATACTTATCTTCAGTTAGAACTAGGTTTAGCCGGTTAGAACTAGGTCTAACCTCGGGACTTGCTGGCACTCCGACTCGGACAATTTAGGTTAGAAGAGGATGGCGGGGTCTGAAAGACCCCGCCATCCTCTTCGTGGTTATTTTTTTTTAACCACGCAGAAGAAGTCGACGGAGCCCCGCTGAGCGGGGCTCCGTCGACTTGCTCCTCCAAAAACCGAGGTTTTTGATCAAAAACATAATGACTATCGGCATTTAAAACTTTCGGTATTTTGAATTTCGGTGTTTTGGACGTCGGTATTTCAAACATAGGTATTATGAACTTTCGGTATTTTGAATTTCGGTGTTTCGGACGTCGGTATTTCAAACATAGGTATTATGAACTTTCGGTATTTTGAATTTCGGTGTTTCGGACGTCGGTATTTCAAACATAGGTATTATGAACTTTCGGTATTTTGAATTTCGGTGTTTCGGACGTCGGTATTTCAAACATAGGTATTATGAACTTTCGGGATTTTGATACGTACCCGAAAACATGGCACCGGGCCTTAAGGTGCTCTCTCACTGCGAGCATTCACCTGTAATGTAATGTTACAGATTCGAACATTTAATCAGTGAGGGAAGACAATCGAGCATCACAATGCGCATCTTGTATCAAATCCACACTAAATGTACGCGAAATCTCGTCAGTCACAGAGGTAGTATTGTAATGTAAGGTCCACAGTCGAATCTATAATATTACATTATACGCGAATGCTCCCTGTGAGGGAGCGTCTTTAGATTCGAGACACACCACAGAATTTACCGGTTAAACGGCACACAACCTCCTCTAAGTTGACCAGCGAATTGCCAAAAGAAATACAAGTATTTATTTATTTGTAACAAGAAAATACATTCCTGTTTTGTAGAATACTATATACGGAATGTTTCCGTACAGCAATTGTTAACTCATATGCGAATGGAATTATTTTGAAAAAGTTTCCGTTGATATTTTTAGATTGTTGTTGCTTTCAATTGTTCCAAATGTTTTACTCGGTAGAACCACTTTCACTGGAGTGATTCCTTTTTAAATTTTCATTCAAATTCATTCATTCCTATCTTTCTTTACAATTACTAGATTTGCCAGCGGCTTCGCTCACTCATTCCCATTACTGCCTATGTCACTCAGGACTAAAGCAATTATCAACTGGGGTAAGAATTTTTATAATCGGTCCATTTGTTTTTAAGTTTATTAATTACAAACACACACACACACAGAAAAATACAAAACTTTCCTCTTTATAATATTAGTGTAGATGTCAAAGTTAGTTTTTAAGTGAAAGAGTAACAAATACAGACATACGTAATCACAAACTTCCACAAGTTTTATTTATTTCAAATTATTTTTTATCTCAAATCAAACAGTTATCGGTTTTACAGATCTTGGTCTAAAGCTGAACTTCTGCCCTTCTCTCTATAATACTCATAACAAGAAGAGATTAAAGACTTGATTACAGATTTGTGAGCACAATCTTCATTAAGTACGTGCTTTACCAGGTTTCCGACGGAGGTTCAAGGTTGAAAAACCCCGACCTAAGGAAAGGGGATTAATTTTTATTTACTTAAGTGCTTAAATTTAAAAAGGCCTTTCCGATTAAAGGGAAACTTTTCAGGCGTGACGTTTTCTTGTGGCCGTTTTCACGTATAAAAGTGCTCTGTTCAATTTTCAGTGTTCTACTTAGTGCTGTTTTCGGGTGTTACAGAACGCCACTCAAAACTCAAGCATTTCTTTAAACTAGTTTCAATCTATCAGATGGCTTGAATATATATTTTAAGTGTTTTTTTTATAAACGTTGCCCCACACTAGGAATTTCTTCCTGTATCGTAGGTGCGTTTACAAAAATAGAAACTCACATACACAAATACTCAGACCCAGAACAACTACTTGCAGATCATACAAATATTTGTTCCGTGCGGGAATTGAAACCGTGACACGCTGCACATCAATCGATCGCTCAGCTACTGCGCAAACCGTGTCTTCAAATTCAGTCTTGACTGACGTTCTGTAATACGGGCCTTAGTGACTAAAAACAACCCTGTTCTTTCTTTCGTCCTTCGTGTTGCAAGGGTGGTGCCCTTTTTATGCCCGTACCACATACGTGATCACTTATGTGATCAAACAAGTGTGCACCCGTCTGGCGCCGGCCTTATACAGCAGTGCGAATTGCGAGCCAGTGCCTAAGGCCGACTGCTCCGTGAGGCACATGTGGAACACAATCATGGCGCCATCGACACAGGCAAGTTTCTTGATCGGACAATGAGCTACCCCTTATTCGCCATACACAAGCCCTCTATTAAGAGACGACAGTTGATATTACAACGTTGCAAATAAATTACGATATGACTTTGGATGCTGCTTAATGTGGGCAAGTAAAAAAAAAAAAAAACTATTTTATCTTTAACATGAAAATATAAAAAAAAAAATCGAGAGCTGCACGCCTTGACTGTTAAAAGCAATTAGAAGCCGTAGTTGATTAAGTACTAGTCTTGTACTGTTTGACTTGTTTTAAACCCATTTAGTCACATCATTTTTCCTAGATTTACTTGAAATGTAGCCTACATTCAGTATTTCTTCATCGAAGGTACCTTTTTCTCTCATAATCCTCTTTTATGTTTAAATCCTCATACATGAGCTATTATGTTGAATACAATATTCCTCATGCGATATAATAGCGAGTGAGTCTACAATACCCCCCTCGGGAAGTTAATGAAAAATGATATTCATGCAACTGGCGGGCATAATCCCTTAATTTTAATACTTTTTGGTGCAATAAATTTTACGGCTGGCAATATTTTGTGAGTCACGCTGCGAAGGCTGGGTTGCCATTTTAATAATGTCACTGCAATGGCAGGTGATGAGGCTGAGAGCTTTCATTGTGAAATGTTATTTAATTAAAAGGTGTTTTAATAATAAAAATTATTATTTTATAACCAAATTAATTATTTCTGTTTGAAGTGGTTGTGCTAAACGTTCAGATTCAGATAATTTTTGACTTTTACTTATAGTATTACTTGTCAATTAATTTATTTTAATCTACAAGTAGTATCTCGCTTTAGGATCAGATAGTCCGACGGCCGGGCACGCCGCAATAGCGGCGGTAAGACTCCTCTTTGAGGAGTGGCTGGAGAGACGTCACGGCGTCCTTACCTACCGCATGAAGCAGGTCGTCACCGGACACGGAAGTTTCGGGAGGTACCTGTGGCTGATGGGAAAGGAGGAAATGCCTGGGTGTCACCACTGTGAAGATCGCCCGGAGGACACAGTAGAGCATACGGTGCAAGACTGCCCAGCTTGGGCAGAGCACCGACGTGTCCTCACGGCGGCGATAGGCGGAGACCTCTCGCGCCCGGCATTGGTTTCGGCCATGCTGGGGAGCGAGACGGAGTGGGAAGCGGTCGCCGCCTTCTGCGAAGCAGTAATGCTCGTGAAGGAGGTGGCGGGCCGCGAGCGAGAGAGGACAGCGTCCTCCCTCCGCCCCAACCGCAGTGGTGGTACGCCCACGGCGTCGGACGTCAGATCGAGAGACGCAAGATCGAGACGATCTCCGGCCACCATAGGCGCGGGCATGCGGACAGCGAGTAAAGGGCAACTCGCTGTTCGACCATGGACCATACCCGGGTCGACGGCGAGTCGTGTTCCACGCGCGCCTCAAAGAGCTGTCAGCAAAATGACGGGGCCCCCTCTCAGAGGGCCAAAGCCTGCCGGGGTCGCGGGATTTATTTCTATTACCGTGACCCCGGAACATAAAGGGCCACTGAAGGACACCGTGGATTTTAGTCAGTACAAGTCTGACAGTCCCTCCAGCCCTGCCCGGGGTTAAAAAAAGGATCAGATAGTATTTTTTCTATTTCATTTTAGGCTAGTTTCTATTTTACCCTATTTTATTTACATAATAAAGGTACACCAACAGTGTCTGTATATAAATTAACAAAATATAGTGTAGCTAAATACAAGTAAAATGCTATACAGTTGCCAATAACAGGTGAACCAAAATTCACGAATCAGTTTCGGTACTAATCACATTAATTTACAAATACTTATATTACGTAAAATTGTCAAATCAAACACATCACATAGTTATTATACGAACCGTCAATTTTCCTAAAACTGTTCCAACCACACCGTAGTGTATTAATTAGGCGTGGTTACACAGCCCCCCGCACCCCACACCCCTCACCCCTCGCTGTTAATAATGGCATTTATTAAATTTTCATCATATTTCACCCCTCACAGGTATTAGGGGAAGGGGACTTTTATTGCGTATGTTTTACTTCAAAATCTCTTGCACATAAATTAATATTGAATTTGAAATGGACAGGAAATGATAAAAAATTGCCACTTTGCCTTCGAGGAGTTTCACTAGCCGGGTCTCGGAACTGATTGCTGGGATCGTGAGACTGTCTAAACCGGCCCTAGAACGTAAAGCGCTATTTATTGAAAGCTGTGGATTTTACTTATTACGAGTCTGATAGTCTCTACTGCCATATTGGGGCAGGAGGACTCATTCGATTGATTTTACCATTCACTCTTTATACTTTTTAAACATCAATTCAAATACAAGTAAGCATTATATTATAGACAGGGAGACGCAGTGTTGGTAGGCCTCCCGCTAGGTGGACCGACGACATCGTCAGGGTCGCAGGCAACCGATGGATGCAAATGGCCAATTGTCGTTCGGTATGGCAGTCTAAGGGGGAGGCCTATGTTCAACAGTCATAGACGTCTTCCAACTGATGATGATGATGATTATAATTGGAATAGTGGATCTGGATGAAATTCAGCATTTTTTTTAATCGTGGTAAAATCATCAAATGAGTCCTCACACCCCGGGCAGGGCGAGAGGGACTGTCAGACTTGTACTGACTAAAATCCACGGTGTCCTTCAATAGCCCTTTATGTTCTGGAGTCACGGTGATGGTATAAGTCCCGCGACCATGAAATTCAGCATAGAGATAGATACATTCTGGAATAACACATGGTTCATCCGTGTGTGCAAAATTTCCCAAGAGATAAATTCTCGACTGCCACGCAAGCCAAACCGCAAGCAAAAGCTAGTGAAGAATAACTACAGCTGTTAGACTTCGCGGGATATTGTTATGTTAAAAATTCATGAACACGACTGAAATATGAACGTAGTTTCAGAACGTTGAATATTTCGGGATGTGGTATGAAAGAAGAATTAAATTTAAATTACTTCTAGTTTGTACAGTTATAATTTTATTACGAAAGAAAATGTTTGGTTAAATTCTACCGTTGTTAATTTTAAAACTGGTTTTTCGAGCGATTCTACAAGACTAAATCTTGACTAAGAATGGCTTGTGAAATTGGCATCAAATGAGGCTCGCCTTTTTTTTAATGAGTTCTCCCACCCAAGGCAGGTCGGGAGCGACTGTCAGACGTGTAGTTACTAAAATCCACGTTGTCCATTACGTTCTTTCAGGGTCACGGTAATTCGATAAGTCTCGCGACCTTCCGTAAATATCTTAGCAACAATTATTGGCAAAGTAGCTGCGAAATTGGCTGCTGCACTACGTGTCGTGAGTTGTGCTACCGCACGGAACAAATATTAATGTGACCTACTAGTAGTTGTTCTGGGTCTGGCTATTTAGGTATGTGTTTAAATGTATAAAAGCAACAACAACGATTTAAAAAAAAGGAATGAACCCGTCTTCAATCAAGCGAAGGTTTATCTTTTAGAAAGAAAGATCAATATATTGAAAAGTTGTCTTTGTTCGAAGACTCACTATATCCAGACATATTGAATCTCCATCCTTCATCGATAGCCAATAGATATTCGTTCCCCACATTTAAAAATCAACACCAGTATCGTATGTTCAACATGTACTTTGTTATATGCGGTTTAATTCTGCGCCAGAGCTCTGGGCAACGACATAAATCTCTCTAAACAACAATATACTGCCCCGTTGCATCCAATGCTGACGATTTATTGCTGAAAAAATATATTAGAAAACTTAAGTTAGTGAGTAAAGAGATTACAGTAACTTTGGGACGTTTGAAAATGTGGAAAAAGCAACAGCCTAAAATGATCCCACTGCTGGGACACAGACCTCCTTTATTATAAAAGGAATTGGGCTGTTATACATCGCTTGGGACCAATGTGTGTTTGTAGACGTCACAAGTACTCTTTTTTTTTATCTATGTTTTCCATCACTAAATTTAAAAATCAGTGGTGACGAAATAAATTACGTAACGTAATGAGCCTGTGAGCTCGCATAAACCAAATTGGTGCCTTGAAACAGCGACACAGAGTCGTGGTAGACCACGAAGGAGGTGGCGGGATGGTCTACCTTGAGAATTGGAAGGAGGTGACGCACAGTCGACGATCTCTCGAAAGAATGGAGAAAGAACTTTGCCTAAAAATGAGACAGTACACGAAAATTTGTAAGTAGATTACATTTGGTAGACGCCCACGGTGAAGGACGACGGCAGACGATCTCGGGCCACCGAAGGCGCGGGCATGCGGGCGGCGAGTAATGGGGTCGGACAGCGAGTCTGATGTCGACGGCGCGTTGTGTTGCACGCCTCAAAAAGTGTCAGCATGATGACGGGGGGCCAAAGCCTGCCGGGATCGCGGGACATATCAAATTACCGTGACCTTGGAACTTAAAGGGCTATTGAAGAACACCGTGGATTTTAGTCAGTACGAGTCAGACAGTCCCTCCCGCCCTGCCCTGGGTCCCGGACTCATTTACCACGTAAAAAAAAGTAGATCACATTTTCAGCCAAAAGCTATCTACCATAGATTACCATGATTTCCAATACGGTCATTGGGTATTTGGGCAACCCCTAACATACTTGAGTGACCACTTGTATTGACACATTCGTGACTGATGTCATTACGGATTATCCCAAATGGGATTAAACTAACCGTTCCCGAATTAATAGGACTATACGACTATCAATGGCATTTGCCAATTGAATGAACTTTGTGTGCAAACCGATTATTATTGTAAAGTATATTATTTTAATTGGGGATTATTTTAATGAATTTGGAGTTATTAATTTAGCGAATAGTTCCAACGCTACGGCATATTTTTGTTAAATAAAGAATGCGGATGTTTTGGATATTTGGAATACCTATTTGTTTGTTTATGTCGAGATAATATGCAATTTGTATTATTGTAAACACAAATAAATATTAAATTAAAGAAGTGAGGATGCTATTGTTTTCTGTAGTATAATGGTTGGTCATCTTCCTGCCCTTATCCCATTTAACTTGGGGTCGGCGCAACACGTATTTTTCTTCCATTCTCCCCTATCAGAAGTCACCGAATCATTTACTCCTTTTTCATTCATATAATCCCTTACACAATCCATCCATCCATCCATTTTCTTTGGCCTTCCCCTTCCTATCCATCCATCTACATTCATACTCATCACTCTCTAAGTCACATGAGTCTCATAGTCTCTCTCTAGGTTTAAAAACGTATTAACATAATTTATTCTGAAAGTAAGATCTTTCGGCTAAATTTTATTATAGCTACAAGTGTTTGGTGGAATTACAAGAACGCTTACTGCAATGGCTGGTTCGAGGTGGCGCTTGAAAAGTAGTGGGTAGAAATAGGCTATAAAAAACTCACTTGCAACATTTTTTTATTTCGAAAACTAAATGCAAAACTGATATTACCATATAATATTAAGCGAAGCATCATTAGTACAGCAATTATTTAACACCCTGATTACGCAACACCAAATCAGATCTACCTCAAAAATTTAAAGTCGGCCACATAAACCAGAAACCCAATAAGCATGGAATTCTCTTTCCGAGCTTAACACCTCCTCCATTCCAAACTAAACCTTATGACTCACATCTCAAAGTCCCAATTTTATCATAGTGCTGTCAAGTCCTAGGACCGTACTTAATTTCTTAGTTAACTACACAGATTGTCAAAGGGGACGCTAATTACAACTTAACAAGATGCCGCCCGTCCACTGATTACGTCTGTCGGTTAAATTAACTAACGTTTTCTGTGAAACAATTTACTTTTTAACTTTAACTATGAAGAAGTGGAAAAACGTTGAAAAGTGTTCTTGTGAAGTTTTATAGCGATCACTTGTGTGTGAAATTGTGAAGTTTTGAGACTTTTTTGTGTTACTAGTATAAATTATTCAAAGAAAGTTTTTTTTACCTAATATATTTGAAGATTGCTGAGTTCCATTCTTTTTCTTCGTATTTAATAAATAACAGAATAACGTTTCTCCGAATGAAAATGAATGTTTTCAAAGTTACTGGGATGAAAAAAATATTTATTAGTCTTACCAGATAATTATTTCATATTTTGACACCTTGTAACTTTTCAAGTATAGATCTTAAGGTGTGTCCAAACACAGCGTGCAAGGTGCGCGGCAGCTACGCGCGGCATTCGCGGGATACAAATTTGCCGCGCGGCTAGTTTAGACCTTTTGCGCGGCAGTGCTGCGCGGCATGTCCGAGACACGCGTGCGGTGCGACAACCACCGTTGTCGCAGAGCTCGCGCGTGTTATCTATTATATTTCGTGTTGTTCGCAAATAAAATTTGATTCCTTTTTGATTGAATTAGACCCAGTTTAAAATAATTTAATGATTGATAAGATAGTTTTTAAAAGAATTGAATTACGCGTTTCATACATGTTGGCTAATTACGAGAGCAACATGAAAATTTGATTTTTTTTTGTTCAGATATTTAACGATTAAGGTGTCAAATGAAAGGTCTAGGTCTAAAACCATATTATCATATGAATCATGTAAATCATTAATTAAGAATTAGTAGGTATAGTTGAAATATAATAAGGTAGAAAATGTTATAAAATGTAATAAGATTAAACCTACCACAACCAGTGACATTACTTGTTTTTTCTCTGTTTCTCTCCCTTCTATAAGAACTCAAAAGACTCTCACGTTATTATTGTGATATTCTTTACGTCTAGTATCCCATAATGGACCATGGGAGCCATATATTTCAATAAGACGAATTGCTGTTTCGTTATCCATTTTACTTCATAAAATACGTCCGTCCAGACACAACCATTGGCGAACCAACACTAACACCGTTCGCGGCAGGGTGCTCGCGCGGCAGGTAGCTCGTGGCTGCCGCGCGCGGCAGTCGTCCAATCACCGCGCGCGGCAGCCGCGCTCGATTGCCGCTCGATATTTGGACACACCTTTACAGTAACGAGTTCGGGACATCATCTCTACTATTTAAAAATCAATTGCTGGACCGATTTGAGTAGATTTGGTTTTAAATTATTCTTAGAAGTCCAGGGAAGGCTTAAAAGGATTTTTTTTTGTTTCTGAGACGGTACGAAGTGTGCCCGGTCATCTAGTTTGTAAATAATTAAATTAGAGTTGTAGAATATCCTTAACGGTTTATGAAATACAAGTAAAGAACAGAAAAGAGGCAACTTACATTCCTCGCCCCTCCCCTCCTTACTTACCGTTAAAACCTCGCAGTCAGAGGATACTTTAAAACGAATATATATAATAAATAAAAACACAATTATTTAATAAAAATAATAAATTACTATGCAAACTTTCAAAACTAAAGCTATTTTATATTATGACTATTCATTCTAACAGAACTTAATTAAAACACAATGCCACTATATTTAACAGTGTCATTATCTTAGTACTCATCAACACAAAATATTTAAAAATTGAACTGAAACACACGGTTATCTAAAGCTTTTGAACTAAAGCTATTTATTTTAATGAAAACGGCTCTTAAGTGTCCAGGGACACTGAAACTTTAAGCTTCATAAAACTTGTGACGATATCAAACTAATGGTAGTCTGGAAAATATTTTACAACGATATTTACATAGCAAAAATAATGTAAAAATATTTTAATTTTTTGTTCCACAGCCCCGTATTTTCGAAGGTCGAATGTTGAATTTTAAGTCACTATAGTATCCGATAGCTTAAAAACAACCATGTGATATATATAAACCCTATTTGTATAGAAAAAACAACAATTTCAGTTGCTTTCATTCAGTTGCCCTTAGCGTTCTAGTATTTACGTATTTATTTATAGCCTCACACCATGAGTGATCATTTATGTTACTTTGCGTGCAATTACTGACGCGATCAAGATCAAGTAAGACGTATTGCAGTTAAACTTGGCAAGTGCACTAACATGCATCTATGAGAACTTGGCAGTTACACTACCGTGCACAAAAATAAAAATTATATTTATCTTTACAAACGCATAGAAACTGAAATGTATTTGAATACCAACGTAGCTTTGTCAAACGTTGGGAACATTTTGTTACTATTCCATTGTTGCATTTGCGAAACACGATCACATGACAAATATCAGTTTTAGAAGTTTCACATGCAAAACACTGATTCATGCCAAAATGTAACTTTCCTGAATTAGAAATAGTACGTTTTATCTTTTTTTATGTCTGATAGCAATGGAGCTACGCGATCTGCTACGGCGTAGCTGCTACGTCGTAGCTGCTACGACGTAGCAAGTAACGTTCTTTAAACAATACATTTTAAAACAGAGAGTTATAAATTAAATATACAGAGGATCTGAAAACGTCACTTTAGCAATTTTGCCAATAGAATTGCGATACAATTGTTCTTTATCAATTATCTAAATTCTAATCTATTCCAGCTCACGAGTTTTATTGCAAAGCATATTCTGATGTTGCCAAAGTAGCCTTTTTAGACCCGCTGCTATCAGTATATATTATTATGTAAAGAAATACCGATCCTATTTGGTACAACTACAAGTTATCTTTACTTTATAAAACTAAAAAAACTTCTGCTAAACGTCTGCAATACGACCCTCTATAATACTTGTATATCGTTCCATTTGCACTGCACCCGTAACCACACCTATCTATCGTTTGCTTTAAGTTTTGACAGGATTTTGGTACTTAGTGTGCAAGGTATAAGATCGATAATCGTTTGGAGGTTTCGTCGGGATAGCATTGCTTTTGATGCGTGGTGTACTCTGTAGCACTCGTGGCAGAGCTCGTGAAATTATATTTTATATGCGCTCCTGTTACTATGTGCTATGGAAAGACACAATATTGTTGTAATATAACCTGTATTGTATGGTTTTTACTACTTTCAGCTTTAGTAAAATAAAGATATACGATTATTTGCAAAGAATGGGAGCTTAAAGTGCTTTGTTTCGTTGTTATTCATCATTTGATTAGACTTTACCCAACTATTTTAGGGTCGGCATCCGGTCGAAACAGATGCAGCTGAATATCAGTATTTTACATTGAGCGACTGCCTATCTGACCTCCACAACCCAGTAACTGGGTACTAAGATAGCCCTTGGTAAAACTGTTTGTCAGACTTTAGAGGTTCTGACTAACAGTAATGACTGTCAAAGATCTACACTTTTCAGCCGGGACCAATGATTTAAGTGAGATGTCAAATATGCGAAAATATTCTTTTTGATAAGTGGTCCAGTCGTACCTTTAAAAGGCAGGCGTTGCTAGGGACATATTCATGGTAGGTCAATGATATTATAAATGAATAGATACTTTACCTACACGACATTCTATCTTCAAAAACGGCACACTAACGCACACATGAATAACTAAATATTGCAATCGCACACTACATCACGATTAGTCGCTAAAGTAGGATGGCATCGCAAGTGAAAAAGATTGATATATAGTCAAGGTTTGTCAATTGACCACATTTGAGCGCGTCACTTTCTGAGCGCGTTTATCGTATCTACACCTTTTTACTGATAATATCATTGTGGTAGGTCATAATTATTTGACGTGTACAAAGTTCTTCGTCGCAATTGCACGTAGTAACATCTTCTTTAGAATTAACTAAATTTATAATTCTTAAATTTTTAATCATTTTTGAATTTTATGGGCGATTTTCTCTAATACCTGCTTAAAAATAGCACCGTGTTTCTCAAATACGTAAAAGATCGAAAATCTCCTAACATGCCTGCCCAATTTGATCCACTCACTTTTGGTGACCCAGAAAGAAATTAATTAAATTAATATTAATCATAGGCTTACATACCAGCACTAAGTTTATATTTCTGTTTTCAATTACTACATTGTATGTTTCGCTGTTGGTTTACCTTAAATAAATAAATAAGGTAATTTATAATTTGTATATCTTAATTTTAAACTGTCGAATAAACACGAAATATCCTCCGTGATTATTCATTACTTTGAGCTACCGATATTTGCTAGTTTAAAGTTAGTATTAACTGTGTTTGAATAACGAGTTAGTCGAAACTTCGAAAGGTATATCATTAGTAATTCTCATTGGTATCGTGTTCGCGGCGAATTAATGGACGTTTCATAACAAACTAAGTAGCTATTCATAGCATAACATGCAATTTCACCAATTAACGGGCAGTGCGATGTTCCCGCGGGCAACTACTAATATAGCCAATAATAATTTGACTTGTGGGACAAGACATAAGCAGAGAATCAAATATGGCGTGAAAAATTGCAACAAGTGTCCCCCATTTGTGAAAAGATAATTTATTATGTATACGTAAAAATGATTTTTCATACTGATGAGCCCGATCAATTTCTCATTTTGTATGAAAAAGTAAAATTTTTCAAAAGTCTTGGAACAAACATAGTTCAGTAACATGGGCTGAGTTATCCCACGAGAGGTTTTGCGCTATTAACGTTACACGTTGTATAAAAATCAATACCACTTTTCGTTCTAATTTTATAACTCAAGAACGGGCTCACCTATCCAAACCAAATGTTTTGGCTTCGTTCGAACTATTTGACAGATGGCTTATGTGAAGTTTGCACAAAATTCACCGAGTGGTTCTTCATTTATCATATCTATTGTAATTCACTTTATACGTACCGAAGCTCGTACAGGGCAGCTAGTTATATAAAAAATCATGTCTGCATCCTGATGATGCTCAAAGGGGGTAGTTTTAAGACGTTGTGTCACTGTTCACCAGTACGGGACAAGCAGGTGGTGGATATTGGGAATCACCGAAAATCTCTCAGTACGTGCAGTATATTTTTATATAGTTTAGTAAGCCGTAATTTATTTGTTGCGGATCATTTTTGACTGTTACTTTTTTAGGACTGTCATTATTTTCAAAGGTTAATTTTTATTTCACTAATGTTAACTCTAACATCTTTTTATTTTTATTTTTCAGATATAAGTTATTTGACTATTGAAAAATCAGCCCTAAAAATAACAAAGTAAAATTTGTTAACCATATCGCTATTTCCCATAACTTGCGACCCAATTCAGTCGTAAATCAGCTCTCAAATGTCGAACAGCACTGATTAAGACTACACCAGTAAGTGTGGTCACCTTGCAAGTGACGTCACAGGTACACTGCGTAACAGAGCTGTTTGAGGGCTCAGGAATAATGAGCGGTGTCATTAACGGTGACGTAAGTTTGTTTGTGAATGTACATGGACGTTCATGTTACTATTACTTTGGGAGTTAGTGGGAAATGGAAATTGAGTTAATTGCAGTTTATGATTTAAGCCAGGCATATTAAATATAAACTAATTCTTTGATCTCGTTCAAACTAATTTTCGCTGGAAGTTTTCAAAAAAATGATCTTAGCAGTCTCAACATCATTTTTAAGACCTATATCTACCCAACCGTATGGGTTTGGTTAAAAAAAGAAAATTGAGTTTTAGTTCTAAGTACAGGGAGCCTCCAAAATTTGTATATTTTTATTTTATTTTTGGGTGAAAATCCTAATGCGGTTCACATAATAAACCTACTTACCAAGTTTCAACACGATAGCTCTTATACTTTCAGAAAAAGTGGCTGAGACATACGGACGGACAGACAGACATGACGAATCCATAAGGGTTCCATTTTTTCCATGTGCCTACGGAACCCTAAAAACAGGGTTTTTCCCTAATATTGTGAAGTGAAAACATTTCCTTTTTTGTACCTACGTTTGTAATGAGTTAATTGAAAAACTACTGAATCGATTTCAACGGTAGAAAGCTACGTTGTTCCTGAGTGGTATAGACTAACAGGCAAGCCAGCTTCCTAACAATTGTTCAAGGCTAAGAAACACGGAGGTGGCGGGCCGCGAGAGAGAGAGGACAGCGTCCTCCCTCCGCCCTAACCGCAGTGATAGACGCCCACGGCGTCGGACGTCGCAAGACGATCTCCGGCCACTGTAGGCGCACCTCCACAACCCAGTAATTGGGTAATGTACGATACCTCATGGTAAGACTGGTAGTCAGACTTTTTAGACCTTCTGACTAGTAGTAACGACTGATTGATGTGATGGTACCCCGGTGTCGCAGGACTATCTCACCTGGTAACCGCGGCCCTGGTACATAAAGGGCTATTGAAGGATCACCGTGGATTTTAGTCAGTACAAGTCTCACAGTCCCTCCCGTCCCACCCTGGGAGAGAGGACTCATACGATGATTTGACCAAGTGATAAAAAATTGGTACCCCAGTGGTGTACATACCCCTCGTTTATGGAAACTTATCCATGTTTTCACTCGACTCTACTTATCCCACCCATGAGTTGATACGGTCGAGAATCTTAGTAATATGAACATAGTTAATCGAGCGAAGATAATTAATGGAATAATCTGATTAAATGGAGGTAATCGTATTGAAGTTAATCATTTGTTAGTATTAATTTATTAATTACCGTGTTTATGCCTGTCGCCTTTCATGTTAGCTGTTACTTGGAATATGACGAGTAATGTTATTATACGCCTTGTACGAATCAACATTGAATTTTGAGACACTGAGAGACTGAAAGCCTCTTTTGTACTACCCAGGGCAGGGCCGGCAGGAATTTTGATCGTTTTTCATCAAAATACGAATTAATCCCAATAGTCCCCTCTAGCCCTGTCCTCCACGTCTATGAGTGGCGTGTGGAGGCGCAGCGCCGGGGCGAGACCCCGCTGCTTCGAGAAGTCGAGGCGTGGCGGGAAGAGCTCCGGCGCGAGCTCAGGGTAGTATGGATTGGACGACTGTCGCAACCGACGGCCGGGCACGCCGCAATCGCGGCGGTAAGACCCCTCTTTGAGGAGTGGCTGGAGAGACGTCACGGCGTCCTGACCTATCGCATGACGCAGGTCCTCACCGGACACGGAAGTTTCGGGAGGTACCTGTGGCTGATGGGAAAGGAGGAAACGCCGGGGTGTCACCACTGCGAAGATCGCCCGGAGGACACAGTAGAGCATACGGTGCAAGACTGCCCAGCTTGGGCAGAGCACCGACGTGTCCTCACGGCGGCGATAGGCGGAGACCTCTCGCGCCCGGCATTGGTTTCGGCCATGCTGCGGAGCGAGACGGAGTGGGAAGCGGTCGCCGCCTTCTGCGAGGCAGTAATGCTCGTGAAGGAGGCGGCGGGCCGCGAGAGAGAGAGGACAGCGTCCTCCCTCCGCCCCAACCACAGTGGTGTACGCCCACGGCGCCGTACGTCGCAAGACGATCTCCGGCCACCGTAGGCGCGGGCATGCGGACAGCGAGTAAAGGGCAACTCGCTGTCCGACCATGGACCATGCCCGGGTCGACGGCGCGTCGTGTTCCACGCGCGCCTCAAAGAGCTGTCAGCAAAATGACGGGGCCCCCTCTCAGAGGGCCAAAAAAAGTTATTTGGAAATTCCAACAGCTTTAATATTATCAGAAGACTATTATCGTCCACTGCTGAACGTACGCTTCCCCCAAAGAGCGTCAACCCTCCCGGTCCTGGGCAGTCCGCATCCATCCGCTACTAGTCACATTCTTCAAATCATCGACCCATCTTCTCACAGGGCGTCCTGCACTACGTTTGCCCATTCGCGACCTCCACTCTAGCACCATCTGCCATCGGTCCCTATACAGCCGGCCCACTTCCATTTCAGCATGCAATTACTTTTTTTGTCTGGAGAATGTCTTCGTTCCGAAATCTAACGGCCAGAGAAACCTTAATAATTCCCTTTTTACACACCCTGTTTACACAAACACTAATTTGAAACTACAAATCCATAATCATCTAAATCTAATAATTCATCGTTATCATCTATTTATTTGAGCGGCCATCGACAATATTACATTAATTTAATGATGATACCGCTTCGTAGAATACAGACGAATTAGTTAAATCATTATTTTATACAATTAATGGTACCTTAGATTTATGTAGCCGAGATAGTAATTGCTTCTGGCAATAATACTGATTGGGACCTCACAAATATCAAATCTCTTAATAGGTAATTTATAAATACTGGGTACTTAACTAATTTATAATCTATACGAGAGTGAGTATGTGTGTAGGTATGTCATGCTTTCAGGCCTAAATTACTAAACTGATTTATGATAAAATTCGGTACAGAGATAGGTGGGACACCGGAGTCGGTAACGAGTCGTAAACGAAGGGGAAATAGTTCGCGAGACTATCTTAAAAGGGCATCGCCAACCTGGAACGCATAGGTCAACTGAAGTCAAGTCTGACAGTTTATTCGGCTCCATCAAAAGTGAGAGGACTGATTTGTTGACATTTCACCCAAAAAAGGGGGGTAAATGGAGAGACTGAGCTAAGTCGCGGACATGAGGTAGTTAATGTTAGTTCATTTTTGTTTTTATAGAAATTAGATTGTATCGTAGACAAATAGATCAATAGTCTAGACAAAGTGATAATATATAAAAAATACCGATACTACAACGGTGAAGAAAAACATCGTGAGGAAACCTGTATGATCTACAAAAAAGTCGCTGACATGTGACATCTAGAACCATGTGGCGTCGGCAGAGGAAGTGGGCTATAAGCCAAAGACCACTTTCAAAGAGTCTCTATACTCTGTAAGAGAAAGTAAGCTGAGATGAGGAATTGAGAAGCAAAACACGTAGGTCTGAGGAGCAATGGTGTCCCAGTGTTATCTTAGATCTCGATTTTCGAGTTGTAGGTCGTGGGTTTGAACCCAGCCAAGTGCATTACTTTGTGTTATTTTTTTATCATCATTACTCTCAAAACGGTGAAGAAAAAAATCATTAGGAAACCGGTATCTCCGTAAATATCGTAGACAAGTTCTACCATGCCACACTGAATCCGCGAGATAAATTATGGCTCACTCCCTGTCACGGAGAGGAGGCCTGTATCTATCTATATGTTGATAACGATGATGATGATAGTTCTAAAATGTTGACAACATTTTCTAATGATAGATTAATAGCTAGAATAAAATTACACTTTTCATAGAAACACTATCCCAATTTCCAACTATCTTTTTTAATTTCATCAATAACAAACCGGGAAGTGAGTCAAAAACTTGCAAGATAAAAATAAAACCTTGTAAAAATACTTCTTCTTCTTCTTAATCTTCTTTGAAAATAAACCCCATATTTCAGGAATTTATCCATTGTCCATTTCCGACACGTCACAAGGCATTGCCTCTGAAGTGTCGGAAGTGCCTTCTATTTTCAGCAGAGAGTCTCGAACGAGCCCGTTGTCATGTAAATCAGGACGGCATTTGGCTCCGTCGCTGATAGCTCGATTAGGTCAGACCGTTCTGATCGATTGGCTGGCCCGTGTCCGACTTATTAAGTTTGGAGTCTCGTGGGTACTGTTACGTAGGTTTGTATAATTGATGTGTGTTCGGAGTTTTGGATGAGTCGAATTGCGAAATACTAAATAATTTTAAATATGTAGGTATATTGCGAAAAACACTGAAACTAGTTATAGATGTAGTTTTATTTTTGTCGTGTTAAAGTCGTCTGTGAGTCCTCCCAATCCATTACCGTCAGACGAATGAATCAAAAGATTTAGCGAATGTACAGAAGTTATTAAATTTATGATTTTAATTTATCAAGTTTATAAATCAAAATAAAAGAGAAAACATACACACATGTTTTTTTTCCCTGTATATATTACTAAGTAGGTTTTTATTTATAGTTTGTAAATTAAAGTGTAATTAATCATTTGTAAATACTAGTTTATAAATAGTTCTTGCAGGGCTGATTTTTTCAATGGTAAAATAACTATAAAAACGGCGGTTTGACGGCTTATCTATAGAAAGAAAGTCAAATCACAATTTTTATTCCTCAGATAAAAGTTATATGACTAATTGAAAAATCAGCCCTTAGTTTTCTCCTTTTAATTTTTTTTTGTCAAATCTATGAAATATTTCCCTTTATTGTTTTCAAACTTCAGTATCAACCAATTACTAAAACAACACATAAACTTAAAGACAAAAGCAGTTATTTCATTTCAGAAGGTTCTCAACGTATGATAATAATCTTCATAATCTATGAAGTCATCCGGCAACAGTACGGGTCACGGAAATGAGCACCACGGGGCTTCGCCTTGTAATGAAACAGAGCCTCCCGTCGGGACTGTTAGCGAGCTGGTGTTAATGTTTCACATCTCTTTTAATGGTAATTTAATTGGTGAGGCTGAAATATCTATTGGATTTTATTGTTATGATGATTTTTGGGCAAAGACAGTGTCGTGCCCGTTGGTCTAGTGGTTAGTGACCCTGACTGCTACGCCGGAGGTCGTGGGTTCGATTCCCACCCAGGACAAATGTTTGTGTGATGAGCACGATCATTTGTTCTGTGTCTGGGTGTAATTTATCTATAATATTTATGTATTTAGATATATATAAGTATGTATAACAGTTGTCTAGTACCCATAACACAAGCTCTGCTTAGCTTGGGACTAGATGGCGTTGTGTGATAGTTGCGGAATACTACTAATAAGTAGTGAGTTTAAGATCACAATAAATTGGAACAGGGTCTGCAGAAACTATATCTCCTGCTACAACCCTTTTTATTGGGGTTTTATAGTCATTAAATGAGTCCTCCTGTCCCCAAGGTGGAGCCGAAGAGACGGTCGGACTATTACTGACCGAAAATCCACCTTGTCCTATTAGTAGCCCAATTCGTTCTAGAGGTCACAGATACCTTAGTAAACGGTTCCACGACCCACTTGCTACAATAAATATATATCTTTCTTTTGACTGACATTAAAGGAAAGTGATATTTATAATCGAACCAACACATTCCTGATAACAATCAGTGTTTGTTTTGGTTCGGCAAAGTGTTAAACGTGTTAAAGGTTCAATTATAATTTTAACCTAAGCTATGTACGCCTAAAAATACCACCTACGCCTTTAATTATTCAAAGTTTTTAGTTTAAGACCATCCAAAGGTTGTCTGGAAGATATCGCTATCGTCTATAAGAACGCCATTGTACCCTTAAAATTAACTATATTGTAAAGCTTTGAATTCATTTCGTTTTTCAAAGTATATTCCATTCAAAAACAAGTCGTAAAGAATACTCAAAAATGACGAATGCAATGTAGTAAACAAGCCAGACACAACCCATGCAAATAATATTACAGACAAGTAAATATTTTTAACACGTATTTTAAAACTCTTTTACAAGGCAACAAAACAAGCATCATTCACAAAGTATACGAGCATAAAAGCAGAAATAACTTCATCAAAAAAAATTAGGTCATCCACTTCCCACAACCGATATTCCATGCAAACGTTGCCGTACAAAAAGCAACATAAAAAAGGTCCATTACTTTAAAGATAGCAACTTCACAGGAGAGTACATCAGGCGAGCAGCTGCGGAGTGGAACACGCGGAGTGGAACACTCAAGCCATGGCGCATGCGTTGACGGAGACTGAATTATTGCCCTTTCCCATCAAACTAAGTGTACTCGGCAGAAATGGTTGTTTTAAACCCTGTATGGAACTTGAAGAAGGTTCTTGAAGAGGGTTCTAGTGTCTTGGTGAAATTATGATCGCATTGTTAAGGGACATCTGTTTCTTTTTTTAGGGATCTAGCCTACATAATAGCACAAACGGAACCCGTATGGATTCGTCATGTCTGTCTATCTGTTCATCCGTAGGTATGTCACAGCCACTTTTTCCGAAACTATAAGAACTATTCTGTGAAGCGCATTAAGATTTTCAAACAAATAATTCAAAAAAAAACAACAACAAATTGAGGAATAACTTAGAACCGAAACTGGTATTTTTTTAAATCAAACCCTTAGGTGTGTGCACTTCCAAAGTGGTAAAATGTGTGCAACCTGTAACTTCTAAAATAAGAGAATGAAAAAACTATAACATTATGATGTAGGTACATTACCATGTTTTCCACGGAAAATTGGTTTGAACGAGATCTAGTAAGTATTTTTTTAAATACGTCGTAAATCATAAACCGCAATTTACATTTCAAAGTTACAACGAACTACAAGAACTCCTATAAATATTATGTTACTTGCTGATACGGAACCCTTCGTACTTGGCCAGCTATTTTTTGTTTGTTAGTTTAAATGATGGTGAATGTCTCCTGACCTTTTTCTGTCACGGCGAAGTCTATCGTAGTGGAGATGAACTATTCATTATCTGGCTCGTCTTTACGTAACTATGTTGGGGTCAGTTTACAGTTTACTCGGATGCAGTTGGGCTCTTTGGTCGTTTGACCCCGCTCTGGTGGGGCCCGCGGGTCCAAACGACCTAATGCGTCGTAAATTCGTAATTTTTATGGAACAACTGCCAATCTGACCTCTACAAAACAGTAATTGCGTAGTATTCTATACGCGAGGACTGTTAATTGGCTGTCTGATGCCTATTGCCCCTTTTTTGATATGATTTGGTTAGCTGTAAGTCCTCCGTGAAATAAATATGATAGATATATACGATTCTGCAAGTGGAAGTTAACTATTGACGTAAGAAATTATTATTCGTTCATAGAAGAGATACCCATGCAATATTTCTTACTCCCAGTGTATTTTTGGACAGTATTCAAACATAACAAGACATCAGGCGCAGAACCAATTAGGCTTATCAAGCTTTCTGCTGAAAAGCTCTAGAATCGTGGAGATGAAATATTATTGACTGGTTTAAGACTCCAACGAAAGACTCCATGATCAAGGGTATAATTATGAGCAAAAATCAATGATGGAATATCAAATTTATTTATTTACCACACACACTTGTCACCTTTTTTTTACGTGGGAAAATCATCAAATCCGTCAATGAGTCCTCCCGCCCTGCCCGGGGCGGGAGGACTCATTGACTGGACTGTCAGACTTGATTGACTAAAATCCACGGTGTCCTTCGGTAGCCTCTTGTGTACCGGAGTAGCGGTGTACGAATGTCCCGCGACCCCGGCAAGGCTATGGCCCTCTATAGGGGGGCCCCGTCAGCGTGCTGACGCTCTTTGAGGCGTGCGTGGAACACAACGCGCCGTCGACAAAAACACAAACATACCTAAACTAAAACATCAATAAACACAAACATACCTATTTACATTTAATATCATAACAACCACTCAAAATTGAAACGCAAACTCATCACCCATTTCTAAATGAGACATCACACATGAAAACCGTATTAATCAACATAATTCAGACTTAATAAGTCATGAGCTTGTTTAAAATAAAAACATAAAGTGAGTGAAACAGGCGATGTAACAATAGCACATACGTGTGCTTGTGAATAACGTGTCATAATAACACAGGACGTTAAAGCAACGTCCCCGGACGGTAGTTGGAAACATACTGATAGAAATTCTGTGTAACATGCGTAGAATTTTCACGATTATATCAAATCAAATCAAAACATTTATTTCAAGTAGGCCAGTTATAGCACTTTTGAAATGTCAAAGGACAAAAACATTTCAAAAATAGTTACGTTAAATAAATAAAAACAGTTCAAAAATAGCTGTGTTGCTACAGTCCCAGTCGCACGACATTAAAAAAAGTGTGAAAGTACCGTAGATGCCCGTTTCAAGAAGTAGATCTCTATGGAGAAGAATGGACAAGAAACTCTATGGACACTCTTTTTAGATCGCAAAATATCTTTCAGCTAACGTTGACAACAACATAATGGAAAGCTGTAAACGTAGCCTATGGAAGCGGTAACATCATCAAATGAGTCCTCCTACTTTGTACTGACTAAATACGGTGATCCTTCAATATCCCTT